>CM021104.1:19811815-19924801 GCA_007115665.2 Sequoiadendron giganteum
GGAGAGGGGGTAGAAGGGAGATACTTGAGAGAGAGAGAGGGAGAGGGAGTGGGAGAGAGATATAGGGTAGAGTATTTAAGGGTTTAGGGTTTAAGGGTTAAGGGTTTAGGGTTTAGGGTTTAGGGTTAAGGGTAGAGGGGAGAGACATAGATGGAGTGAGAGAGAGAGAGAGGGAGGGAATGGTAGAGAGATAGAGGGTAGAGGGTTCAAGTTAGAGGGTAAAGGGTTAAGGGTTAAGGTTAGAGGGGAGAGAGATAAAAGGAGTGAGTGAGTAGGAGAGAGACATGAGAGAGGGAGAGGGGTTAGGGAGGGAGAGACTTGAGAGAGAGATAGGGAGTGAGAGAGTGGGATAAAAATAGAGGGTAGAAGGTTAAGGGTAGATGGTAGAGGGTTTAAGGGTGTAGGTTTTATGGTGTAGGGTTAAGGGTAGAGGGGAGAGAGATAGAGGGGGTGAGTGAATGAGAGAGACCTGAGAGGGTGATTGGGTAGGAGGGAGAGTCTTGAGAGAGAGAGAGGGGTTATGAGGGATAATCTCTATTTATCCCCTCCTTCTCTCTCTCAAGTCTCTCCCTCCTACCCCCTCTCCCTCTCTCAAGTCTCTCTCTCTCACTCACCCATATCTCTCTCCCATCTCCCCTTAACCCTTAACCCTTAAACCCTTAAACCCTCTACCCTCTACCATTAATCCTCTACCCTCTATATCTCTCCTACTCTCCCTCTCTCTCTCAAATATCTCCTACCTACCCCCTCTTCCTCTGTTAGGTATCTCTCTCTCTCAATCACTCCCTCTATCTATGTCCCCTCTACCCTTAACCCTAAACCCTAAACCCTTAACCCTTAAACACTAAACCCTTAAACCCTCTACTCGTAACCCTCCCTCCCTCTATCTCTCTCCCAAGCACTCCCTCAAGAATCTCCCTCCTACCACCTCTCCTTATCCTAGATATCTCTCTCTCACTCAATCCCTCCCTCTATCTCTCCCATCTACTCCTTAACCCTTAAAGTTCCTTAACCTCTACCCTTTAACCCAAACCTTAAACCTCTACTCCTTAAACCCTAAACCCTCTACCCTATACCCATAACCTCCTCCTCTATCTCTCTCCCCCTCCCTCCCTCCCTCTATCTCTCTCAACCCTCTCTCACCTAACCCCTATCCCTCTCTCAAGGCTCTCTCTCCTAGTCACTCCCTCTATCTCTCTCCCTTCTAGCCTTAAGCCTAAACCCTAAACCCTTAAACCATCTACCCTCAAACCTTAACCTTCCCTCCCTCTATCTCTCTCCCACTCCCTCCATCTCTCTCTCAATTTTCTCCCTCCTACCACCTCTCCCTCTCTCAGGTCTCTCTCTCTCTCACTCACTCCCTCTATCTCTCTCCCCTCTCCCCTAAACCCTCTACCCTCTACCCTTAACCCTTAAACCATAAATCCTTAAACCCTTAACCCTCTACCCTTAACCCTTAAATTCTCTACCCTCTACCCTTAATCCTCCCCCCTCTATATCTCTCCCACTCCCTCCTTCACTCTCTCTCTCTCTCAACCCTTTCCCTCCTACCCCCTCTCCCTCTCTCAGTCACTCCCTTTATCTCTCTCCCCTCTATCCTAAACACTTAACCCTTAAACCCTCTATCTCTCTTCGACTCCCTCACTCTCTCTCTCTCAAGTATCTTTCTCCTATCCCTCTCCCTCTCTCAAGTCTCACTCACTCACTCACTCATTCTTTCTATCTCTCTCCCCTCTACCCTTAATCCTCTACCATCTACTCTTTACCATTAAACCCTTAATCCTCTACCATCTACCCTTGACCGAATTGCCAAGCTAGTGGGCCTATTGGCTTGCCAATTCAGTGAAATTGGTAATATAGTGGCTTATTTTTAAAAAATGGGTCCAAGAAATAGGGTCTCCCAATGCCCCATTTCTTGGACCCATTTTTTCAAATAGGGCAAGTTAGGTTTCCAATTTCACTGAATTGGCAAGCTAGTGGGCCCACTAGCTTGTTAATTTGATGAAATTGGAAATATAGTTGCCAATTTCACCCTCTCTCAGGTCTCTCTCTCTCCCCTAAACCCTTATCCCTATACCCTATAAACTTAACCTTAAAAATTCAACCCAATACCCTCAACCCTATACATAATATCCTAAACCCTAATCCCTATACCCTATAAACTTAACCTTATACGTTCAACCCTACACCTTAAACCATAACCCCTACACCCTCAATCCTCATCCCTATACCCTATACCCTAAACCCTAAATATTATCCCTTAACCCTTAACCCTATAATTAAACACTAAATCCTACATTAAAACTTGTACCCTAAACCTTGAACCCTAAACCCTCAACCCTAAACCCAATACCCTCAACCCTATACCTAATATCCTAGACCCTAATCCCTATACCCTATACACAACCCTACACCCCCAACCTTGAACACTATACCTAAACCCTACACCTTCAACCCTCATCCTTATACCTTGTACCCTCAACCTTATAACCTAAGCCCTAAACATCATCCCCCAACCCTATAATTAAACCCTAAACCCTAAACCTCAATCCTAAACCCAATACCCTCAACCCTATACCCATTATTCTAAAGACTAATCCCTATACCCTATACACTTAGCCCTATACCCTCAACCCTATACTCATTATTCTAAACCCTAATCCCTATACCCTATACACTTAGCCCTATACCCTCAACCTTGAAAACTATCCCTCAACCCTCTACCCTCTACCTTAAACCCTAAACCCTAAACCCTACACCCTCAAGCCTCATCTCTTTACCCTACACCCTCAACCTTATACCCTAAACCATAAACATTATCCCTCAACCCTATACTTAAACAGAAAACCCTACACTCTCAAGCCTTAACCCTACACCGTAAACCCTAATTCCTATACTCTATACACTTAACCTCATACCCTCAACCCTGAACATTATACCTCAACCCTCAACCCTTAATTTTGTACATAAATCCTAAAACGTAAACCTAATATCCTCAACCCAATACCCTCAACTATATACCCAATATCCTAAACCATAATCCATTTACCCTATACACTTAACCTTATACCCTCAACCTTATACCTTAAACCCTAAGCCCTCATCCCTATACCCTATACCCTCAACTTTATACCTAATATATTAAACCCTAAACCCTATTCCCTATACACTTAACCCTATAACCTCAAACCTATACCTTAAACACTAAACCTTACATCAACCCTCATAGGGGGAGAGAGAAAGAGGGGGAGGGAGGGATTGGGGAGAAAGAGAGAGGTTGTGAGGGAAATAGGAGATACAGATAAGTAGAGAGGGAAGGAGAAGTAGAGAGACATGAGAGACAAAGAGTAGATAAGGAAGGACGAATGGAGGGAGAGGTATGGAGGGAGAGAGAGGGAGGTGAGAGAGAGGTGAGATAGAGAGCAATAAAGAGAGTGTGGTAGGGAGTGATAGAGAGATATGCAGGTAGAGAGGGATAGGTGAGATAGAGAGAAGTAGAGAGAGATAGAGATAGAGGGAAGGAGGAAGGGTGGCTGAGAGAGGGGAGGAAGGGAGAGGTAAAGAGGAATATGTGAGATAAAGATAAGTAGAGAGATAATGGTGACATATAGAGAAGGAGAGAGTTATAGAGAGGGAAAGAGAGAATGGTGATATAGAGAAGAGAGAGTGAGAGAGAAAGAGGGTGAGGGAGAAGTGAGAGAGAGTGAGAGAGAGAGAGAAGTAGAGGGAGGGAGAGGAGAGATAGAGAGTAGATAGGGGAAAAGGTAGGGAGAGAGACATCTAGTAAGAGAGACAGGGCTAGGGGAGATAAAGATAATTAGAGAAAGACAGAGAGGTAGAGATAAGTAGAGAGATAATAAGGGAGGGAGAGAATCAAGATATAGAGGTATAGAGAGAGTGGTAGGGAGTGATGGATGGAGAGGTAGGTAGAGAGGTATTAGGGGGATACAGAGTAGAGAAGGAAGGAGAAGGAGAGGTATGGAGGGGGAGAGAGGGAGGTGAGAGATAGGTGAGATAGAGAGCAATACAAAGAGTGTGGTAGGTTGTGATGGATGGAGATATAGGTAGAGAGGGAGAGGGGAGATATAGATAAGTAGAGAGGGAGGGAGAGAGGGAGAGATATGTAGTGAGGGAGAGAGAGGTGAGATAGAGATAAATAAAGAGTGGTGGAAGGAGAGGTAGGTAGAGAGAGGGAGAGAAGAGATAAAGATAGAGAGGTAAGTAGAGATGGAAGGAGAGGTAGAGAGAGAGGCGAGATAGAGAGAAGTAGAGAGGGAATGAGGGAGGGAGGGAGGGAGGGAGAGAAAGGTGAGATAGAGAGGTGTAGAGAGAGAGTGGTAAGGTTTGATGGATGTAGAGGTAGGTAGAGAGAGAGTGGTAAGGTTTGACAGATGTAGAGGTAGGTAGAGAGAGATTAGGAGATAGAGAGTAGATAGGAAAGAAGAGAGGGAGAGAGAGGGAGGTGAGAGAGAGGTTAGCTAGAGATAAATATTGAGAGTGGTAGGGTGTGATGGAGGGAGAGGTAGGTATGTAGAGAGAGAGAGAGAGGGAGATAGAGATAAGTAGAGAGGGAAGGAGGGAGGAAAGGAGAGAGAGGTGAGGTAGAGAGAATTAGAGGTCAAAAGAGATAGAGAGAGCTAGAGAGAGAGTTCATGAGATCAAGGTAGAGAGAGTCAGAATAAGGGATAGAGATAGTGAGAGAGATGTATATAGTGTAAGGGATAAAAATGAGTGAGATAGAGAGAAATAATCAAATTTTTTGATTACTGAAATTTGACCTCTTGATTATTGAAATTTGACTAAGTTTGAAATTTATGAGTGTTGGAATTGTTGACTCAATCTCACAAGCGGGAACCTCTGGAAGAGCAAATTCGGTGTGACATTTCCTTGGTTTGGCCGACTGTCAGTTTGGGATCCTTGATATTCTGGTCACTATGACATAAAGCAGTCATTGTAACTTCTCACCGTGTGAAGATCTCTAGCTGACAGGCCATTCAATCGGGTGTCGGGGAGAATCATAGCGACTAGCAGTTTCGGAGTGACTTCAACACTCAGGAAGAAGTTCCAGTGATAATGGAAGGTCTCACCGATAGGGATACGCACTAAAGTCATCGGCATAACCTATGGGGGCTTGGTGAGAAGTCTTACCGAAAGTATCTTGTCTCAGCGACAGTGTTGGAGCTTTCAGAGAAACTCTTGGGTGATCGGTAAGAAGTCTTACCGAGAGTGATATGTCTCATCGACGGACACTCGGAGTAACTCAAAGGCTTTGGTATGAAGTCTTGGCGAAAGCGGTAAGTTTGGTCAACAAGATAGACTCGGGGTGGCTTGGAACTTGCGAGGTGATGTCTTGGAAGAAAGTAATTGCCTTGCCAATAAGAATGCGATGGACGTCAGAAGTCTCAGTATGACTTTGGAACCACAATATGATCTCTTGGAAAATGTGGAATGTCTAGCTGATAGTGATATCGGTATAACATAGAAGGCTCAGTATGTTCTCTTAGCGAATGACTAAAGCCTTGGTGACTAAGGAACACTTCAGAATGACTTATGAGCTTGGTGTAATGTCTGGCGAAGAGCAATAGTCTTGCCGAATGATGAACTCTTCGGAATACCTTGTGATCTTCGATGTGAGGTCTTGGTGACATGATGAAGTCTAAGCAATAGCTCTCTGGAATTGATGTAACCTCTTGTTGATAGTGAAGCCTGGGCGGTATCGATTGTAAGGAATTATGGCATTGGGGATACACGGTCAGTGTCTCACCGACATGCCATACATTCGAACTATTTTACTACGTGATGTATTCTGAGCCAATGAGACAACGCCGAATGTGAACCGTTGGCAGTTGAACTGTTGCGACCATTTTTGGATGGGAGTTCAACAGACTATGAGGAAAACGATGATGCCCTATATGGTATCAAAAGAAGAATACCGGTTCAGACAGATAGTGGAGTGAAGAACAGAGAGAGGAGAGGGACGATGTTGTGAGAGGAAGTTTGAGGCAAAAATTATGCTGCCAAAATCTCTCTCCAGATTATGTGTCTAGTTAATCTCTCGGTTTGATCTGCATTGTATACTGTGAAAGTATTGTAACAATGGGAAGGTTGAATGGATAGAAAGGTTGAAGGGTTGGCTATATGGCTGAGGGCCTTAAGGCCTAAATAGATGAGAAGAGAGAGCTCGTGATCAAGAAGCATGTTTCTGATTTCTCTTAAGTTGATCTACACTGTATATGTGATGATATTGAAACAGTGTGAAGGTTGTTTAGTGTGAGAGGGTGATTAGAAACTATACAGGGATATGTGTTGTTACCAGTTGTATCCAGATGAACAAGATATAATCTCTGAAAAGGCTAAGAGCCTGAAATTGTATTGTAACTATTTTGTTGCTGAAAATACAATGGCTCGATCTTTGGAGTGTGGGGTTTTTTATTCGAAAGGATTTTCCCCATGTAAATCTTTGTGTTCTGGTTTTCTATTTCATCTTTCATGTCTATTGGTTCATGTAGTAGAATCTATTAATGCTTGCTACTGAATTTACTTGTGTTTCTCTCAAAGAGATCAATGTGGGAAATAAACTGTGTTTGTTTCCACATTAAGACATAGTTGTTCATGTCTTTGAGGTAACCTAATCGAAGTAAATTTACCGATGGCATTACTTCATGGAGTTTTCATTAGATACTCTCCACCTAAATTTCCTAATAGTGAGATCTTCCAAAAACTAGGAGAGAGAGAGGGGAGAGAGGGAGGAAGGGAGAGAGAGAGGGAGTGGAGAGATAGAGAGTAGAGAGAGGGAGAGAGTGAGAGAGAAAGATGATAGAACTTGTTGACTACTAAAATTTGACCTCCTGATTACTGAAATTTGACATGCTGATTATTGAAATTTGACTAAGTCTAAAATTTTTAAGATCTTCCAGATACTAGAATTTGCATTATAAATCCTAGAGATCTGAAACCGCTCTCAAACATCCTGCCTATATACATGAAATATAACTTAAAGTATAAGAAAGTAAATTTCCATATGTAAATGTTAACTTACTCTTAAACCACTTTCATGTATATAGTTTCCCTGAAAGACAACAAGAGGAAAGAGATAAGAAAAAGAGAAGAAAAAAATTTCAATATAGACCAAAATGTGAGCGCGTTATAACATGCTCGCGTTTTTCCAATGCATCACAAAACGCAAAAAATGCATTCACAAAAAAACTGAGATACAACGTGAGCGGATTATAACGTGCTCGCGTTATATCTTGCTTTGGGAATCCCCAAGCCTTAGGATTGTTATTTGACTTGGAATACCAACCCAAAGGCTTGGAGGGCATTCTCAATGACTAGAGACCTATTTTTGCAAATTCTCCAATTTTTCACACAATTGGATTCGTGCTCACCATTAGGATTGCATGTGGTTCAATATCAAAAAAATTGAACACATGGGTAATGTTGGGTTCTCTCTTAGCTATCCAAAGATGTAATTTTTTTCACTTTATGACAATATTAAGCCTTTCATCCATAGGTTTGTCTGTCTCTTTTTTTCCAAAATGCAGTGTTTGGTGTAATTTTTGTTATAAATTAACCGTTCAATGAATTTTCGAATAAATTACATTTTTAGAAACTAGACTCCATTCTACAAATTTAAAAAAAAATTAAAAAAATTAAAATTAGTTTCCAAAATTTGTAGGGGTAGCATGGCCAAAATTCTATTTTTCAGGAAGTGTCCACTTCGAAAGTTAGTAAAAAATAAAATATTCATTAAAACATTATTAGAAAAATCGTGCATCAACTATATACTATTAGCTAATTTTTTTCCATAGCGATTTTCATAAAAATAAAATCATCGTATGAGGGTCATACAAGAGTTTATATGTTATGTTTTTTTGAAAAAAACAACACGAATTTTTGTACGTCCCTCGTTTGAACTCCTTAATCTAAACCATTTTCAAAATAAATTAGTAGTTTAGAAAGTACACTCAAAGCAGGTGAATGCTTCTTTTTGTTCCATCTTGAAATTTTGAGTGTAAGTATCCTCAATTTCACATCCAAGGTCAGTATTTCCTAATTTTAGAAGAAATTTGTCCACTTAAGTCCCCTTTTTGGGAACCATCTTGGTGCACTTACCCTATATATATCTGCAACTAAAGATTCAATCAACCACATGTTGGCTTCAATGAAACATAAAATATTTACAAACTGTCAGCTCAATCTATAGATAATTTTCAATGTGCACCAACCAAAGTCAGCCACAAAATAGTGAGGACCCAAATCAACATTCTCGAGCACAAAATACTTTAAACAATTACCCCTCAAAGATCCACAACATGCTATATTCACTTAGTTGGCCTTCTTGCACTGTTAAACAAAAAATTAATCAATCGGGTTTTCTAACTTGCACATGAATAAATACGAGGCTCTATGATTCAAGGATAACATAGATCATACATCGAAATATCTTCCCTATGATCCACAACTCAAAATTATAATAGAGAATCGCATATGAATCAAAAAATACAACTCTGTTGGATACTCTATTCTAGCTTTGATAGCTAATACATTTATTCGATCTGGTTTACAGTATAAGCAACTATTGAAGTGTGGATCAAATTACTGACTAGGGTTTCCATAAATGACAACACCAAATGATATGTGTAGTGTCTCTTGCCAACAATTGGAATAGCAAAAATTTTGGAAACTAAAACAACAAACTGAAAGCAACCCACCAAAACACAAAAAGCAATTGCAAACCCCAAAAATTGGAGAGTCAAAGTCAATAGGAACTAAGATGCCAGTAAAGGAATTTTAGTCCTCTTGATGAGATCTTGGAGTTCTAGAGGCTAAAATAGGAAAAAATCTAAGAGGGACTAAGATACCATGAAGGGTGTTTTAGTCCTAGCAGAGATTTTCCTAAGAGAAACAATTTATTTTTTCTTGAAAATAACTTTCTCAGGTTGCCTACCTAGGGACTTGATGTTTACAAACTGATAATGATGTAAACGGATGCAAAGAAAATCAATGAATAAAAAGCAATTGAATGCAAGATTTGAAATGCAGGTTTTTTTTTCTAATTTTCAATGGAAGAATAATGTTTCTAAATGCAATTAAGAGAATGAACAATTCACTTTTTAGTTTTTCAATGAAATTTAATGATGCAAGAAAGGAAAATCGAAACCTATATGCACTTTCACTAATGCAAAGATAGGAACCCTAAATAAAATTTCACTAATGCAAGATGCAAGAAACCCTAGATGCATAATGCAATGAATGCAATCTAGATCTAGGACTCCAAATCAGAAAAGGAAAAATTCTCAAACAAATTCGGGTTTTCCAAAATGAGCAATGGGGCAAATGGGAAGATGAAAGGGGGTACCTTTTCCTCCTATTTTACCTATGTCATTCAAATATGTCCTAAGAACCGGCCCTAATAGGATTGACTATGAACCCCTCAAGGTGAGCCAATACACAGTTAGGAGAAATTAGGAGGGGGTGTTCTTTCAAGTTTAAGGGGTTCACCACCAAGAAACTGCTTGAAAAATACAATGTTTGAAAACACACTATCATATGAAAAACACTTAAAATGAGCTAAATGAATCTTACAAATACGAAAAATGAACAAATCCAAGTTAGGGTATGTGTACCTAGGAAGCCTAGAGATTCCAATAGGATTCTAGAAATGCAAATAGATTGCCAAAATATGCATTGGAGGACTAAGACGCCCTTGCTATCATCTTAGTCCCACTATTATTTTTCTGGGCAAACACATAATCTTCAGATAATAGAATAGAATCCTAAAGAATCTTTGAAAGATTCCACTTGGAGGACTAAGACACATTTTCTCCTCTCTTAGTCCCGATCTAAATTTCTGAAATGTGTGAATGTGATTTTGAGCTTACAGATCTGTAATTGCTTCCCCTTAGATCTCAAGTTTTAAAATACACAAATCTAACCTATAGGTGATTTTCCATGAAGATGAAAACTTTGCAATGCAACTTTGCAACTTTGAAAAAAATTCACTCCAAGTGATCTCCAAGTCTTCAACCTAGATATGTAAATATAAATGGACAAGATGGAAAAACTTGTTAATTGTTAGTGAATGGGGGTTTTCCTTGGTCAAACCTCTTGTTGGTAATTAAAATTTGAAATGAAATAGAAATGATGAAGGAAATGGTGAATGAATAACATCTAATTCTAAAACTCACCAAGCCCTTGCAAAGGCTACAAACTTGTGTGCAATGGTTTCAATGGACATGGATCTAGAAATGCTTGATAGATCTTGAAATGCTTGCTTACTTAGATCAAAACCCTGCATCACAAATGTTAGCACAACAAAACACATGATCCAAGAATAGTCTTTGATATGATGCTTGAAACTTGAAGAATTTCTCTTGAATGCACTTGATCTCATAAATTTTCCTTAGGAATCAATACTCAAATTGCTAGGATTAAAATGAATGAATTTAAACCTTGTATTTATACATGTTTATGCTTAATATCTTGAAATCATATCACACCAAGCTGACATATGAATTCAATAAATGAAAGAGATCGAATCCCACCAAGATTTGAAATTAAATCCTGAAAATGACTCAAGGAGGACTAAGATGCCCCAGGTGGTGTCTTAGTCCCAAGTGATGAGACTTGGGGCATAGGTACCAAAAAGGGGCCCAAAATAGATGCCTCAAAATTAGGGTCCCAAGACCTCAGGGGGACAAAGACACCCTTAGTGGCATTTTAGTCCCAACCAAAAATTAGGGACATGCCAATTAGAGTCATTAGGAGATCACATATGCATTGGAGAATGTCAGGATTAACCAGAAAAATATGTCATTCATAGGGATTGTGGACACAAAATAGGACTAATTAAGCCATAAAAAAGGATAAATAAATAAATACGGGCCCAAACAAGTGTAAAAGTGCAAGGGTATGAATTTTACTACACTATGCCTCTATATGTACCTTCATTCCTCTCTATGTTGTACATATTTTTATTTTTCCAAAAGATTTTCCTTTTTCTTTTTCATTTTCTTGTGTTTTTCTTTTGGGGATGACACAAGGTGTTGTGTCATTCATGTCTCTTCCATGTTGACCCAAAAGGTTTTTCTTTGTTTTTTCCCTCTTTGTGTCATTCTTCTAGTTCTATGAGTATTTGGGAAATGATGACAGTTCCGAGCTCTCTAACAACATTGTAGCAAGAACATATTGACCCCAAATCCATAGATCCCTTTTGTGTGTTTGGAGTTTAATTTTTGGGGACAACCCCTCTCTTTTTCTTTCTTTTTACATGACATAGATTTATTTGGGAACATATGACTTAGAATAGGGCTTTCCAAATTAGCTACCATGTCCTCTTTATTGTTAGCATTGATCAATTTCTACTTTAAATTAATTGCTCACAACATGGTGTTTAGCAATTTCTTTAAAGTGGGGGTGTACATTGACATTATTCTTTTGCATTATTTTTGTTCATGGTTCATGGTGTAGTCTTCTTATTTCATATGATGCATTTTTCACTTTATGGTTGAAATTGGGTGTGATTTCCCTCAAGAGTGTGATCTCTCTTAGCATATTATATTCCTCTTAGTGGCTTGATGCAAGACATTGCATCCCCTACGTTGTGAATCTTCCATTCTTTGATTGGTCCTCTCTTGGAGAAATTAAGCACAATGTTCCCTAAGTTAAAGACATTACGTGAATTAAGCAAGACTCCTTTGAACATTCCTTATTATTGCATTTTTATTTTTGGTTATATGGCCACCTTGCATAATACACTTTGCATGCCTGTGGAGCCATCTTGTTTGTTCATGAGTTCTAAGCATACAAAGCTTTTCTTGCCTCATGAAGCTTGAAGTTCATTGTTGTGTGGTGCCTTATCAAAGTTATCAAGAGGTATAAATTTGGTATGGTTTGTTGAGAAGTCGATCTGAGGCATGAATTTACCTTAGCCACTCACACATGTGTGTGTGAGCACATACCAGCCATGAGTGTATGTGTCTCACCTTCTTGGATTTCTCACCTAGCAATCATCATGAAGTTTTGTTGCCTCAGACAGAGCGTGTAGCTTTTGGAAAAATAGCCTAGATTTGATCCACATCATGTTGGAAAAATGGTAAAAGCTTGATCCACCCCTCCTCTTTTGTTTTGCTTTTCTCTTTGTCTTTGGAAATGTATTCTTGTGCCTTGTTATTGCTCTTTATATCATTTTCATGTGTGTTCTTTTCTGCCTACTTTGGTTTTTCATAGGACCTTGGTCTTGGGGGCTTGTGCAACCCCCTTGATTATGGTTGTCATGTCTTACTAGCATTGGTGCATTTGAGCCCCTCTTGATGTGCATGGGTCTACTTTAGTGTGAGTTGGAAGCAAGTTCCTCCTCTCACTAAAGTGGGGTCTAGATGTAATGATAGAAAAAGTACTTTGTAACATGGCCTTGATTTAGTGTTGCAATATGTCTAAAATATTCACATTAGGTCTTGGGAAATTGTGAACTAAATGAGCTTAATTTTACCTTATTTAAGGTTTTGTAAAGTGTTGTAACACACTTTCACACTTTTCTAGGGTTTTATTAAATAATTGGTCTTCTTTATGCTTTATTTTTCCTTATTTTACATACATAAGCCTCATTTAATGCATCTTTTCGATGGTAATCCCGATACAAATCAATACCCAATCATAACTGAGGTGTTTCTAGGTTGTGTGGCCTAGATTTGGAGGTTTGTAACTCATACACCATCTTGGGCATATGAGTCCCACCTAGGGTTTTGGATCTTGAACTTGATTTTGCACCTTTCTAAGCATTTTTTAATTTGGTTGCATAAATTATGCCTAATGGGAATCATACATCACCTTCGACATATGAGTCATGTGTGGCCTAAAATTAAAATTAATTCAAATTCTTGGTGGGATTTTATCCTCTTAGATCTGATGTCTGCTTGTAGTGTTGTAATTTCAGGAATTCTTGCATAATTTAGTATAAATACAAGTTTCTTTCACTCATTTTCACCTAAGAATTTTGTGATAGCATTCCTAATAGAAAAATTGAGTTCAAAAGAGAATTCAAGCATTTAAAAGAGAATTCAAGAGTATTCAAGGGTATATTATCAATAATTTTAGAGAATTATTCAAGCATCAAGAATCATGCCAAAGTCTTCATGCATCATGTTTGTTTTTGAGCTAACAATTGTGATATATGGTTTCATGATTCAAGCTAGAATTCCATTCAAGATCTATCCTATTCAAGCAAGAGTTGAGATCTACATCAATTGGAGCCATCTCATACATGTTTGCAACCTCTTATTTCTAGGATTTGTTGAGTTGTAACATCATATATTGTTCATTCAACATTCTCCATTCTTATTTCATTTCATTTCAAGGTTTGATTACCAAAATAGGGTTTGACCAAGGCAAACCCCTATCCACTAGCAAAAAAAAAAAATTCCCTCTCTTTAGTGTGTGATTTGCAAGTCTAGTTTAAGGAAAGATTGAAGAGAAAATTTGGAGAAAGTTGTCAAAGTGTTCAAAGTTGTCAAATATGTCACCTTGCATTAGAGATACGTGGAAGACTTCTATAGGTTGCAAATTAGGGGTTCAGATTCATAAATCAATCAGGAAGTACAAAGCATACATTGAAGAGCATATTCAGACCTTGAAGATTTATAAAACCCTAACTAGACTGATACACTAGTTCTACCATATGAGTACCAGTTTAGGCCAAATTTCATGTTTTGCAATCTCGGATACCCATTTGCTAGAATCATGTATCTACATAGAAACCTAGATTTTGGACTGATTCGCCTAGTCTAGCGTATGAGTCCCAGTCAGAATTAAAGTCATAAATTCCAGCAATTCATACCTCCATCCAGTCAACTTCAGATTTCTAGGTGCACACATTTCTTCTTACAACTTGTTATTTAATTTTTCATGCATTTTTAGATCATTTAGTTAAAGATTGCATCATACTAGGTTTAAGAATTTTGATTTACATTGAATTTTTGTTTCTAAGCCCTAGCTTGGTGGTGAACCCCTCATTAGTTTACAATCATCGCCTAGGTCAACCCTATTGCAATATTTATTTCTCCTTTGCATTGATATCTCTAGGGTCCTCAATGAAATAATTGGAAAGTGGGTTTTTCTCTATGTTCTAAACCATACGAAAGCATCCTTACCCATTTCCCACTAGTTCACTATGGTTATGAATGTTTTTATGGCTATGGTTAGTGAGCATTAATTACTTTTGTTCTTTGTGTGTTTGTGAACATGTAGCATTCAACATCATGCCAAGGAAATGAGGAAAGACTCTAACGCTGAATGAATGTGAAGACAAAAATGAAAGCTCGTGAAGAAAAGAAATTGTAGTCCATAGAGGAAGAAATTCCCATGGAATCTAAGAGATATTTCAAATTGATTGTACAAAGGGAATGGATGCAAAAACTTTGTGCAATGAGAGAAATGAATCCTAAAGTTGGGGGCACATCATCAACCATAAGTGAAGTTTAATGCACACCATCTACAATATGTCATGTTCAAATAACATCAGCAATAACATCTCCAGTTGATGACATGCCATCAAAAACATGTGGTTTTCAAAGTACATCAACAATCGCATCTCTACTTGAAGACACTCCACATAGCACATCTCAAGTTGGAGGTACATCATCGATTTCATCTTTGACTGAAGGTATGCCATCTATCCCTAATGTTGTTGACACAACTTTACCTTTGAGGAATCCTCCTAGATTTTTGCATAGAAAACCTAAATATTTGATTGATATTGATGCTAATGTTTTGAAACCAATGGCTAATAAGATTATAAAACATACATGTCAAATATATGTGAAGAGGATATGGATATTCTTTTTTGAGAAGCTAAGTGAGGTTGGAAAATGTCAACTATTTATTGAAATGATGAGGCAACTCAATTTTAGGCCCATCTTGAAGATTCTTGGGCTAAGAACATCAGATGAATCAAGTGAGAAATCCATTGTAAACAATATGATCAGTGCATACGAGAGTGTGGGTTCTACCTCATGAACGAAAGATAGTTGTGCCACATGACATGTGATAACATCAACATTGGTAAGTAGTCAACTAGGAATAAAATGATCCTTTCAAAGACAAGTAAATATTTGAAAATAAGTAGATCATCTCTAATGACAGCCAAAAGAAGGTGTGAAAGAGTGGAGGATGCAAATAACAATGAGTTATGGGCATTCTCAAGTAGACTACCATGGAAAGATAAAGAAATTGTTCAAGCCTTCAGATCTCTCCCAATCAACGAGATGTTGTAAGAAGGATAATTTTTCTAAGTCAAAATTCGTGAACCACATCCAAAGAATTTTTGGATACCACTCAAACCCAAGTTCTTAGTAAATTTGTAGAGATGTATCCTCAAGTTAAAAAATTTCAAAGGTTTTTTGAAATTCTAAAGCCTTTTGTAGTGTAGAAAATTGTATGCTCTCAAAAATAGTACAATTTCACACTTAATTTGGACCTATTTTACCACCCTTGCATTAAATACCCCTTTAAATCATCATTAATAGGCCCCTAAGACCCTTTGTTTTGGATCTCAAGGCTTATTTCAACTAAAAACTTGACAAAATCATCAAAAACACAAAAATTCCTAACAACCCACCCCAAAAATTTAGGGTGGGATTCATATGCCACCTTGGGCATATGAGTCCCCCTAGGTGGGACCCATACACCACAAGTGGCATATGAGTCCCATTTGGGACCTTTTTAGGGTTTGAGCATGCAATTCAACTTTTTAATTCAAATTTTTGGTTTATGTAAGCTTTTGAGATCTAAATAATGGTAAATTAGGTGTATTGCCTACATAAACAAGATTCTAAAGTCATTTTTCATCTAAGCAATAATCCAGAAGAGAAATTTTAGGATCCAAACATTCAAGCATTCTTCACAAGAGAATTCAAGAACAAGTAATCAACAAAGTTGAAGCCTTGGAGTAGCATTATTGTGCTTTGATGGGTCTTCAAACTCACTTTCATTCAAGATCTAGCATTGTCAAGGGTTTATTATGGTTTCCTATGGTGAATCATGATGGATTCTAGGTTGGGGAGATGCAACTAGCCATCAAGCCAAGCCTAATGGCTTGTTTCCTAAGTGATTCCATCCTCCATTATCATTCTACATTCAGCCTAAGGATGGTACATGCATTATTATAAACTCATTTGAGTGATTAGGTATCTCTCAAAGTGAGTCATTCATCTTCATGTTTAATTCTTGCATCTCATTCTAGCACAATAGAATAAGGTTGCATTGCATTTCAGATTTCCTAATCTTAAACACACTTAGTGTTAGGGTTTAAATTATTATTCACATTCACGATTCATTGTTTCTATCAAGGTTTAATCCCCCATAAGAAAATCAACAATATATTCTATTTTGTAAGTCTTTTCATAGGTTCAGATCTAGAAATCAGTTTGGAAGGGAAGAGCAGAGATTGGAGCACAAATCTAAACTTTGAATTCCTAAAAAAGTAGAACAGGAATAATATGCCAGAAGTGGCGTATGAGTCCCACTATAAGGAAATTTTCATTTTTTTGTAGAACTTGAATCTACACTACTAGAAACCTATTCTAGACCAGAAACCCTAGTCTAGGACTAATATGCCCAGACTGGCATATGAGTCCTAGTAAGCGCTAATTTTAGTATTTTCAATGTTTGAGAGCTCATTCTGGGCATCTTCAAGTTTCTAGGTGCACACTTTTGATTTCTTAGTTCCTTGTTTTGATTTACATGCTTTTCTAGGTCATTTATTTAAGTCTTAAATTGTATTAGGTTTTAGCATTAGATCTTGCATTTCATTAGTCTTTCCAAGCCCTAGCCTGGTGGTGAACCCTTCTTGAGTTGATAATCAGATCCTAGGACAACCCTATTGCAAGATTTGTTTTTCCTTTGCATGTATTAGATTGACATCTTTAGGGTTTTACTTGAACGAGAACTACAAATATTGTTGTTCTATGTCCCAAACCATAAACAACGAATTTTTTTCACCTTTTACCTTTTTATGTCAAAATAAATCACACAAAAACACTACTTTTTGTTGTAGAGTACACATTGAGTTTTCTAACCATTATGATGTTTATCAATGTATATGTGTAGATATGCATAGTAACAATGTTTTGTAGGAATGTAACATAAGTCCTCCACCTCGATCTTCAAGGGATTTCTTGTCTACCATTTTATGTGAAAGAGTGGATGGTCAAATTTACTACAGGAAATCATGTTTGGATGGATCGTGTGTTCATTGTGGTGGCATGCAACATTTTTCAATTTTCCAACACATGCATAGTTCACATGCAGTTGGAAACGAACTTGTGGAATTTGGAAAATACAAGACAATGGACTACAATCTAAGAGATGGGAAAGAAGAAAAAATGTGTGAATTGGTTAGTGTTAAGATTCCAGTGCATCAGTTAATGGGAATTTTTTTTTATGATGTGGTCTATGAGTATGCAAGGCATACACATAGAGCTCAATGGTTGGACTCATAGTTCAAGTTATGCAAGGACACTTTCCACTTCATAGAATCATTTCAGTTGTCGACTTTACAAAGAACTACACACTACAACCACAGAACGAGGTGCAATCACAATAAGTTACAACTCCACAGAGGTTGCTATATTTGTGCATATAGCATTCATTCATGTGAATGATAATACAAAGGATAATAGGAAGGTATTGAGGAAGTATCACTTTTACATCAATGATAATCACACACATTCTACAGAGTTTGTGCAAGGTTTCTTTTAGATGATCTATGTTGATTTGGATAGTAGGGGCATATCATTCAATCAACATATCATATGGTCGGATAACTATACATCACAATCCAGGAACTCTAGAATTTTTTAGTGGTTGAGCAAGATGCATAGGATTAGTGGTGTTTAGTATATGTGAAATTTATTAGAGGTCGGGCATGGAAAGGGGGAGCATAATGGTGTAGGTGCGTGTATCAAAAGAACCTTAGCATGAGAAAAGTTAAAGTATAAAGATAGTCCAATATTGACAAATACAAAATCAAATGTCTAGTGGTGCAATATGCCATGGGTTTTGGTAATGAGGGTAATTCTTTAGTTTGTATATTTTTTGGGTTGGTAGATGATAATAACATTGAAAAATATGATGACTATTGTACACTAATAGGATCAAGTGAGATACACTCTTTTAGAAGCTCCAATGTAGGTACATTGATTATCCATACATGGAAGATGGCATGCTTTTGTTCTGCATGTACACTTCAAGCATGGAATGATCATGACTCAAAATAGTGGCTTGATGATTGGTCTTTAAGAATTCTAACCCCACTTGACACGTATCAACTCCTGACAGCTCTACAAATCATGGAGATGCAATCATCCATTTAATTTGATAATGGGGTAGGTGCATGGAAATGGGTAGCAATTTTGTGGACACCCTGCAAAAAAAACTTTTGAAAATCCATAACATGAGCGCATTATAATGCGCTCGTATTATGGCGCGTTATGTTGAGCCTGAGGCTCGGCAACTACAAACCAATAATACAAGTGCATTATACCGTGCTTGTGTTATTGATTGTTAAAAGCAAAAAAAGAAATGCAAATATGTCATTAGCATTTTGATTGGCTTTTTTTTGCAGCCACGGCCAAAACCCCCACAATTTCGTTCTCGCATTCTAGGAGAAGCAATTCACAAAATTTATTCACCAACAATTGATATTTCTTCACAATGATGGTGCCACGATGAGGAGGAGCTGTGAGAGGTAAGGATTCTATGGTTTTTGTTTTAATTTTGTTAGTTTTAGGTTGAATTTGATATATATTTGTTTGAATTTTTCGGAGATGCAAATCAACCTGCAAACCCTCAAAATACTCAATAGGAAGACCAACCAAATCCTCAAGATCAAAATCAACCACAACATCAACCTCCTCCACCAATCACTCAACCCCCTCCTGGCACTCAAGAAAATTTAATGAGTGAAATTGAGAACAACAAAAAGAAAATTGAGGATTTGATCAGTAGGTTGAGTGATCCAAATGGTTGAACCACAGAAAGAATGACCCTAGAAAATTACTTGAAAGATATGTAAAAAAATTTAGATTCAATTAGCAAACAAATAACTGGATGGCAAGATAGGAGGCAAGAGGCTAGGGATTATTATGAAAATAAACTATCATACAAGGATGTAAAGGATTTAAAAATTACAAAAGGTGATTTGTGCTCATTATTCACCGACCCATGCACAAATCAAAATCTTACCCTCAATGCGAAGAGGTTTCCTATCCATTGGTGCCACCACCAACAGATTAGGGACCAATTTTATGATAGGTGGTACATGGTCTTCGATTACCCACCATGCAACAATTGCAAGGTCTCGTAATATTTCCTTAGGAAACTATACAGTGAGGTCATATTGAACAAGATCCCAAATTATTTTGATATGAGGGATTTCCAAGGGAGAGGTGGGGGGTCAGCTCAGGATAGACGTGGTGCACAGTTGGATCCTACACAACAAGGTAGACGAGCTCTCACTGGGCCACCTCATGAGCACGTTGTTATGCCTTCCATCATGAAGGAAAGTGCTGACATAGAGACATTGCAGGAAATCAACACTTTGACCCAGAGTGTCATCCATCATACTAGCCCTATTCTATAGAGCCATCTAGGGGAGTCTTCGAGTGGTGGCCTTCGAACACATGTGTGTCAATCTTATGGAGCTACTTGTTCATATGACCCCACTGACACTTGGGAGACTAGTATGCAAGTTCCATCAATAGCTATGGAGATGGAGAGGGTAGTTGACATTTTGCATTAGGCATATGGCATTCATAGTCAGGTAAAAGTTAGTGCATGTTCATTGAATTTAATTTATTAAATTTCAATTTTGAAATGCAAGATTAACTAATTATTTTTTATGATTTTACTAAAATTGCAGGGTCATAGTGTTGAGATTGGATACACCGGCCCCCCACCAGCTTATTTCTGCAGCACACCTATCGCTAGGGTATGTAACTAGTAAACAATTATAAATTTATTGCATGTTAATAACATTGTTTTACGAATGGTAATTTAATATGCAATTTTGGATGTTGAACAGATTAATATTGGAGGTTTTGATGGAACACTTCGCAGTGGTGGTGAATTTACTAAAAAACTACACGAAGGTAATAGAATAAAGATTTTAACTATTGAATCAAGTACTTAATAGATTTGTGTAGTTTATATGCACATCGTTGATTACGTTGAATAATTTTTTTTTTTTTAATTTTCAGTTGTTGCAAGACGATACACCTCTGAATGTGATGAGGGAAATGGATATTGGTGTGACATCTACTATACAATCCTCGATGGCTCTAATAGGAGAGGTATGAGGAAAATTAGTAAATTTCAATTTATATTTGTTCTTATAGATGTTAGTTAGTGAAAAATCAAACCATTATTGATTCACGTAGTTTAATTTCTATTTGTATGGTTTATACAAGGCTTGAGCATGCCTAAGCATGGGCATGAGAATATTTCCCTCATGGAGAGAGATCGTGAGATGGTGGTAAGTGATTATTTTGTCAAATATATCATTTTTTATAATGTAATTTATATATATTCATGTCTTTACTTCTTATTGTAACAGTTAAAACTTCACCATGAACTAAACCCTAGGAGGAGCAGCAGGAGCACTCCTTGAGTGTAGAAAAAATGAGTGATAGACCTATTTCCATCTGATCGAAAAGGAAAGGGAAAGATTTTATTTCCAAGGCATGAAGAGAAATGACTTTTGATTCCAGAGCCCTTTGTTGTATGCCTACATGACAGTTTTGTACATATTTTTTATTGGACATATTTGACATTGTATGCCTATATGGCATTCTCGTAAGCCTATATCGCTATTTTTTACATATATTTCATACTTATATCGACATATATTGATGTATGCCTACATGGCTATTTGGTTAATACAAATATCTTTTATCGATGTCTGTCCATATTTGCATTCTAAATTGATGGTTCAATAGATATGAGTTATGTGTATTCAAGTGTATACTTTACAACTTACGTGTATAATTTGTGACTTACGTGTGTTCGAATATATACTTTGTGGCTTACATGTATTCGTGTGTATACTTTTTGAGGCTTACGTGTTTTTGAGTACTTGTACTTCCCTTATTGACATGTACATGTTTGACTTATTCATGTGTATAATTATTAATTGGTTAGCCCTAGCATTGATCTATGTCATCCTCAATACATGATCCTTGAGAAGGAGTAAGAACACCCTCAAGGTCAAAAGGAGTTTGACATGCATTCTTCATAGGCTCATTTTGGTAGTCAAACCAAAAACCTCTTGCATCGTTGAAACGAAAAATTTTATCCTTTATAGCAAGTCTGAAGCCATTATCATTCTTCATTGGTTCTTCATGTATCCACTCCCCATTAATGGCTACCTCACGACCTTCATGAAACCAAGCACTTATCTCATTTGTGATAGAAGAAATGTATGAAGATTTATCTTCCTCCTGATGAGCCATTCATTATCATGAGAGATGGGTTCTTGTGAACCACTACTCATGAATCATGGGTCAATGAGTTTGACTTGTAAAACTACACAATTGAATCCTGATAGCAATATCACAATATTTATATATCTAAATGTGTTATTTCCTTCAGCTAAAATTTGTGCTTATACTTATGTGATTGATGTATGTTTGTGTATGGGATCATGTAGTAATCTCTATTTGATGATGCTATTGTGTCTTTAAGTTTTATTTATTAAAGGGTGCATGAAACAAGTTTTAAATCCTTAAAAATCTTTGAATTTCTTAGGTTTTTCTATTTGTCAAGTCTAGGCTCCAAGCCTGAGTCCAAGTCAAAAATTGGCTTGTCAAGTTTGAGGTGAGTCCAAGTCTTGTAACACTGGTGTGAACACATCGAGGAATAATGTATATGTCGATGAAGAGAGAACCCATCCTTGTTTCCAAACAAACCATAGTATAGATATGGTTGGTTGAGATAAAACATCACTCTTCTGGATAGCTTGAACCATAATCTTTCATGGCTGCAAACACACCTTCATTATGTGTGTTCTTGATCCTACTGAAGAAATGGTGGAACATGTTGTAGATCAAATCTTGCAACCCTAAGTCCACAAGAAGGTTACTCTTCCCGATTTCCACAAATGTCTATAAGATGTTCATCCTTCTTGATTAATGTGAAATATTGATGTCATCTAGATCTTTGAAACTGTCTGGAATCATGTGCAATACTATAGAAGCTAGAGCTATATCTAATACTACAAATGACTACTCAATAAAGACTGAACATTCTTCTATTCTCTTCAATGTGACCATAATGGCATTCCTTTAAGATAAACTACTAAGCTTACTACCTAATTCATAAATTAATCTTGCCAACCACTATCATTGGTTGCCATGCTTCCAATGGAAAGTCAATTTGTTGCAATACCCAAAGGCTGGCAGGTTCATTCACTCTAATACCACTGTAATGACTCGAGCTCTAGATCAATAGATTTTTTATTTATTTCTTATTGGATTGATAAAGGTTGTCATCCAATATTATTAAGATAGATAACGGAGTCCCCAAATTATAAATGAAATAAATTTAGAATATGAAGTCTAATTCAAATATTAATTTGATAATGGAAATTTGATAATGGAAATTTGATAAATAAATAAAATAGTTGTTACTAATTAATCAATTAAAATCATGTGCTATCTTTGAATATGAATCTACCTATCATTGATATATAGGCCTTGAGAATTGGGATGCCTTTCCTGATCGATACTTTGTACTCATGCATATTACTTTGAGTCCTTTCCAGATTATATGCTTGAAACATATACTCCCATATTATAAATTTTTTCTCATATAGACCAATCCCATACTAGGTAATTCAATAATAAAAATAAGTCTACAAATTGATTACCATGATCTTCCCTTCTTATTGTCTTTTATACTCAAAAACTACACAATTGAATCCTGATAGCAATATCACAATTTGACACATTGTAGAAAATCCCTCCTACTTATCAATTGATGAGCTAAAGGGGATCTATAATGAATGTTTCATAAGGCACAACACTTGCTGAAGGTTTTTCAAATGGAGTTGCAAGCTAAGTGGGCTTAACCTTGGGGAAAAACCTCCATGGTTAAGCACTTGAGCTGGAGTAGTACTGGGATGGGTGACCTCCTGGGAAGGCCTAATGCCTCAGCTCTATGAGCATCACCTAGATGCAATGAGTGCTAAGTGGGCCATTCATTATCATGAGAGATGGGTTCTTGTGAACTCAGCCCTCTTTCAATCCATGTCAGCCTTGGGACCGTACAGGAAGTTGGAGGTCATACCAAGTACGGGATCAGCAAGTTTGTATAAAAAATCTAAAAAATAGAGAACTGTGTGAATAATTCTTATTAGATCTTCTCCAAAATTTCATCAACAACATACATTCAAGCCTCTCAAGGCTTTACATAGTGTTTTACACCCTTCTCTAACTGATCCACACCCTCAACTAACTAAAATCCAACTTTCAAAACAAGTAACCATTCCATTTCAAATTTGTTGCTTTAAGCAACTTACAAATTTGCAACTTTAGACTCCTCCAACCTAAGAGATCGATCTGGTGGAACATAGCTCAGATTGATTCCACATGTTTTAGTGCAAAATAGGACCATGCCTAGCGTAAACATACATATTCAGATGTGTTGGAATAGTCTGCTTGGTCACACAAGTTGCAGAACGAAAGTTGCACCACTTTGCAACTTTGCACTGCTTGCATTTGATGCTTTTTCTATCAAGTGAAAATCCGCCACCACAGGAAAACCACTCTGAGATAGCCAAAACCAAGAGATTATTTTGTAGAGGGGCCCACCGAGATCCTATAGGATCAGACGAGAATTTTCTAAGCATCATGGTATCTAAGTAATAGCATGCTGAATTTTTGCAGCCAATTTGCAGTTTAGACCCTTAAGGGATCGATCCGGTGGAACGTAGCTCAGAGCGGTTCCGTGTGTTTTGGTGTGAAACAATACCATTCCTAGCATAAAAATACCTATTCAAATGTGTTGGAGTAGTAAGTTTGGTCACATGAGTTGCAAAGCGAAAGTTGCACCACTTTGCAACTTTGCACAACTTGAATTTGACACTTTTTCCATCAAGTGAAAATCTGCCGCCATGGGAAAACCACTCTGAGATAACCAAAATTGAGAAATTTTTTTCTAGAGGGGCCCAAGGCAATCCTGTAGGATCAGACGATAAGTTTCTAAGTGTCACGGTATCCAAGTAATATCATTATGAAGTTTGCAGCCATTTTGCACTTTGGACCCTTAAGGGATCGATTCGGTGGAACATAGCTCGAAGCGATTCCATGTGTTTTGGTGCAAAATAGGACCATTCCTAGCATAAACATACCTATTCAGACATGTTGGAATAGTCTGCTTGGTCACACAAGTTGCAGAATGAAAGTTGCACCACTTTGCAAGTTTGCACTGCTTGCATTTGATGCTTTTTCCATCAAGTCAAAATCCGTCGTTACGGGAAAACCATTTCGAGATAGAAAAAACTGGGAGAGGTTTTTGTAGAGGGGCCTGTTGATGGTTTTTTTATGGACTTCACAACACAGGTAATATGAAGGTGTATTACCTCTCTTGAAAGACAATATTCTACAATCAAATTGTAGAACACTATCCCAAGGTCTCTCGAATGTCAAGTCATGACCGTGCTTGGAATATTTCAATTGTTTGATGTGATTTTGCTGGAATCACAAGGCGGCCTTACGTGAATTAAATATGTAAGAGAATTAGGTCAATGAATGAAGTTTTCAAATGGGAAATTACTGCACCTTGGTGCAGGTTCAGACAACAGTCTTAGACTCCATTGTTTCATCAGATTTGGCTTTACAATGTGCAATAAACCTAGGCACATATTGTTTATAAAAAAAAGGAGAAAAGGGAAAGGAAGAAGGATGGTTTTGGGACCTGCAACTATCGATGAACAGTGATCATGGAGGTTCCTGCTATGGACAGTTCCCTTAAATAGGATTTCACTAAATCTGAATTCTCACAATGTCATGAAATCTATGCTATCTTCTAAGGACTGCATATATTCGTCATTCATTCACCATGTAAATGTGAAGAAAGAAAAATTTTAAGGAGCAGCAATGAAAGAAAAATTTTAAGGAGCAGCAATGAAATTAAATTCCACGCTAACTTTACACAGTCACCTACCAGTAGCAAATGACCAAAAGTATGGACAAGGGAAGCATACACACAATAGAAAAATTCATAATCAAAGACAACATACTAAATCTACCAAAGCTAACTAAAGGAAACTAGAACAACAAAGTTTAACTAAAGGGGAGAAGAATCATGCAACATGAGAAGAAACCCAGAAATGCACCAAGTCAATGTATTTCTATTAAAATTTCTACAACATGCCTTTAAAACAACTCCACTCTCTTAAAATGAGAGGAGGAGAGCCCTATTTATAGTTTTCAAAAAGAAAAATGAGTGGCCAAGATTCGATTCTATTGTGTGGCCAAGATTCACTTTACACTAGGGTTTCACCTACCCCTAAATATATTACATTTAAAAAAACATTTCTTGTCTTTTCCCTATTTTGTCATCTAGAGGCAACACTATAGCAATTTTGTCCTTTTGTTGTTTGCCCTTTGTTGCAGCTACTCTTTGAGGAACTCTTAATCGATGATAGGGTTTCCTTCGCCCCTCTTTACAATTGCATACTCTACGAAGTTCAAGAGCACTAGCTGGAGCTTATCTACCTCCATGATATGTGATTGCAGCACCTGATAGCTCCATTCATGGGAATTTCTAGCCAGCTTCTTCAGGTCATCATCATATTTAACAGCATTGCTTCTGAAAAGTTCTAACTGGGTGAAGGCTCGAGTGGAAAAGCTCAAGAAATATATGGTAACCTCAGCTGACATCCCATCTTCCATGTTATTTAAGAAGTGGGGATTTATGCTTTCTAGATTAATTTCGACAGCGCACAACTCGTACCCTATCATTAGCTTGAGGTACTGAGCGCAGTCCTCTTTGGACACCTTGGCCCATTCGATATCTGGCACTATTTGTTCCAGGATCTGCTCTAGCCTTTTCTTCCAGTGATCGAAATCTCACTTCCATACATCCGCTAACTAGTGGTCATCATCCTTGAGGGCAAGTTCCTTCTCCCAAACCTCACCTAGCAACGCGAGTATGGCCTGAATCTTTGGGTAGATCGCTTTGTATTTCTTGGGAAACTCTTCATAGATCTGCCTTGTACCCTAGAGATTTCTTTGTACTCCCAAGAACTTATTCACTTCCCAGACAGCCAAGTTGATACCTGTGTTTCACATGTCTAAGACCTACCGAAACCAGTTTTTCGTAGTCTTATCCAAGTTTCTTCTCTTCTCCAATTTATTGATCTACACTTGAGATATTAACTGAGGCGGGGCCGATGACCTAGTGGGCTGTTCATCCGGGGATGACCATTGCCGAATATAGGCCGTCAGATCGGCCACTTGCGCTTTGAGTTCCTCCTTCGAAACCTTATCCTATTGGATAAGATGCACCATCGTGGTGACCAATTACTGGAGGTGGTCAACCATCTGCTCCCTTGTGGCCACTCCCAAATTGATGGTGGAGACATTATAGGTTATTCCTTGTTCTCCAGCCACTAGTGTCGCTATTTGTACTGCCCTAGATCCGGAGGCATCCATGGTCACTTTTGATCTGATCTTTAGCCTTTTCTCTTTCTTGGTGCTTATCTGTGCCCTAGCCAAGATGGCTTCTAGCCTCGCCTTGGGATCTTTTGGGGTGGGAGTCTTTTGCTGCAACTGCCTCTCCAGCCAATCGGGTATTTGGGGCTCTTCCCTGGGTGATTCACACTGGTTCCTGCTGTCCTTCTTCTCAAGCTTGATGGATCTGACAACAAGAGCCTTCTTCTTAGTTCCTGCATCCTCCTCCTTGTCAGAGTCCTATTCGAGCATTTCATTCTTAGTGGGAGACTCAGTGCACAACTGCTCATTAGAGGGATATTTCCTCTCAGCATCCCTCTCCCCTTTATCATGGTCGTGTTCATGTTCCTCAGGCCTATCTTCATGCTCACCTTCATGGAGGGATGCTTCCTCATCACATTCTGGGGTTTGGCCATGCCCTTCGATTGGAGTTATTCTGCCCTCAGTCTCTAGAGCAGCAACTTCTTCGTCAACTGCAAGCCGATCTTCAGCTTCCTTATCCCCACTCTACATTGAGCTCGAGGTGATTCATTTCCTTGATTAGTTCAGCGTCTTGTTCTTCACTGCTCTCACTAGAGGATTCGTAGGCTACCTCATCTATCTCCTGGAGTTTGAACAAAGGGTGCTCATGGTATTCAAATTCCTCATCTTCTAGCCCCTTTGCAGCCTCTAGCTGTTATCACTCAAGTTCATTGGATATCTGCATTGTCGCCTCCATTTTTGGTGGTTTGATAAGGGGAGGGAGAGCTGGAGCGTGGGCCATAGCCTGAGCTATTATAGATTGAACCATTGGATTAGTAAGCATCCTCGAAAGCTCAGATGACACGTTTTGCATGTATTTCACAAAAGATTTTTGGAGGCTAAGGGTAGGCATTGTAGCAGCGGAAATGGAGGGAAGGGAAGGAGACATAGAGGAAGAGGAGACCAGTGAGGTCATGGTAGAGGATGAATCCACTAGAATAATTTGCATGATTGGAGAGGTGGAAGAAAGGTGGATAGAGATGTCCACCGCAGGCGGGGAGGAAGCGGAAATGACAAGTGAAGCATGTGGGATGGTGGCAAAAACAACAGTAATCGTAGTCGATGGGGACCTCAGTGGGTCAGATCCTTCCCCTTTGCTCCTAAGGGGCAAACCTTTGGGTATTACAGATGTCTCCGCAGCCCTGGTTGTTTTTCTTTGTTTCTTTGGCGGCTCACCCTCTAATGCCTTTCGAGCATAAACTGTCGGTTTGGGCAACTGCTCAATCACTTCTTTTCTCTTTTTGGTTTTGACTAATGGTGGGGTTTTGGATGTTTCCCCAGTTGTAGTGGCAACCACTCCACCATTGGAGCCACTCAATTCACTTTCTAGTCCCTTAAACATTAGGCAACTCCTTGTTGTTTTAGTCATGCCACCTATTGGTCGATCCATGCTCTCATCCAGACCTCAACGGGTTTGGTGAGTATGTCAATGTCATTAAGCTCTCGCTTGTTCTAGTCAATCATAGGCAGTGGAAAATTGGTGATGGCATCATATCCCGTATCAATCACTGTGTCCTCATCCTCTTCAAGTTGGTCAAGAACCAGGCACAAGTTTATCCTCCGCACGTAAAGGGCAGTCATGCGCATGTAGTGCTATAGCCGCACTTCAAGATCATCTTTACAATTAGCATAGAAATCTTCAACGTTGTGGAGGTGGGCATAATCAAATCCCAATTCCTTCCTAGTATGCCCGTATGGGTCAATTCGGGGCCGAGCCGTATACTGCTGAAAGTGGTATTCGGCCAACTCCCTTTCTGAGTACCCCGCACACTGGGAGGTATGAATATTGTACATCCTTTGGCCGAGTCCGATGGGGTAAGGTGTACTCGCCAGATGCTTTTTTCTCAAGATATTATGGATGTGTCGTAGCTACCAAGTCAACTCTAATAGTATAATCCGGTCATTGGGGTACCGGGGCAGCTTGTTTGGTCTTTCTATGAATCCCTGAGCACGGATGTAAGCGAACCTTGGAAATTTTATGTATAGGAAGGCGTATTGCCTAAGGCAGGATCTAGCACAGTGGGAAAATATTCTATGAAAGTCACCTCCTATAGATCGAATGATGTAGCTGATGAATGCAACATTCAACCTACAATAATCCTTCTTGAAGTTCCAATACTATAGCTGAGGGTATCTATCATACGGTTTGAGCTCTGCCAATGATATCTCACTGGGTATTGCAGTTAATCCATGATAGTGTCATCGGTTGGCAAGGGATTATACTAGGTAGGATGTCATGTACAACTTGGAGGTCTTCTTCACACTTGTAAACTATTTGTGGAAGCAATCACTGATTATCTCCCCCCAATAAAAGGCAGTATCGTCACCGTGGAGAATCTACTCCACAAAATAGAACATCCATTCCTAGAAGAATGCCACAGCCGGAAGACCCATTACTCGGCTCAAAAAGGTCACAAGGTCATGGTAATCCTCAAAGAAATCACTATTATAAAGCTCCTGAGGGAGCCTGCTGGTGCTACCCCGCTTGTCCTTCAACCAATACTGATTGATTAGTTTCTTGCACTTCAATGGATCTTGCTCCCATAACTCCCTGCATTCCTCTATAGTGGGGGTGTCCATGATTTTAAAGGCGAGAATGTGGAAGGTTGTCATTATACGCAATGGGGACATATCTGCAAGGATATTCCCATCTTGGTCCACTATAGTTCTAGTCTTAGGCAGATATGCCTCTACACATGCCATTACCGATTTCAGGGCCACCAAGGTCGGCGAGAAGCCTGCAGCCTTGGCAAGTCCACTGCTCCTGATCAACCTTGCATTTTTTGTTCTGGGATTCACCCAGACTCTTTGTGTAAACTCATCATCATCGACCTAACTGATATTGGTATCTGTGAAGTCTCTCCAAAGAGTGGTGATTTTGGATTGTAAGGGCACCCCTTGAAACTTGTACTTCATCTGATCCTTATCCTCCTTGCCTCGGGGTACCTTAGCTATTCCTTTCCCCTTTTCCTAGGAGGCACTAGAAGCTTCTCCATCAGATTCCATAAATGCTACACAAAGACACAAATCAATAACACTAAACATGAAAAAATGGCCTCGGACAAGTCCCTGCACACCAAGGTTAGATTCACAATCTTCATTTATATCAAATAAATATCCATCATTTGATAAAACACCATTTAGAAAGCAAGGCAGGTTACCCGGGTTCCCAGGGTCGGAGTTCCCTTGGCAGAATGTCATTTGGAAAGGAAAACTAGGTATGGAACTCCCAAAGGCATTTCTCGGTGTTGAATTTTCTCAATTGAGGGCTGGCGTGAAAGAAGACCTAATTTTAGCAAGTGGGTCGAAGTCCATTTTGGATTTGGAGGTCATTTGAGTCCTCATTTGGGCGTTCAGGTATCAGCTACAGGAAGGCCGCTTGAAATGGCACAGGGAAGATGGGACTCTAGGCGTCGGATTCTGAAGCTTGGACTACCATTATCAAGAAGCGGTTTTGGGTTAGCTGTTCACAACAACTAAATGCAGGCGACAATCCGGAAGTAGAATTTTGGAGGGTAATTCCCAAAGACAAATTTTAGGAGTTTAGAAGCCTGGCGGCAAATAGAGGATTGGGGCCCGGAGGCCGGAAAGACATCCAGGCTCAGCCATTCAAAATGACGATAGTGCAACGAAATACAAGAGGTGAAATTCTGGAGTTCAGGGTCCGAAAGAGGCTCGGCCTTCAGTTCTCCACTTCTGCAAGGATATTCTCATCCCGGTCCACTATAGTTCTGGTCTCAAGTAGATATGCCTCTACACATGCCATTACCGATTTCGGGGCCACCAAGGTTGGTGGGAAGCCTGTAGCCTTGGTAAGTCCACTGCTCCTCATCAACCTTGCATATTTTGTTCTAGGATTCACCCTGACTCTTTGTGTAAACTCATCAAAATCGACCTAACTGATATTGGTATCTATGAAGTCTCTCCAAAGAGTGGTGATTTTGGATTGTAAGGGCACCCCTTCAAACTTGTACTTCATCTGATCCTTATCCTCCTTGCCTCGGGGTACCTTAGCTATTTCTTTCCCCTTTTCCTTGGAGGCACCAGAAGCTTCTTCGTCGGATTCCATAAATCCTACACAAAGACAAGAATTAGTAACACTAAACATGAAAAATCAGCCTTGGACAAATCCCTGCACACCAAGGTTAGATTCACAATCTTCATTTATATCAAATAAATATCCATCATTTGATAAAACACCATTTAGAAAGCAAGGCAGGTTACCCGGGTTCCTAGGGTCGGAGTTCCCTTGGCAGAATGTCGTTTGGAAGGGAAAACTAGGTATGGAACTCCCAAAGGCATTTCCCGATGTTGGATTTTCTCAATTGAGGGTTGGCGTGAAAGAAGACCTAATTTTAGCAAGTGGGTGGAAGTCCATTTTGGATTTGGAGGTCATTTGAGTCCTCATTTGGGCGTTCAGGTATCAGTTGCAGGAAGGCCGCTTGAAATGGTGCAGGGAAGATGGGACTTCGGGCGCCGAATTCCAGAGCTTGGACTGCCATTATCAGGAAGTGGTTTCGGGTTAGCCATTCACAACGGCGAAATGCAAGCAACAATCTAGAAGTAGAATTCTGGAGTGTAATTCACGAAGACAAAATTTAGGAGTTTAGAAACCTAGCGAAAAATAGAGGATTGGGGCCCAGAGGCCGGAAAGACATCCAGGCTCAGCCATTCAGAACAGCGATAGTGGAACGAAATATTGGAGGTGGAATTCTGGAGTTCAGGGTCTGCAAGAGGCTCGGCCTTCAGTTCTCCACTTGGATTCTCTGCTCCGCAAAAAGCGGACTGGGGTCCGGGAGTCAGAAAGTCATCGCAGGACAACCATTTGGAATGGCGAAAGTGATACAAAATTTCGAATGAGGAATTCCGAAGTTCGGGGTCCGGATTAAATTTAGGCTTCGGTTCTTTTCTTGCAAATTTGAATAGACTTTATATGGTCGGGGTCCGAGGTCCGGAAGGATGCTCAAGATCGGCCACCAAAGTGGTGAAGTTAGCACGGAATTCCGGGAATGGAACTCCAAGGGTCGGATTCCAGGGATAGTTTGTTCCTTGGTCGTCTTTCAATTTTTTTGCAAGTTCAACACGAATTTCATAAGGTCAGGATTTGAGGGTCGAAAAGACACTCGAGGGAGGCCGTCAGAACAATCGGGGCACAACGGAAACCTGTGAAGGGAAATCCACAGGCTAGGATCCGAGGCGAGCTTGGCCATTGTTAAGTTTAAGTTTAAGTTTTGTGCAGGCGGCCGTGGGAAATTTTGGGCCTGGGTAAGGTGGTTGTCTATTCTGAAGAACAACGATGGGGAGGTCCAGCTCTGGTTTGGATTTTAACTTCTCAAACAATCGATTTTTCACATTTTAAAACATGGGTTTTTATGGGAGGGTACTCATCTACCAAATTTAAACCCCATTTTACATTTTTACTTAATCCTAACCTGAAATTTAACAAAAAAAGGACAAGGCGTGCGGATGGCGGACGCACCTCGAAATCCCAAAGAAGAATCTTGTCGGCCACGCAGAGAACGTCATAAAAAGAGCTCAGATGCAGGGGCTGAAAATGTCAGATGCTGGGTAGCTCTCCAAATTTCTATCCCTTCAGCCGCATGAAAATAATAGTCAGAAAATCTGACTTTACAGCCAAAACTATCATTAATACCATAATTAATTCCTTCGTACAATGACCAAAGAGTTTGGTGGGTTGAAATTCACGGGCGGCGGTGGGAGGTACGGGGAGGCGTCCAGCCACTGCTGTTTGAAAACATAATTTTGGAGACAGAATTCCAAGAGGGGAAACCCGACAGGTCAGGAAGGCATCCAGCCGTGGTCAACTGCAACAGCCAATCCGAAATAGAAACCCCTCAAAGGGAAACCCGGAAGGGGAAACCCAAAAAATTAAACCTGGGAAGGGAAACCTAAAAAGGGCAAACATTTAACATTTAAAAAAGGAGGCAAGTTTGGTTAGACCTAAAATGTGACTTTGGAGGGTGAGTTGACCTACTAGGGCATAAAAAAAAACATGCAAAACGAGGAGAAGAAAAAAGGGACACGATAGGAAAAAGAGGGAAGAGAGGGTCCCCATTTCAAATAGGGTGTGTGTGCAATGAGCACAACAAGGCTCAACACGATCCTGTAGGATTAGATAGAAAGTTTCTAAGTGTCACGGTATTCGAGTAATAGCATGTTGAAGTTTGCAGCCATTTTACACTTTGGACCCTCAAGTGATCGATCCAGTGGAACATAGCTCAGAGTGATTTCATGTGTTTCAGTTTGAAACAAGACCATGCCTAGCATAAAAATACCTATTATGATGCGTTGGAGTAGTTAGTTTGGTTACACAAGTTGTAGAGCGAAAGTTGCACCACTTTGCGACTTTGCACAACTTGAATTTGACACTTTTTCCATCAAGTGAAAATCTGCCACCACGGGAAAACCACTCCGAGATAGCAAAAACCAAGAGAGGTTTTTCTAGAGGAGTTCTAGAGGATCCCAACATGATCCTATAGGATCAAACAAGAAGTTTCTAAGTGTCACGGTATCCAAGTAACAACATGCTGAAGTTTGTAGTCATTTTGCACTTTGGACCCTTAAGGGATCGATCCGGTGGAACATAGCTCAGAGAGATTCCACATGTCTTGGTGTGGAAGAGGACCATGCCTAGTGTAAACATACCTATTCAGATATGTTGGAACAGTCCGCTTGGTCACACAAGCTGCAGAACGAAAGTTGCACCACTTTGCAACTTTGCACTGTTTGCATTTGATGCTTTTTCCATGAAGTGAAAATTCGCTGCCACGGGAAAACCACTCCGAGATAGAAAAAACCAAGAGATTTTTTTGTAGAGGGGCCCAATGTGATCCTATAGGATAAGATGATAATTTTCTAAGTGTCATGGTAATTGAGTTATAGCATGTTGAAGTTTGCAGCCATTTTGCACTTTGGACCCTTAAGGGATCGATCTAGTGGAACGTAGCTCAGAGTGATTCTGTGTGTTTCAGTGCAAAAAAAGACCATTCCTGGCATAAAATACCTATTAGGATGCGTTGGAGCAGTTAGTTTGGTCACACGATTTGAAGAGCGAAAGTTGCACCACTTTGCAACTTTGCACAACTTGAATTTGACACTTTTTCCATCAAGTGAAAATCTGCCACCACGGGAAAACCACTCTGAGATAGCCAAAACCGAGAGAGGTTTTTTTAGAGGGGCGCAACATGATTTTGTAGGATTAGATGAGAAGTTTCTAACTATCATGATATCCAAGTAATAGCATGCTGAAGTTTGCAGCCATTTTGCACTTTTGACCCTTAAGGGATCGATCCAATGGAATATAGCTCGAAGCAATTCCATGTGTTTCAGTGTGAAAGAGCACCATTCCTATTGTAAAAATACCTATTCGGATGTGTTGGAACAGTTTGCATGGTCACACAAGTTGCAGAACAAAAGTTGCACCACTTTGCAACTTTGCACTGCTTGCATTTGATGCTTTTTCCATCAAGTGAAAATCTGCCACCATGGGAAAACCACTCTGAGATAGCAAAAACCGGGAGAGGTTTTTGTAGAGGGTCCTAACACAATATTTTAGGATTAGATGGGAAGTTTCTAAGTGGCATGGTATCTAAGTACGAGCATGTTGAAATTTGTAGCCATTTTGCACTTTGGACCCTTAAGGGATCGATCCGATGGAACGTAGCTCGAAGAGATTCTACGTGTTTCAGTGAGAAAAAAAACCATGCTTAGCATAAACATACCTATTCAAATGTGTTGGAGTAGTTAGTTTGGTCACACGAGTTGTAGAGTGAAAGTTGCACCACTTTGCAACTTTGCACAACATGAATTTGACACTTTTTCCATCAAGTGAAAATCTGCCACCATGGAAAAATCACTCTGAGATAGCCAAAACCAAGAGAGGATTTTCTAGAGGGGCCCAAAGCAATCCTATAGGATTGAACGAGAAGTTTCTAAGTGTCATGGTATCCAAGTAATAACATGCTGAAGTTTGCAGCCATTTTGCACTTTGGACCCTTAAGGGATCGATCCGATGGAACATAGCTCAGAGTGATTCCATGTGTTTCGGTGTGAAAGAGGACCATGCCTAGCATAAAAATACCTATTCGAGCATGTTGGAATAGTCTGCTTGGTGACACAAGTTGTAGAACAAAAGTTGCACTACTTTGCAACTTTGCACAACTTGATTTTGACACTTTTTCTATCAAGTGAAAATCCGCCGCCACGGGAAAACAACTAAGAGATAGCCAAAACCGAGAGAGATTTTTTTAGAGGGGCCCAATGCAATCTTGTAGGATCAGACAAGAAATTTCTAAGTGAAAGGGAATAATTTTTATGGGGTTTATGTTGCTGCCCTTGTAGATTTTGATGTAAAAGGGCATGAAAAATGAGGCTTCACCCTAGGGTTTGATCCCTCAACCCTCAACGCTCAACCCTCAAGCCTTCAACCCTAATCCATCTAGCCCTATAGCCTCTTAATCCCTGAACCCTTAAACCCTAATCCCTCAACCCCTATACCCTCTGAATCCCTGAACCCTCAACCCTTAAACCCTAATCCCTCAACCCTCAACCCTTAAACCCTAATCCCTCTACCCCTATACCCTCTTAATCCCTCAACCCTCAACCCTCAACCCTTAAACCCTAATCCCTCAACCCCTATACCCTCTTAATCCCTCAACCCTCAACCCTTAAACCCTAATCCCTTAACCACTATACCCTCTTAATCCCTCAACCCTCAACCCCTAAACCCTAATCCCTCAACCCCTATGCCCAGTGATCCCTCAGCCCTCAGCCCTCAGCCCCTCCTCTTAATCCTCCCAACCCTCAACCCTCAACCCTCAACCCTTAAACCCTAATCCATCAACCCCCATACCCTCTTAATCCCTCAGCCCTCAAACCCTAATCCCTCAACCCTTAACCCTCAACCCTCAACCCTTAAACCCTAATCCCTCAACCCCTTTACCCTCTCAATACCTCAACCCTCAACCCTTAAACCCTAATCCCTCAACCCCTATGCCCTCTTAATCCATCAGCCTCAGCCCTCAACCCACCAAACCCCTGTCCACAAAGAGCCCTGCCTTCCCAATCCCTCAGCCCTCCAGCACTCAACCATCTGACCCTTCAGCCCTAATCCCTCTGCCACATGTCCTATTAATCCCCTCAAGCGTCAGTAGCACCGGCCCTTAGCCCTTCAGCTAATCCCTCTGCCCCCTCTGTGTGAACCCCCCTCAGCCCCTCCAGCCCCTTAGAAGCCCCTATCCCTGGCCCTATACCCTCACCCAATCCACTGGGTCATCCACCTCAACCCAATACTCTCTACCCTAAACCCTAATCCCTCAACCCTTATACTATGAAATCCAAGAAAACTCTCTACCCTAATCCCTAAACCCTCAACCCTTAATCTCTCAACCACTATAACCTCTACCCTATATATTGGACCCTCAACACTAATCCCTCGACCCTATACCTTAAACCCTCAATCTTCAACCCTCAACCCTTAAACCCTCTACCGTTTACCCTATTCATTAAGCCCTCAACCCTCAATTCTCAACACTCAACCCTTAATCCCTCAACCCTCAATCCTTAAACCCTAAACCCTCTACCCCTATACCCTCTACCCCTTACATTGGACCCTAAACCTAATCCTTCAACCATATACCCTCAAACCTATACCCTAAACCCTCTACCCTCAACCAAGTAAACCCTTAACCCTAAACCCTTAACCCCAAACCCTTCAACCCTAAACTCTTAAACCTTCTACCCTATACCCTCAACCAAATACCCTCTACCATCGACCCTATTCCCTCAACCCTCAAACCTTAAACCCTAATACCCTAGAAACCATCAACCCTATAGGTCCTCCACCCTATACCCTCAACCTCTATCACTTTCTCCCTATCTATACATCTGACCTCTCCCTCCTTCCCTCCCTCCTACCCTCTCTAATTGTCTCTATCTACCATCTCCCTCTTTCTATGTATCTCTTGTTCAATCAATCCCTACTAGCCTCTCTCGCTCCCTCTATCCATCTCTCTTTATGTCCCTCCCACTCTATCCCACTCTCTCCCACTACCTCTCTCTCCCTCTCTCTCATGTATCTCCCTCCAACCCCCTCTCTCTCTCAAGTCTCTCCCTTTGGAAACCTACCTAGGTAACTCTCTCTTTGTCTCTCTCCCCTCTCTCTATCTATCTCTCCTACCCTACCTAGATAAGTCCCTCTCACTCCACCCCCTCTTTCTCTACCTCTATTAGTTCACTCCCTCCCACAACCTCTCCCTCTCAGGTCTCTCACTTGCACTCCCTCTCTCTCACACTCCCTCTCACTACCTATCTCTCAAGTCTCCCCCTCTCACCCCCCTTACACTCTCAAGTCTCTCCCTTTGGCAACCTACCTACATAACTCTCTCTTTCTCTCCATCTCTCTCTCTCCCTCTCCCTCAATTCTCTCTCTCCCACCCCCCTTCTCTCTCTCTCCCTCCCTCTATCCCTCCCACCCTACCTAGCTAAGTCCCTCTCACTCCAACCCCTTCTCTCCCACTCCCTCTCTCTTAAACTCTCACTTCCACCCCCTCTCCATCTCTCCAGACTCTCTCTCTCTAAATTCTCCCTTTGTCTAAAGACATACTTCCAAGCATAATACATATGTACAAATAATCTTACATCCATACAAGCATACATACATACATGTGTAGATACAATCTAACATACATAGAGGCATACATACAATATATATGAATTGATACATACATACATGACATACATGAAATACATGCATACATGTACATACAAACATACAAATATATCAGCATACATTCAATATATTGGCATTTAACATAAAGGAATACATAACGTGAGCGTTTTATAACACACTCGCATTATAACACGCTCGCATTATGTCTTAGTTGACATGTTTCTCTCAGAAGCAAAAACCATGTCAAAAGTGAGATATAACACGAGCGCATTATATCTTGCTTTGGGAATTCTCGAGCCTTAGGCTTGGTATTTGCCTTGGAATACCAACCCAAAGGCTTGGAGGGCATTCCCAATGACCACAGATGTGTTTTTAAAAAATCTACCATATTTCTCATAATCAAGTTCGTGATCACCGTCAAAACCGCACATGGTTCAATATCAAAAAAATCAAACACATGGGTAATGTTGGGTTCTCTCTTAGCTATCCAACGATGTAATTTTTTCACTTTCTGAAAATGTTAAGCCTTTCATCCATAATTTATTTTATCTGTATGTCTTTTTTTTGCCAAAAAGCAGTGTTTGGTATTTTTTTTGTTATAAATTAACCGTTCATCGATTTTTCAAATAAATTACATTTTTAGAAACTAGACTCCATTCTACAAATTTAAAATAAAAATAAAAAAATCAATTAGTTTCAAAAATTTGTAGGGGTAGCACGGCCAAAATTTTGTTTTTCAAGAAATGTCCACTTCGAAAATTAGTAAAATATCAAATATTCACTAAAAAATTATCAGAAAAATCGTGCATCAACTACATACTATTAGCTAACTTCTGACCATTGCGATTTTAAAAATACTAAAAAAAAATTCACCATACGAGGGTCGTACAAGAGTTGCTATGTTATGTTTTTCTGACAAAAATAACACCAATTTGTGTACGTCCCTCATTTGAACCGCTTAATCTCAACTATTTTCAAAATAAATTAGTTTTTTAGAAAGTAGACTCGGAGCACTTGAATCCTTTTTTTTGTTCCATCTCAAAATTTTGAGTGTAAGTATCCTCAATTTCATGTCGAAGGTTAGTATTTCCTGATTTCAGAAAAAAAGTTGTCCACTTAAGTCCCCTTTTTGGGAACCATCTTGGTGCACTTACCCCATGTATCAGATCTACTAGAACTAGCTAATATATCTTCTTGCATATTTAATACAAAATTCCTAGTTTTATTGTGGTGTTCATTAAATACATCTAACTAGATGGACATATCAATGCAAGACATGTTTATGTAGTGATTGCAAATGAAGGCAATGAAGAGGGAACAAATTATTACTTGTGTCATTGTATCGAGGCCAAAAAGAAACTGGAGGCCCTAGTTAAAGATGAAGAAAACATAGAATATCCTACAAGTTCAATGGTTGTTACTAGTACATGGCTTAGAAGATACCCAGTTAAGAATGCCCTAGTATGGTTGTTTGAGGACTTCAACACGCATCGAAAGATTCTTCACTACTCCAAAATTGTCATGGTAGACAAAGCTCATTTGATCAAATATTGAGGTAGACCTGCGAACAAGAACTTGTTGAAGGTGTGTGAGTCTGACCATGAGGCAATACTTGACGCAATAAAGAGTAGAGTAGACCTAGATGGTTCTTTCGATTGATTTGTAAGTATGTACATTGAATTTGTAAAGTCATGTTATTGATCATTTTTTTTTTCTATTAAGATATGTATCATTATCTTGTGTTCTAATTGTTAAGGAAATGATAAAAGAACATATATCACAAAGATTCAATTTTTTAAATCACATTCTTTCATAGATTTATACCTCTTCTTTCGGCGTTACTGGAAATTGAATTTTCCTACAGGAATTTAGTATGAGTATAGGAAGATCAGAATTTTTAATTGTGTATGGAAAAATCCAAAACAAACAAATTTATAATTAGAAAAATTGATTGGAGAACATAAAATAAGTGTAGTACCTAAATATTATGCAAAACATATGAATAAATTACACCAAAAGATAAGAAGATAGGTGGAAAAAATGATAGAAAATACAAGGAATATCCAAATTATATAAGTTGGTATAAACTATAAATAATATGAGATTGGAAACATAGTCATAGTTTATTTGAGAAAGAACACATAAAAGTTGAAGAAAAATAAAATTTTAACCATGTAGGATAATGAAATTCAATTACCTAAAGGATTTGGGAATCACCTATATTTAATATTTCAGATTTGTATTCTTATCATGGAGAGAGCACTAAAGGAATTATTACAAAGCTTGACTTGATCATACTAGAATGGGAAGTTGAAGAGAGAAAAAAATGGGAAGGTAGACCAATTGAAGAATCTACATGGATGTCCATAACTTAGGTAGACCGTTCTGGTTTTTCTTTACCTAAAATCCTTGATCAAAAGTGTGAGGCTCAATTTTCAAATGCTCAAGGTATATGAGAAAAGAGCATCCCAAGCCTAAAAGCAATATTGTATGAACCAAAAATGTGTTTTTATGTTATTCAAGTGTTTTGCAAGTGTTTTCATGTATTAACATTTGTGTGTTAGTACAGTTTCCAAACAATGAATTCAAGATAGTCACCAATTATTTAACTGTGTGCTACTTTATTTGTAACCAATCAACATAGTGGTTTGAACACCATAAACATGTCCATGTGTCAATTTTTCTATTTAATATCTTATTGAATAGGTTGTAACATTTTTCCATTGTAAAATAGTACTTAATTGGTTTGTGCACCAAAGAAGGGGGTTATCTATTTAATTTATTAATCTTAAGAAGGTTCATGTGAAGAGCAACATCATATTTTGAGATCCACATCTTAAGGTTGCTATCAAACACTTTCTCTCTTTAATGACTTCATTTTCTATTGTACACTTCTTCTCTTATATGTGTTTGCATGAAGTTGCTGCCCTTGATTTATTAAAGGACTATCCACTATATGCATATTACTATGCATAATAAATAGAACAACCTTCACTTGGTCATGAATTAACTATCATATTTGATACATACAATTCAGATTTACTATTTATGTTGCATTTGAGGATGTATGCTAGCATTATGAGGGTTCCTTTGCTATTTGAATGTGTAAGTTTGATTGTACAAGGGTTTATAATATTTCATTATTGTTAATTGGCTAGGGTTTGGTATCTACATTGGTCTTTGATTATTGTTTTAGCTTGCATGTGTTTGATAAAGCATCCATTCCTAGAGTTGTCTAATTGGAGACACTACAAAATCTAGAGTTTTTGGCTCAATTTATTCTTCTTTGATTAGCAATTCTTTAATGCTTTGAAGATTTCTATCATACATTTCCTCTCTTTAATGAATTTATTTTCTATCATATGTACTTCCTCTCTTATATGTGGGTATGTGTAGCATCATCATGGAAAAAATAGGCCCTTAAGTGGCAATAAAATTCAGAAAATCAAAGTTAGGCAATTTAACGTAAAAATTTGAATAAGTTATCTATATTATTTCAAAAGTATGTAAGAACATAATCTATAGAAAATTGAATGTAGTTTCTAAACTACTAGGTTTATTAAAAAAAATAAAAATCTATTTATAAAAAATTGAAATTTCAATGCAGTAGTACTTAAATTTCAGGGAAAAAATAAGAAGTAGGTGTCTGTCTGACCACCCTAACCACAATAAAATTATAATATTTTATATATAAGTAGGGGACTCATGTCCTGATGTGATGCATATTTTTTTGTTATTTTTTTCTAAGTAAATAATTAATTATGATTTTTTTATTACAAATTTTTAAAATAGAAAAAATTGTATGTCTAACCACCTTAACTTGGTCAAAACTTCATGAAATTCAATATATATTTTTTAAATCCTATATTATGCAAATCATAGAATGTGACGCATGTTTCGGATTCAAAAAATGTGATACCATTTGAAAGTTATAGATGTTTTTCAATCAACCTATCAATCAGGACTTTAGTTGTAATTCAAATAGAAAATGAATAATAATTATTTATTAAATTCAAAGTCAAGCATAATTTATATTGGTGGAAAGTTGAGAATCTCCTTAAAACCCTTTTTGTTTCATCAATTTTGGGTAAAAAAAAAGTCATCAGCCACATGGGTCATCATATCACTTAGATATCACCACTTTTTGGCCCATCATGATCCTGCACATACCCATGTGTGTGCATGAAGTTTCTACCATTTATGTATTAAAGGATTGTCCTTTGCTCGTCATAGGTTTGAAAACTTGTCCCATGACTGATAATGTTCATAGTTTCATGCAATCTTCACTTCCTTCCTTCACTTGCAGGTGACTGAAAACATGATTATGCTCTTGATTTGAAGCACTATGTTTTCTTGTTCTCTACACCCATCATTATCTTTGGGTAGTCCCTTATTGAGTTGATGAGTTAACTATGACTTTTGCATGGATTTGGTTGGCTGGCTATAGGTTTGATAACTTATTTTACCTTGTACTATCCTTTATTTTCGATGATGACTATGCATTAGACCTTATGATAGTCCCATTCTTGTCTTCAATCATGATCGTAACTTAGTTTTCCTTTCATTATGTATAGGATTGTCTTTTCTTTGAAAAATCATTTACTTAGGATTGTTTTGATCAATGCTCATGCCCTCTAAAGTCACCATAGGTTTTATCAACTATCAAAAAATGACTTTGAGAAGACTAACATTCACTAAAATTCATCAACAAATCTCTCTTTTTGTTCTACATTACATTGTGCATATGGGATCCCTAAGGATTTTAGCACTTGTTTATTATGCCAAAAAAAATTGAGTCTTTGTTGGAATCAAATGTATAGAGGACTAGAATGTAGCTTAGTCTTCATTGCCAAGGAATGGATCTTGTGATGAGTAGCTCCTAGTTATAAAATTTTTGGTCTCACAGTTTTAAAATTGGCAAGAAGGTTTCACAATTGGAGTTGAGATTGTGCATCACATTGTTGATAGAAAAAACCATTCAATACAATAATCATGCTAAAGATGCCCCATATTTTTGTCTTATATGAAGTATTAAAATTTATAATAATGTCTTTGATAGGTGGAAAGACACCTAAATGCTTCAAAAGGATAATGGTCTAAATGAAATTCATGGTCTTGTGTTTTGTTGCTAATGCTTGCCCCTTAAGAGGATTTCTCTTCCAAAGATATGAAAAGGTCAACATGGATTGTGGATGCATTGATGTTGAATGCTCTAAAACCAATTGGATCATGCAATAATATTTTTGATTAGGATGGAGAAGTGGCTTTATAGAGCGCATGCCTTATTTTGTGAATAAGTATTGAGTTTTCAGTGTGAGTAGCCCTTATAAGTTCGCTCAAATAATATAAATGTAGTGTGTTGCTCACTTAATAGGCTGACCAAGTCAAGGCTTATATTTTTATTTATGTGTGTAGGTTGGTGTGTTGATTTACTAGTGTCTATCAAACCACTTGTGGAAACATGCAAGGACAAGGTGATGGTACAAGCAGTCCAATTGTGCCTACCATGAAGTAATGCTTTCCAAGCATGTCAAGTTTGTTGATAGTGATCTTTTTCTCATTTTTCTTGGGCGGAAACTTTACTTCTTCAAACTTCAGTAGGCTTCTTTGACTACAGTGGGCTTATCTTTCTGCAATTTAACTTGGAGAGGCATTAAAAGTCCTCTTTTCTTTGATCACTTTGGGATCTCTACAACCTTTACTTTGGTAGTTTCTTTAGACTTCACCACTAGCTTTGGTGGTAGTTCTAATTCTTCTCTACCTGCCTACAACTTCCTTCACTAGTAGGTTCTTTCTCCTTCACTGATGCGGAGCATCCGCCTTAATTTCTCCTACCCACATTCTGCTCGTGGAATTAAAAAAAATTCTTATTTTTCGTTTTCACTTCTGTTGTTTCCGTTTTGTTGTGGTCATTTTAGGCTTGGTCCTATTTTTCTCTATGAGTGGTATGTGGTCAGATCAACTATACATTGACTAGGGGTTATTTTTAGTTTATTTTTTGGTTTAAGTTGGAGAGAGGTGGGAATGAAAAAAGGGATGGATTTTGGTGAAAATTTGGAGGGGTTTTTAAAGATGTAATGTCTATATCGAATCTGGAACTATAAAATTTAAAAGACTATTTATCTAAAAATGATGCGGAGCATCCCCTTAATTTCCCCTCCCACATTCTAACCGTGGAGTTAAAGAAATTTCCTATTTTTGGTTTTAACTTGTGTTGTTTTCGTTTTGTTGTGGCCATTTTGGGCTTGGTCCTATTTTTGGCTATGAGTGGTCTATGGTCAGATCAACTGCATGCTGACTGGGGGTTATTTTTAGTTGAGTTTTTGGTTTAAGTTGGAGAGAGGTGGGAATGAACAGAGGGGTGGATTTTGGGGAAAACTTGGAGGGTTTTCAGAGATGTAATGGTTGTATCGAATCTATAACTATAAACTTTAAAAGACTATTTAACTTAATCTATTCTTGTTTTGTTTGTTGGAATCTTTTTTATTTTTTTTCTGTAATTTTGTTTCTTTAGACTTCACCACTAGCTTTGGTGGTAGTTCTAATTCTTCTCTCCCTGTAGCCTATTTAATGGCCTACAACTTCCTTCACTGGTAGGTTCTTTCTCCTTCACAGTGGATCTCTTCCACTCGGTATTTTCAGAAGCCTACAACTCTTTGATTTGTAAACCCTTCAAACTTGGGAAAATATTTGAATAATAAAACTAAAAGTTCGATCCTCTTGCATCAACTTCACCTTTGACTAGGAAAACTTTTCAACTCTTTCTAATATCTCCCTTTCAAGGATGTGGCTTCTTATTTGTTGAGCAACAACTTACACATTGAAAAATTTCTTCTTCTTTGGCAAAGCAACTGTGGCCTTTTCGAGACAATGCATCAACCTTTCTTCATTTTCATAAAATCTAACAATCTACAAATCTCCTTTCCTCTAACAGCTACAGCTATACATGGGTGATTTCTTCCTCATTCCACTTTGGCAGATTCAAACTTATTTTCAAGTGGTAGTTACATATTTGAGTGGTCTATCATTTAACCTATACATTTGCACCTTCCACGGACCTTTCCATAGCAATTGATCTTTCTCTTTTTAACAACTCTCGAAAATGCATCCACTTTTATAGACACATTAGGCACTAACTTAGACTTCCTTTGGGCTGCACTTTTTTTGATTTACTTCTAGTGGCTTAGTCTTGGATAGGTCAACCTTTATCTAGAAATGACATTTTGGACTTACTACCAATAGTTTATAACTTACAAAACTACCAGCCTTACCTCATTAAACCTTTGTCTCTTCCATGACTTTCAACAAACAACAACTTAGATTTGTGACTTTGTTTGCACATGACTCCTCCAATTCCTTGTGTGTTTTCCTTCAAAAAACTTTGATCAACTTTAACCTATCTTATGGTTGGCACCCTTCCTATGATTCAATTTCAATAGCAAAAAATACTAGGCAACAATATCATTCTCTTTTTTTAGCTTAGTCTTTAAGTGGTGCTTCCTTGGTAATTGGTAGCTCAAAAAGCTCCTTTCAGTTTTATCTATGATCAACGACTTGGTAAATTCTTTCTCTTTAAATCAATGATCTCATGCATAGTGGCTTATATCTTCAATTGAACAAAGCCTCCTCTTATGGCTATAGCTTAAATTTCTTGAAAACTACGATCCAATCGGTGGCAACAATCTCCCTTGATTGTGCAACTTCTTCTGAGACTAGTTGTGGTCTTTTATTCCTTCTTTTTCATTGATTTGGATTGGTAATTTACCTTTGTTTGTGATCTATAATGATGACAAATCTGATCTCCTTTGAGGGTGATTGAAACTCTATATTAATCTCCTTGGTGGCTTGCAACAACTATCTTCAATTGTTCTTAACTCTTGCAAACCAATTTACAAAACTTCAACATGAACCTGGCTCTGGCTCTCCCTAGATCTTGTCAGGTGAACCTCAACTCTGATACTAGTTAATGCAATTTGAAGGGAAGGATAAAACATAAAACAAATAGATATTTTATATTGATCAAAGGATTACATATATACTCTGAGCTTTTGCTAATTCATACACCATCATTATAGACTTCTTACATCTCCTTAGCTAGAACATTACATAAACCCGAGCTAATGCTCATTTAGAGACATACATCTATCAAACTCTTTCAACTCCTTATATGGAACATAAACCTTTAGAGCTTAAGCTCTTTCATAAAAACAAACATGCTAAAATCATTACATCCATTCTTACTACTGCAGAGCTACTACTCCATGATAGACACCAACTTTTAACTCCTTACAACTCTACAGAGCTGGAATCTTGAGAGTACTTTCAATAATGCAAACTTGAACAATATATAGAGAACTAACCATCAATCTATGCATAAAATCATTGATCATGGGCTATGTATGGGCTACTATCAGACAATAAATAAGAAGGGAAGATGGAGATAAGGATAAGCAACTCATAAATAAAAGTCTGGCAGATTAATTACTACAACTGCACCTTGTTTGATTGTTGGAGACTAAACATGTGAATGCATTTATTTTGGTCGTTGTGATTGCACTTTCCAACACAAATTTATCTTGTACAAAGTGAATGTGAAGATAGATGAGATGAAATTGAGTGGAAAAATAAAATTTCACATGTTTTAACTTTCAATGAAGACAAGGTGATTGTAGGGAGAGTTTAATAGATAGGTTGGATTAATTTCTAATAGGATATAGACAACTGATAGAAATAAGATATTCAGATGATATTGTTGTAATTTCCTAGCAAGCATGTATACACAATATGGAAACATAACCAAGTGTGTGGGTTGTTTGACAAATGCCTCAAATAAATTTCATCACATGTATGTCATGTCTATGTTGGAAGTGAATTCCAACCATCACTACCCTTTCGTCTTCCTCTTTCCATGCCCCTTCACTTGTGTGAAGAGCTAAATATAAATATTTTCTCATTCTCTTTTTGGGTATGATGAGATTGATGTAATTGAGTTGTTAATTAATAAAAATAGAGCGCGCTACTTTCCTTGGTGGATGTATCCATTAATGGTGAACCATGTTAAATACTTGTGTTAACTTCTTTGTATTAGTTTATGCAATCTATATCATTGTTTTTTTTTTATTCCATTGGCATTCTTGTTGCATGTTAACTCAATAATTGGTACCAGAGCTAAGGAAATTGAGAAGAGATGGAGGAAGGAATATTTGAAAAAAAATTGGGCAAAAAATTTGGCATGTGGAAAATGAAAATGGAAGCACTTCTGATTTAGAAAGAACTCACAATTATGCTAGAGGAAATGTCCAAGAAACCTGCTACTATGGCCAATGAGGATTGGGACAGATTTGAAAACAAAGCAAAGGAAACCATTATCCTCTCTCTTTCAAGAAATGTTTTGTTCAATGTTGCAATAGAGAAGACAATGAAGGGTTTGTGGGATAAATTATCTGGTATGCATGAGTTGGTTTCAACATAAAAAAAAGTTTACCTCATGATGAAGTTGTGCAACCTAAAGATGAAGGAAGTTAATTTGGTATTATCCCACTTGAATGAATTTAATACATTAATTAGTGAATTAACTTTTGTTAGTATCAAATTAGAAGATGAAAATAAAATGTATATTGCTATTATGTTCTTTACCAAATAGTAGGGAAAGAGTTATTATGGCTATTAGCAACTTTGTATTTGAAAAGAAAAGGAGTGTTTTAGTTTTTTATGAGGTTGTAGGAATTATTCTCAGTGAATACATGAGAAGGAAAAATTAAAATGCCTCATTGGGAGATGCTCTAATTACCAACAACAGGAGGAGATCCAAAGAGCGAGGTAAAACTAATAATAGAAGAAGATCCAAATCCCGAAGTATAAATTTAGGTTGTTGGTTTTGTGGCAAGGAAGGTCACATTAAAAATAATTGTTGGTCTTACAAGAAGGCTGGAAATAAATCAGAGGAAGATGAAGAAAATGCAGTTTATGATGAAGATGCAGGTGCATTATTTCTATCAAATGGAGAAGTTGCAAATGATAGATGTGTGTTGGATTCTAGTGCCTCCTTTCATGCAACTCAATGCTGAGAAGTTTTCAAAAATTATCAAGAGGGAAAACTTGGTAAGGTTCATCTTGATGACAATGAATCATGTGATATTATTAGTAAAGGGGATGTTTTATTGAAATTGAACAATGGTAATAGTTTTCTATTGTGGGATGTGGGACATGTTCCTCAACTAAAGAGGAATCTAATTTCCACAGGACATCTTGATACTCAAGTTTTTTGCATCACCTTTGAGTCAAAAACTTGGAAGGTGACCAAAGGAGCTTGGTGATTGCGAGAGGTTGCAAATCAGGAACTTTATATGTGCTAGAGAGTCATAATAAAGTGGATATAAAGTGGGCATTGCAATGGAAACTGTGGACAACAAGACAAAATTTTTGCATAAGAGGCTAGGTCATATGAGCAAGAATGGCCTTGAAATATTGCTCAAAAGGGATCAAATTCTAGGTCTAAAATTGACTGATTTAGTCTTGTGTGAGTATTATATTTACAACAAACAAAAAAGGATCACCTTCTCCATCTCGACACATGACAAGAAGGAAAGATTGATGTAGTTAGTGCACTCTGATATATTTGGTCCTACATAGGTAACATCGATTAGAAAATTAAATTATTTTGTTACTATTTTAGATGACTGCACTAGGAAAGCTTGGGTCTATATCCTAAAATACAAATTTGAAGTATTTAGCATGTTCAAGAATTTTAAAGCACTAGTTAAAAATCAAATCAGTCATAAAATTAAGTGTTTAAAAATGGATAATGGTAGAGAGTTTTGTTTCATGGATTTTGATCAGTTTTGTGTAGATAGCAGCATTCAACGGATCAAGATTGTCCCTTTAACCCCTTAAGAAATGAGACAATTTCAGAGAGAGCCCATAGCATGCTCTCCAATGTCGATTTGAGAAAAAAATTTGGGTAGAGGCAATTAATACAACAATGTACCTGGTTAACCGAGGTCCATCTTCTTGATTGGATTTTGAGATTTTGAAAGAAAAGTGATTGGGAAGGAGAATTTCATATGATCATTTGTGAGTGTTCAATTGTGAGGCCTTTGTTCACATCCTATTGGAAAAACAAACTAAGCTAGAAATAAATTCCAAAAGGTGTATCTTTATTGGATATAAAAAGGCAACATATGCTTATTGGTTGTGGGATCTCATCACCAAATAGGTGACTCGTAGCCAAGATGTAATTTTCAATGAGAAAATAATGCCATGTTTGTCAAAATAGGGGAAGTCAGAAAAAGAATATGTGCCAATCAAAGATATTGAAAATGGAAGTGATGTGGGTGGTGTGGGGTGTGGTGTTTGGGGTGTGTAAGGTATGGAGGCTGGTGTGGTGGGTTTTGGGTGTGGCGGTATGGCTGGGGTCTCCAAGAGCTTGACGATTTCAAGCATGAAGTCATCTTCGGGTCTCTCTGCAGGCGTGCATGCTCTGTCAATGGATTCCTCGTTTATGGGTGAGAGCTCTAAAGTTAAAAGGGTGAATGGGTGTCTGTCGCGAAGTCATGATTGCCTAGTTCTGGTTATCTCCCTAGAATCTGTGCAAGAGGACTTTTCTTATTGGAGCCAACATGCGCTGATTTGTAAATTTTTGGGTATTTGTGTCCCCCTCTCGGCTTTGGAGTCCTAGATTCGTAGATCTTGGCAAGTTGACAATGACTTTGATATTCTGGTGGTTGGGAATGATTTTTTTATGGTTGATTTTTCTTGCATGTTCGATCGAAGTTGCATGTTCAAGGGAGGGCCATACTTTTACAATCATGTGGGGTTGTTCATGAAACCCTGGCATGGAGGTTTCAATGAGGTAGAGGATTTTCCTTCCTGGGTTCCTGTGTGGGTCCGCTTGCCATGGCTACCGTTGGAGTTTTGGAGAGAAGATATTTTGCATCGGATTGCTGCATTATTGGGGAAGCTAACTGCCATTGCTCAGAATACTTTGGATAAAAAGGTATTTTCATTTGCTCACATTTGTGTTGAAATTGACTTAAATAATCCATTGCCAGATTCTTTGGAAATTTGTATTGGCTCTGCCTCATGGATTCAACATTTAGATTATGAGTCCCTCCCTTTTTGATGTCATTTTTGTCATGAGTATGGCCACCATCAACGCTAGTGCCCAAGGGTTTCCAGATCAAAGGGATTTTCTTCTCCTCCTTTGGGTCCTTTAGCTAAGAAGGGAGATAAGGGCAAGGCACCTATGACTGACAAGGGGCCTAATGATTGCTTTATTCCTATCAAGTTGAAAGCTAAGGGGAGGGTTCAAAAGCGACCCTATAAAGATAGACAGAGTGACCAGGGTTTCAACCATTTTGAGGTCTTGGATAGTCAAGCCTTAAAGGAGGGGATCCCAGGTGATATCTTGTCTGGGGCCATGGGTATGGACACCAGGCTAGAGAAAGCAATGTTTGTTAAGGATAAATCTCTACCATTGGAATAGGGGGGGGTGTTGGGCTCCCTGATGTTTCTGTTGGTCTACAGGATGATATTGTTTTAGCAGATTTGGCTAAGGAGGCGTTGTCTGTAGGTAAAGGTAGGGGCTCAGCTATTGGTCCTGGGGTACTGCAACGCCCTCTCAAAAAGAAGCATTTTGATAACCCCTCTAAAGTTGGTCAAAAGAAGGATGTAGACAAGCTTAAATTTACTGGAGATTTGTTGGTGGAATCGGGGTCGGTTAAGACCATTGAGGCCCACTTTGTCCAACCTTCCTCATGATTATTCTATCATGGAATGCAACGGGGTTGAATAGAACCCCCCATCAAAAGGCTATTCAGGATCTTATTGGGATACATTCTCCAGATATTTTCTATGTTCAGGAGACTAAGCTTCAGGTGGACCTCATGCTTCAGCTCTCTCCTCATATTTGGGGGTCTGGTCAATGCTAGTGTATTGGGTCTAGGGGAACTTCTAAAGGATTGGCTCTTTTTTGGGTCCTCATAAGGTTGTTCCTTGTTGGTGGATCTCTAGCCATTCCTCTATTTCAGTGGTGGCTTCTATCCTTGAATCTGGGGAGACTATTTTGGTGAGTAATTTTTATGCTCTGATTGATATTCGTGGTAAAATCCAGCTTTGGGCCCATATCAGGTATGTTAGGTCTTGTGCTCCTTATTTTCCTTGGATCTTAGCTGGAGATTTCAACTCTATGTTGTGTTTAGAGGAAAAAAGAGGGGGGCTTCTGAGACTGAGTCCTGCTTCTGATATGTTTTGTGCGAATGTGGACTCTCTTGTGCTTGTTGATATCAAACCCTCGAATGGCATTTTTACTTGGAATAACAGGCGGAGTGGGCCAGCTGCGATTTTTGAGCGGCTGGACAGATTTCTGGTCTCTTGTTTTTGGGTTGGGGGCAAGTTGGTCACCTGCTCTGAGATCCTAGATTGGCATGGCTCGGATCACTGGCCAATTAATTTTTCATCTTCTGCCCTCCCTAATTCTAAGAACCCTCCTTTCAAATTTCAGACTATGTGGCTATGTGATCCTTCCTTATATAATCTTGTCACTCAGTGGTGGAGGGATGGAGCTATGTATTCTTTCATCAAGAAGCTACAATATGTCAAGTTTCATCTTAAGCACTGGAATAGAGTGTGTTTTTGCAATTTACGAGCTAAAAAAAGGGAAGCACAGAAGATTCTTGCTATTATCACTCACCAAATTAGGGATCTGGGATTTTCAGAGGCTCTAGGGCATGCTAAGTCCCAAGCACTAAAAGTGGTGGAGGAGTGGGAGCTTCATGAAGAAATATTCTAGAAACAAAATTCTAGGGTTGATTGGCTTCAAGCGGGTGATAGGAATACTAATTTCTTTCATCACTCTCTACAGGCTCACCGAAATAAGTGTCATATCCCTTCTCTTGTTAATCATGAGGGCTCTTCTATATCTTCTCAGTAGGCTCTATCCAAAGAGGCCCGTCAGTTCTACTCTACTCTATTTACCGAGGATTCACCTCCTACTGAGGTTGATGAGGATTTGTTCCTTTCTTGTATTCCTTCTTTGATCTGTAATGACTTGAACATGTCTCTGATTCACCCAATTACTTTGTTTGAAGTGGAGGAGGTTGTGTTTGGGATGAATAAGGGGAAAGCTTCTAGCCCTGATGGTTTTCCTGTTGAATTCTTCCAAGATTATTAATTATTAAGTGTGCACACTAAGGTTAATTAATTAAGTCACTTATCACTTTAGTTTTACTTAAGCTAGACTTAGTCACTTTAATAATTAATTAATTATTAATTATTAAGTGTGCACACTAGGGTTTCCTATTTTTAGGGTTTTGATCTCCTTTCTTACGGATTGATCTCTTTGTAATTATTCATTATCTTAATGCATTTTTCTGCTTGAGGCTTGCAAAGCATTTTTGTTGCTATGTACATCTTTCATTCTTTGTGAAGGTTATTGCTTGCAAGTGTTCACTGGGGTCTGTGAGGTTGGTTTCTCAACTTCTACAATAACCAGAGAATAATTGTACGCCTTGTTACGATGAGCCTAGACAGAGTGATGAAAACAAGAAATATTCCTATCCCCTTCCTGGAGCTAATCAATCTGAGCCTTTTGTTTCCAATAAATCTCTTCACGAATCTCTCACTCTTCCACATTTCACATTGCCTGGGACTTCGCTCTTCCAAGAAACCACTATCCCAAATTTGGTGATTAATCATAGTAAGACAATCTAGATCATCCCTCTTCTTGGACTGAAGGTTACCAAAATAGAGCTCGTTCCATCTCTTAAGGTGATATTTGACATATTGAAGTTTCTTAACAAAGTACATAACTGTCCCAAAAGTCGGGCCTCCCTCTCTCCACCACTTGGCCACAAATTCATACAGTGAAGAATCCTAAAGCCACATAAGCAAAAATTTAAAGAGAGGATTCTTAGGAACTTCAAAAGAAGAAGTAGAAAATTTAATGGGCCAATGATCAAAACCTCTCCAATCAAGAATTTTTGAACTAGTAACCAAGCCCCCACCAACCCAAAAATGGGAGACAAGAAACCTATCCAACCATTCAGAGATTGCTTCATGTCCACTCTATCTATTGTTCCAAGTAAAAATACCATTAGAGGGCTTAACATCCACCTAAGCTCAAAAAATATCAAAAGTAGGACCTAACCTAGGCAAACCCCCTCTTTTCTCCTCCAAACTCAACATAGAATTAAAATCACCACCTAAGATCCAAGGTAAAAAGGGAGCACAAGAAAATCTAGAGAATCCACCTAAGCTCGAAAAAGATTAGAAGCAGGACCTAACCTAGGAAAACCCCCTCTTTTCTCCTCCAAACTCAACACAAAATTAAAATCACCACCTAAGATCCAAGGCAAAAAGGGAGTGCAAGAAAATCTAGAGAATCCACCTAAGCTCGAAAAAGATCAGAAGCAGGACCTAACCTAGGAAAACACCCTCTTTTCTCCTCCAAACTCAACACAAAATTAAAATCGCCACCTAAGATCCAAGGCAAAAAGGGAGCACAAGAACAAACATACCTTATATGTGTCCAAAGTTGGATTTTACCACAGAAGTCAATTGGAGCATAAACATTAGAAATAAGAATAATCTCACTATAATCCAAATCAGAAGCAACCATGGAGATGGAGGAATGACAAGAAATCCACCAAAGAGGAGAAATCTTGTGTGGATTCCAACCAAGGGCCAAACCTCCATAATTTCCTTGAGATCCAATGCACTGACACTGACCAAAGTTCCATATATGAGAAGCAAACTGAAGCATAACATCAACAAAAACCTTAATCTCCTAAACATAGAAGATGTCCGGTGAATGAACTACAACCAAATCATGAATAAGTTGTTGACGAGAGGTTCTATTCAACCCCCTCACATTCTAGGAGAGAATAATCATGGACAAGATTAAGAAAAGTGAACATCAATGGGTTTAATAGACCTTGATTCCATCAATAAATCCCTAGTAACCTTAATCTTCTCTAAATCCATCTTACGCCCTTTTGAAGAGTTATTAGGAGGACCTTTCTTAAGGAGGTGCTGGTGCAGCCCCAAGCCCTGAGAAGACCCCTTACCTATATTAGAAGCTAAAAAATCCTTAGCCGAATCAGCCAACACAATATCATCTTGCATATGATTGTTCAAGGTCTCTTGTGGAGCCAACACTTCAAATAAATCCTAACCTGACTTAGGAACTGACACAACTCCCATAAACACACCAGAAGATACAAGAGTGATAGTCGATGGAATCCCCTCCTCCAAGGAAGCAATATCTAACACTTCAAATCTGTTAAAGCCCTCATCAACTCATCAATCCTTCAAAGTCTACTTCAAACCCCATCCTTTAGCCTTAGATTGAACTGGCATAAAACCATTTTTATCCTTTCCCATAACTCCCTCCCTCATGGGATCTTTCCCCTTGTCTGAATTAGCCACCTATAGATCTGAAGAAGAGGGGAGCTAGTAGCATGAGATTCTTTATGAACCTTAGGGAAATGTCGCTAAAGATGGCCATACTCGTGACAGAGTCGACATTGAAAAGGGAGAGATTCATAATCTAATTGTTGAATCCATGAAGAAGAGCCAAGAAAAATATCGAATGAATCTGGTAGTGGATTATTCAGGTCAACGTCCACTCATATTCAAGTGAAAGAAATCACCTTTTTATTAAGGGTTTGTTGGGAAACTATTGCAAGCTTACCCAATAGAGCAAGAATTTGTTGCAAAATATCTTCTCTCCAAAACTCTAGAGGGAGCCATGGTAGCCAAATCCAAATAGGAACTCGAGAAGGTAGCTCTTCAGCCGAATTGAAACCCATATGCCAAGGTTTAATAAACAACCCAAAATGATTATAGAAATATGGACCTCCTTCAAAAACCTGATTACGATCAGTCATATTAGAGAAAACAACCATAAAATAACTGTTAGCGGTGAGAATAATCTCCATATCTCCTTCGATCTACCATGACCACCTGATCCAAGCTCCCAAAGTAGACAAAAAAATACAAATCCCAAGAAAATTTCAAATGAGAGCATGATGGCTCCAATACGAAACATCCTCAATAACCGAATCAGGAGAAAGGACCAAAACAAGCCGATCCTAGCTCTGAGGCCAACAACCATTGATTTTCTTCAATTTCAAACGCTCACTCGCATAGAACGTCTTTGTCCACTACATATGCAAGCTCAAGGAAGATCCATTAGAAGCCTTGGCACCTCTAGCCACCACCAAGCTGGATGACATCATGATCCTTTCCATGCAAAAACCTCCCACCAAACTCCCACCAAAAAACTCCAAACAACCACCAAAGACCCCCACCACCAAACCACACCCAACCTCGTCTGTAAAAAAAAACCCCTCATACCCCCACCAAACACTCATCCCACCTGCAAGAAAGCATCGAGCCAAAGCATAGGAAGCGTGGCCAAGGTTTCCCCTAGCTCGTGTAGGAACACATAGCCACCACCATCACCTTCCGGTCCTCATAACACCAACATTCTAACTGATAAATTCTATTGTAATTTTTTAATTGATTAATTATTTTTTCTTCATCATCTCATCGCATCACTAATTTATCAACTCTCCCATGTTAATTCACCTTCTCAATTAATTGATTAATCTCATTCATCTTTATATGATCCCATTTCTAATAATTTGATTAGTAATTATTAATTTATTTATTATCTCCTGAACAATCCATTCACAAACATCAAATTAAAATAAATAAATATTCATAATTATCCTTATCCATATTTCATATCGCGTCCTTCTCTCCCCATAACATAAGAGCTTTATGCATGTGTAACCTTATCTATGATTCATTCATGTCAATTTAGTTAACTCCACATTTCACTTGCTAATCAAAATAGTTAACTATTAAGTTCTTCAAGTCAACTCTCAATCAAATTAGTTGATTGAATAGTCAAGTTATTTTATTGAACAATCAATTCAATTAATTGATCAATCAAAATATCTAACTAGTCAGTTAGGTTAGTTGAGTAATCAATCAATTATAGCTAGTCAAAATCAATCTTGAAAAATGATTTTTCATTCAAAAATTTATAAACTCACCATACCTTTTTGTGAAAATCAGTAGAGAAAATTACTATATCATTATTGCAAATGATTAATACTAATATATTGTTTGGATTCTTTAATGATATTACATTTCAATACATTGGCTAATATAACCTTATGTTTCCCAACTAACTTCGTATGGGAATAACTCCCAAGAAACTAACAATTGATTTGTTCACTAACAATTAACTATTCCAATACTTATTTATTATTAGTATCTTTAACGACTAATGATGTAATATATCCCAACATTCCCCCTCTTATTATTTCAATCCTAACAAATGGAAAAATACTGCAAGATCTTAACACATCAACCCTTTCGAAGACTTTGATGAAGCATCTCCACCAATTCTCCTCACTTACCTAGGAAACACCAAACTAAATACATCAATGGTTCTCTTGCTTGTCAAATCTATAAAATACTTTTTATTTGATTCATACTCCATTATTCATAAATATTCCAATCCTCTTGTGAATCGAGACAAACTCCATTATTCACAAGAAAGTACATTAACCAATTGTGAATGAAGACTCACTCAATAATCCACAATAACAAAACCACGAATGAACTATGAATCAAGACTAACTCAATTATCTATAGTAACACTCCATTTGTGGATCAATAATTTCTCAATTATCCATAACTACACACATCTAAAACTATGGATTACAACTAACTCAATTATCCATAATTACCACTCACCAAATATATAGATCAAGACATACTCAATTATCTATAAACTAAAAAATGTTGTCACGACCCCTTGCTCCATGAAGGGAAGTTCAAGATGAAAGATGAAATTGATATTTATCATGTAGTATATCATCTCTGAGAGAGAAGCTAGTTCAAGATGATAAAATACCTCTAGCCTTTGATGTCCCTAGCCTCCGATGAATTTACTTATTCCTTATTCTCTAGATGCATCATTAGAAATTTCAAAAACTTTGTTAGGTTTAGTATTGATAGCCTTGAGAGTAAAAAAATGATAATATAATACAATTGAACATAATGAACCTATTACAATAATTAAAAACCTTGTATCTCGAAAAGAAAAGAACATGTCCCTTCATTATTTTTCTTTTCTCTAAAATATCTAAGAGAAATTCAACTTTTAACTCTATATTGTAGTATTAGTTCTGGTTTAGAAAGATAAGGATTTTCTCTTATATCATTAAACTTTATATGACACCTATTAAAATTAAAGTAACAATAAGAAAAATTAAACCTATCCACTCTAAAAATAGAGCCAAATGCATTTAATCACCATGATCAACCAACTCATCTTTTATTTCAAAACCCAAATAATGAAAAATGTGCTACTATTTATTTTGGAAACCACTATATATCAATCTATCTCAACATTTTTACATTCTAGGCTCAAATTTAAAGGTTTTTGCAATGATTTAAAGTCCATCAAGAGATGAAGATAGATATATCAACATAAATAACTGGGCTCATAGGCCTAGAGCTAAACCTTGAGCTTTGATACCAAATGTAACATTCCCAAATAAATATACCTCAATAAATTAAAAACTAACATTATGAATATGAAATTTATGATATAAATCCCATAGCAATTTCATGTCAATGAATTTTTTTTTAAAATCTAAATATATATTCATTTTCAAATTTCAATAGTCAATTTACAAAGCTTGACTTGGCATTCAAACACCTCAAAGTCAATACATCAACTACATCAATGATACAAGTACATAAATAGGATTCCAATATAATTCCTTTTTGGACAACTCGCCTCCACTACTGGACGAGAACATGGTTGAGGTTCTTTCCCACCCAACCATAAAGCAATGGTTCATTATAATTCTTCACTCCATCGAAGAATACCCGACCTTGCACAAAACACTTAGCAAGAGATATATTTTGCAAGGTGGAACCTGTGTGTGCCTAACTACATGCATTTCTATCAACTGTTAGAATATGCAAGTTCCATGTTAGGTAATAAAAGAAATAATATAGAGAGCATAAATATTAAACAGTTTTTTCCATAAATAAAAATGACTGCAAAGCTTGGCCAAGCTCATGCTGCATAAAATGCAACTTAGGTTAGATTTGGAAAAGAAAATCTACACTCTCTAGTACCCATTCTTGAAGGAAAATCTCATCATAACAAAGGGGTATCCCTCCCTTTTAGACCATCTATTAGCATCATATTCTAGTATACTATAGTCTATCATAGTACTCTTGTATCATTCCATTTCAATATCATCAAAAAATATTCCATCTAAAATCTAGTATAACCATTCATCAATTCATCATACAACTATTTTTTCATTAAGAATTTTATTACAATTCAACATTGTGCTATTTCTATAGTTCTTTCCTTTTCAAACAAAGTTTAACAATAATAATCAATGAGTAATTTGAGATGAAATTATAAGGTATACCGCATGTATGTGCACATGCATAAATGAAGCATTTATGGATGCACACATATATGTCTAGAAATAAACATAGTTTGGAATATGCATATAAATTTTGAATATTAAAGGAAAGATCTTCCTTACATATAGGTTCCCATATTTAGAAAGAGTGTCAATTCATTCAAGTAATCCATTTGATCTTTTAGTAACAATTAGTCTCAATTAAGATATAAAAGGAATCATTAAACAATAGTCACTTGTCTCATATGGATCATAAATCAATTCAAAATGGAACATGGGTAATTTAATGGATCAAGAATAATCAATTCCAGTGAAATAAAATAGATTTAACAAAAATAAAGTATCCTTTAGTCTAATACGATGTAAATTTCTATATTCGTTCAATTTCCAACCAGAATATGTTCTCATATCATTCAGTTTTGATTTTTCCACCTTATTATACATTTAAAATCAGAACACTATATTGTGGTTGCTCTTTTCTAATAGTAATAATATTTCACATGAGATGTCGATAAGCATGTTATCGTGTAATTGATAACATGTTATTAGTTATCATTAAGTACCTTCATTTACCCATTATCTTCTATGCTATGGTTTGATCAACCATATGGTGAAGGCACCCTTTTATTTATAAGAAATAGAGTATGATCGTCATTTGGTACTAGTTTAAACATTGGTTTAAAATGACATTGTACATGTATATATATACATATATATACATATATACACAATACATATAAACATTTCGTATGAGAGAGATGGTTCAAATGATTCATATAACCACAGCTTGAGATGGCCCTAAAACTAGAGACACAACATAACATCATGCATTGTTGACATATATAGAATGTTTACAACATTCAACAAAGGGTTATTGTATGAACAATAGCATCGTTCATACTTGTTAGAAGATTAATATTTACTTGGTAAAGGTTATTCTTTAATTGTAATTATTTATTAACTTGCAGTAGGAATATTCCAAAGGAATCCCTACAAGTCTTTTGTCTTTTTGTCTTCTCACACATGTGTGAGGATGACTCATTATATTTTTTAATTCCTTTATTAAGTAATATTTGTAGCCACCTCCTTAAGAGGTTCTTGACACATTGCACACACATATATGAATGGTGGCATTCATTGAGTTGGGAGTTACATTCTAACTCCTCTTCTCACCTCTATTTATTGAGGTGCCTCTCCTCTCATTCTTCATATTCAAGAAAGCAAGCTTAAGGCTTAAGTGCTCTCTCTCTCTCTCTCTCTCTCTCTCTCTCTCTCTCTCTCTCTCTCTCTTTGTATCATTCTTAGGAATTTTTCCTCCATTCATAATATTGGGGTTTTTTCTTGTTGTTTTTCCTTATCAAATTCTTGTGTCTCCTCATGATGGTGGTGGTACTTGGTTTGCCTAATTTCTCTTTGGTAATATTTTTCCTTCAAACAATGCTATTTGATTAATTCCTTCCTTTGCTAATTTTATTTCTCCTTTCATGGTATCAGAGCTTGGTATTACTAATCTTTTGTGAGCTACATTGTTGAAGGTTTACCAAGTTCAAAGGCACACCATTGGAGGCACTCTAAGAGAGGAGGAGAAGAGACAAAGTCTATTTTTCTTATTGTTTGATATTTTTTTCTAACTAATTTAATTGTGCAAGTTTCTATAATATTTACAAATTTCAAATAATTTTTTTTTAATCTACAAGCATTTATAACAAGCTTTTCTAGAAAACCCATTAAGGGTTTATCTTGTTTTCCAAATTTTAATTCACAGTTTTTTAAAATTTTGTGCAGGTTTTTTATCTTAAGTTTTCTAAGATTTTTACTAAATATTGTTGAAATGCACACAAGATAACTAAGAGGGGGGGTGAATCAGTTGTATCAAAACCTTTAATTATAAACTTAATTGATTCCACTTTATCTTTAATCTGTTATTAAGTATGAACATGAAATCCAAATAACAGAAACACAATACCAGAGACACCAAATTTACGTGGAAAACTCAATGAGGAAAAAACCACGGTGAGGATTAACTCATAGTACAGTATTAATGCAATACTAGATACATAGGCTCACTGCCCAAATACAAAAGGCTCACTACCCAGATCAAGGGCTCACTACCTTAGGACTCACTATATAGAAAAGGAGGCTCATTTCTTATAGAAGATACAAATAAATAGATGATGATCCACCACTAGAAGTTACACACACTTCACAACTTGGTCAGAAGATTGTGAATACAATGAAGTACTATTGCCTCAATTTTCTCTTCCACGCTCTACTTTTTGCACTTGTTCACACACTCTTCTCTTGCTTGAATCAAATGATGGATGGATATGAAATTCACTACAACTTTGAATTTTATTTTTTTTACCATCTTCAACCTTAGAAACATTCTCCAAGGTCGGTTTATACAATTTCATTTTACAAATTCAAACTAGGTCGGCTACTCAACATTCCTGTGGTGGATAAGAATGTGAGAGGACCAATTACATATTTAATTTAGGACCCAAAAAACATCTTGGATCACACACACACTTCCTCAAGTCAATGAAAAAATCAAATATAACGTGTAGACACCAGGTCGGCCAAACCTAATGAGAACACATATGAATTTGAAGTACACGCATCATCAACAAGATAAACACACGCAGATTGCTCAACATTATTCACCAGTATTTTTACCATCTCTAAGAACAACTCAGATACATCCATGACATCTTGAACAAAATTCATTTGGAGAGAACACTTTACCAGTTCAATGAGGACAAACAACAAAACCCAGAGACTCTGGAGAAGGTCTTCCAGAGCTCCAAACCACAAGAAACTTTTTCAAAACATAGAATTCATCATAAAGATTAATCTCCCAAATCCACAAGATCTAAGGCCATATAATAGAAGACTACAAAGCCAAAACATTTCTCCCAATCAATAACCAGATAACTCAGACAAACCAATTCACACACCAGAAGCTGAAACTCAGAATATAGAATCCATTTAAGCTCATGAAAAAACCATCAAATCTACAAGGAAATTTGATCAATATAGAGAGGATGTGGACCACATTATCAGAGCACGCTTAGAATACAACCTCAACACAAATTTCATTATATTTTAAATTTTCTCAAAAGCACTTGGCAAATAACTTACTCAACCTGTAAAGTGTTGACATCAATGAAAACATTAATGACAACACCACCAAACACATCCATACTTGCAAAAATCTCCCCCTTTGTCATTGATGGCAACACATGATGTGAAAAACCATCAAAGACAACATACATGATTCTCAGAAGCAACAACCTACCAAGCATACAATTTTCACATGATTCTCTCTCCCCCTTTGAAATCAATGGCAAAGGACATTCTTACCATATAAATATCTATTCACTCCCCCTAAGGAGTACATCCACATCACATACTACAATAATGCACCTCTCTACTCCCCCTGAGGAGTAGACCTCAATCATCAGTCCAGAACAAAATATTTTGTGAATCCACTAGACTGATGCACCTCCATGTGTACTTAATTCAAAGGAGGGAAAAAACCCCTAACTTCCCTCTGAGATACTCAAAAGTATCCTTCAGAAGGGCCTTAGTGAATATGTATGTAGCTTTTTCTTTGGTAGGTACATATTCAAGTCTTACTTCATTCCTCAATACTTTCTCCCCCAAGAAGTGATACTTGATAGATATATGCTTTGTTCTAGAATGCATCACTGGATTCTTTGAAATGTTTATAGCACTTGTATTGTCACAAAAGATAGCAATAGGTTCATCACTCACCATGCCTATGTCCATCAAAGTTATCTTCATCCAAATTACTTGTGTACAACAATATTTTAGTGCAATATACTCTGCTTTAACAGTGGATAAAGAAATTGAATATTGCTTCTTACTCAACCAAGAAACTAATCTTTCTCCAAGAAAGAATGCTCCTCCACTTGTACTCTTTTTGTAATTTTTTCATCTACACATCTAGCCCAATCATCATCAGTGTAGGCACTCAAGGTGAAATCATTGTTCTTTCAATACCATAGCCCATAATCTGGAGTTCCTTTAAGATATCTGAATATCCTTTTCATAGCTTTAATATGTGTTATCTTTGGTTCTGCTTGAAATCTTGCAACTAAGCATATTGCATGCATAATGTCGGATCTAGTAGCAGTAAGATACAACAATCCTCCAATCATTGATTTGTACATGCTCTAATCAACTTTAGTAGATCCATCATCCTTACTCAACTTGCATCTAGTTAGCATAGGGGTACATATCGATTTAGAAACATTCATTCCAAACTTCTTTAACAATTCCTTAACATACTTAGACTGTAAAATGAATATCTCTTTGTCAGTTTGATTAACTTGAAGCCCAAGGAAGAAATTTAGTTCACCAATGATAGAAATTTCAAATTCTTTTTGCATCTCTTTAGCAAACTTCTTACACATACCTTCATTACCACCAAAAATGATATCATCAACACAGACAACAACTATCAGTATTTTGTCGCTCTCAAATTTGAAGTAAAGATTGCTATTTGTAGACCCTTTGTTGAATCCCTATTTTTTCAAGTATTTATCCAATCTAGCATAACAAGCTCTGGGAGCTTGCTTCAGTCCATATAATATTTTCTTTAACTTACAAACCGTGTTCAGTTTATGTGAGAATGAAAATCCTTCTGGTTGATCCATATATACTTCCTCTTTTAGTTCCCCATTCAGAAATGAAGATTTGACATCCATCTGATATACTTTGAAGTCTTTATGAGCTGTAAATGCCAGGAAAATTTGAATGGCTTCCATTCTTGCTATAGGCGTAAAATTTTCTTCAAAATCTATTCCTTCAACCTGTGAGTATCTTTTACATACAAGTCTTTCAATATTTCTTACCACTTCACCATCTTCATTCAACTCATTTTTGAATACCCATTTTGAACCAATTACATTCTTGTTTGTAGGTCTAGGGAATAGTTCCCATGTCTCATTCTTCTCTATCTGTTGTAATTGCTCTTTCATTTCTCTAACCCAACTTTCATCATCACATGCTTCATTCATAGTCTTAGGTTCTATTTTAGAAAGTAAACACAAGTTTACCTTAACCATTTTGCTTCTTGTCTTCACTCATTCACTTTTGTATCCAATTATTTGTTCCTCCAGATGATTTTTTTGGACATATTTAGGAGTCTTAGGTGCAGGTTTCGGATTTTCTTATTCTTCTTCACTTTTCTCTTTCTCTTCTTTTTGTTCTTCTTGTATTTGCACACAGATAGGCTCATCAGGTTCAACCAATTATCTCCACTGATCTATACATAGCTTCATCAACTTTCACATTAGTACTTCCAATGAGTTTTCTTAGTCTCTTATTAAAACATCTATAATCCTTACTATTTGAGTATCCAAGGAAAATTCCTTCATCACATCTAGCATAAAACTTTCCAAGATTTTCTTCATCTCTTCTAATGTAGCATATTCTACCAAATACCTTATAGTATTTCAGAGTAGGAGTCTTACCAATCCATAACTCACAAGGAGTATTAGTGTTGTTACCTCTAACTTGAACTCTATTGAGAATGTAAACAACAGTGTGAATGGCTTCTTTCATCATAGTTTTGGCTACCTCTTGCACAGTCTAGTTCTTTCTTTCTACAACTCCATTCTGTTGCGGGGTTCTAGGAGCATAAAAATGTCTTTTTATGCCATGCTCTTCACAGAATGCATTGAACTCTCCAGATGTAAAATCTCCACCTCTATCAGATCTCAAGCATTTAATTCTCAAGTTTACTTCATTTTCTAATCTTTCCATAAACACTTTGAATCTATCAAGAGACTGAGACTTTTCTCTAAGAAATGTAACCCATGTCATCCTAGATTAATCATCAATTAAAAGCATAAAATACTTGTCACCATTTAAGCTTCATGTTCTTGTAGGATCACAGAGGTTTGTGTGGATTAACTCAAGAATTCCAGTAGATGTTTGATCCTTTTTTTTTTAAATTGTTGCTTGTTTGTTTTCCCATCTAACAACTTTTGTAGATTGAATTTGAAGGTTTTGTGATTCTAGGCAAATCTTTGACAGCTTCTCTAGAACTTATTCTAACCAGATTATCAAAATTCACATGTCCCATCCTTCGGTTCCAGAGCCAAATCTCACTAATATGAGAAACAAAAAATTGACCGTCACCAATTTTGAGTTGATAGAATTTTCCATGAGTTCTTCTTCTAGCTGCAACCACAGTTCCTGATCCTTTTCTAATTTCACAAGTGTTATCCTGAAACACAAGCTTAAAACCTTTGTTGCATATTTTTCCAACACTTAAAAGATTATTCCATAACCCTTTACATAGTAGACATCATTAGTGTTATGTTTTCCATCAAAGCAAATTATTCCTACCAACAATCTTAGCACCAAAATCACTCCAAACATGACTATACCTCCATCATACTTCTCAAGTTTAGTAAACTTACTCTTATCTCTAGTCATATGATTTGAACATCCGCTATCAATTACCCGAAATTCTTCATGGACTATCTAGCATGAAAAGAAATTACCAGAGTACCTTCCTATTCATTCTTCTTACACTCTAGAATAGGTTCTTTTTGCACATTTCCTTTCTATTGTGCAGTTTTTGCACACATGCCCCACTGAAAGTAGGGACCCTCGTTTTAATTTTTTGGGTGTCTTGGCCTTTCTATTTTCAGGTTTTGCTTGTTTGGGCACATCCTTTGATGTTCATCCTACCAGTTGGAATGGCCCATTCATGAATTATATTGACAACCTTAAGGTATGGGTGCATTTCGGGTTTTTCACTGTGTTTGGGAAAATTTGCCCTAGCCGAACTTTCCCAGTTTCCCTTTGGTGCTCAGTTACGGCTGCTTTTTTATCATGTTCAGTGAAATCCGTCGTGTCCGGATTTCTTCGAATTTTGTTGCTATGTCGGATTCCTAGAGTTTGGTCATGGTCATCTTGTCGATTGCATTAATGGAGATTGTATGACTTTTGGGGCAATGTTATATTGAGTTATGGGAAGTAATTTTCCATTTCAATTTGGAGTGTTTGAGCTTGGGGTGTGTGGCTGGATTGTGCATTTGGAAGTGACTTGGAGTGTTGCATTTGGATTTCCTGGGCATCATTCATGTTTTTCTCATGATTGAAGTTGTTTGCTGGCATCCTTGGTTTCGGTTTCCCCTATTATCATGGTATATGGATACTCTCTTTCTCCTTTGGTTGGATTGATTTTTTGTATGTGCTTTCATGTCATTCATAGCTACGTTCTTTCTTGAGTGTGCACATTTCCTAGGCATTTCGGGGTTCCATGTCTTGCCATCCCATTCGGGTGCTTGTCTTGGGTATTTGCTTTGGTCTGGTCTTTTGTTTTTGTCTTAGGGCTTTCTTGAATTTACCATGAATTTCCTATCCTTGTTGCAAGCGAGTTGTGCCTATATTGTTTCGTGCTTTCATGGCTGAAATTTTAGGGTTCTTGACCTAGGGCATAGCCAAACCCTCTCAATTGTTGATAGGTGAGTTTTAAATGTGTGGTTGGTCCATTGAAGGTTTGGGTCAAGTCATTATTCAGCTCCAGGCTCTTAGTTCGTGGTCATTTGATCCATATGGGTGAAAACGAAAGAAACGTGGATATGTTCAGTTTTTCAATGTCTTCGCGGAATTCCGTCTCTACCGAATTTCCTCGAGTTTTTTAGTTTCCTCTCTGTTCTTCATAATTTTATTTTATCCGGACTTTTTCTTTCCCCATGGAATTCCGCTTCCTCTGGATTCTCCTGGTGTCCGTTTCCGGGTCGTTCTACCAATTTCGGGCTTTCATGATAAATTTTCTTTGATTCTGCTGAAATCCATGCCTTCGGGATTTTCCCAGATGTTCTACGCCTCCCTCATTTTCCCGGGTAGCTGAAACTATTGTTGTTTTCGGGGATTTACATCTAAGGTGGATTTTTCTAAAATTTGTGGGAATGAAGGAATTTGATGGCTATATAAGAAGTAGCTTATTGATGATGAATTTAGATGATCAAATGAACTTATGCTAATTATTTTCAAGTTATTCCTTTATTATACTGATTGATTCAAATGATTATGAGGGGTTGTATGTTTGGTTTGCTCGATTCCACCTGGTCTGGATTTCCCCGAAATTCCTCTCCAGTCTAGATTTCGCGAAGGAGGCTAAATCCCAAACTTTGAAATATGAATTTCTGACACTTGTTGCTTATCTTGGATCTCATTTTTTGTTGTCTTTTACTTGTTTGCAGGCAGGATCAGGCCAAGCGGTTGATGGGCATGGTAAGGGAAAGGCAATGGATCCAAGTGCAGAAAGTTCTTCTATCTCCAAGGCAGAAAAGGTAAAGATGGACATAAAGAGTAAGATTCGTGAGAGAAAATTGACTTTCGTCTAGTTAGTAATTATTGATACCAATGTGGGTATGTGGGACTACAAGGAGTTCAAGGATGAAATGGCAGCACAAAACCTCCCTTTGCTAGCTAGAAGAACTGTGGAATCCGGATTGGCACATGTGGCCGATTTCCCCTCTACGGTACAATTCTATGAGTTGGTGCTTTAATGTGCTAGGAACTATGATAGGGGAACACAAAGGATAATTGGTCTCCAGGGAAGGGTTGTTGCAAACTTTTGATATGCCGGACATGTCACATGTGGTGGATTTTTATATAGATGCAGTTAAGAGATAATATGAAGAGAATGTGGTTAAGTCCTAGTAGGTGATCAATTCTTGGGTGGAGAAGCCTAAGTATCACTTCTCCAAGCTGCATAAGCAATTGTTCAGACTTAAATTTAAGAAGGAATACTATAATTCCATCACTCTTCTTAGCAGATTGGTAGGGCTGAAAAGTGCAGGAGTTTTTGAGAGTTGGATGTTCAATGTCATTTCTCGGATGGAGCAAGGTATAGATTACCACTGGGTAGGTGCCATTAGTGCAGTGATCCATGCATAGATGTGCAATGTTTTCCAGACCAAGACTTTCACCATGACTTCTTACTTGGTGTATGCATTGGCAAGATTTCACCCATACAAGGGGTTGATCACTAGAGGTGTATTTGGGCAAGATGCAATCTATGAGGTGTATCCACAGCTGCACCTGGGAGAAGGTAGCTATAGAAGAGAAAATGATGCTTTTACTATGTATATTACCAGGGTGTTGCAGGGTGTACAGCATGTGAGAATTTCAGAAAAAGCCAAGGAGTTGATCAAGAGATATGGGGCATGGTTCATTCAATTCCCCACTTTCTCATACATAAGGATTGATGGTTGTTAAAGGGCTCCTTATAGACTCCCAAGGTACCCAATGGACCATATCATATTGTTGAAGGTCACTAGGCAGATTTGTGACTTTGATGTGGTTGTGAAAGGAGACAAACATAAAATAGGGTTTGGGAATGATTTCCCATTAAAGATAGGCAAAAATGAGGTTTTCCCCTCCATCTAGTCAGCTCATGTTTCTAAGGAGAGATGAGTACCTTTGGTCTATCTTTCCATTCTAAGAGGGCAAGGTTTGATATTACTGGTGAGGCACAAAAGAAGGCTAGTAGGGAGTACAGCCACAAAGACAACATTGAAGATTATTGGGCTAATCTTGGTGATGAATTTGATGTAAGGAAGAATAAATTCTCCAAGCTGTCAATGGACTTAGTAAGGTTATATAACATAAAGGCTATCCCTGACCAAGTGGAAGAGGATGGAAATCTAATTCAGGGTCATATCTTCGAGGCTGTGAAGGACAAACCGATTGCAGAGATTGACTGGTTGGAGGAAGAAAAGACAGAGTTAGAGAAAATTATGACTCTTGTGATTAAGTATACCAAAATGTGACTGAAGCACAAAATGATGGAGTTAGAAAGTGAAGGTGTCCAGTGCACCTATGCTTTGATGGGAGACTTGAAGTCTTATTCTGCTTCTAAGGAATCACATGAACAAGATCCTAGGGGTAGGGCTAAGGTGGACTCTCCCTTCAAGATTAAAGTTAGGGATTTTCAAACTGAAAAGGCAACAGATGTGGGTAAACAAACAAATCCTATTTCCAAGAAGAGAAGGCATGTTTCGAGGAGAGAGGTTGAGAAGGATAAAGAAGAAAAGGAAGAGTAGATGTTACTACTCCTTTGACCAAGAGAAGAAGACTTGTGAGGTTGCCACAAAAATAGGAGGAGATACCAACTAAGATCCCTTCACCGGCATAGGTTATTGTAGAGGAGCAGTCTCTAGAGAAAGAGGATCCGACTAAGGAGATCCCTAATATGCCAAGTATTGAGAAATATGCACCTAATGTCTAGCAGGAGCAGGATAAATAGGATAAAGTGCCAACCGAATCCACTGTTCTAGGCTAGCTAGATAGAAAATTAAAGAGTAAATTGGTAATAGTGGAGGACACTCCTCCCAATTGGGATGACCTGATGGCTAACATTGGGAAAGGAAATACTAAGAAGAAAGCCAAGGTTGTGTCCAGGATTGAGAGAGATGGATCAGGCAATAGAGTGTCTCACATTGCTACTCCTACTCCAGACAAAGATAGAGATAATGTGACTGCAAAGGACTATCATGTGCAAACCATTGACTTGGGGCATGCTTCTATGGAGCAAGACATTGAGGAGTATGAAGGCTCCAGTGCTGTAATTGTAGGTAGATTGAAGAAGGAGGTACAAACCAAGCATGAAGTGGAAAGGGAGAATGAGAAATTGAAGAGGTACTTGCAGGAGTTGATGAAACCCTTGCAGTCCATTGGCTCTTCCTCCTCTCCTGCGGGTTTCTTGCCTCAAGAAATAATCTATGAGCTTGAGAAAATGAAAGATACTAAACATGCCATAGTTGGTTGGTTGCAAGGAGTTCAAACCAAAGGAGATGGTTCCATCAAGGATATCTTGTCGATTGTAGGGGATGCCATGAGGTTAGTGGATTGGTGAAGATTGTGCTAGCCCAAGACAAGGAGGACATTGATCTCCTATTGCAGAAAAAAATAACAATCATGGAATGTATAGAAGAGAAACTGGTGAAGAGTGGGATTCTTCCTTTCCCAAGGGTTTCACAGCCTTGGGAATGGTTTGAAATCTTACAGATGAGGCAAAGGGCCTTGAAGAAGATTCATAAAAAGGGGAAACAGATTGACGACACCTTGATTAGCATTCATGATAGGTGCATCTCATTCTTTTAAATCATGATAGGGAGGAAGAATTTCACTCCAAATCATCTCAATTTGTAACAACTCAGGAAATGGTGGAGATATGTCTATTCTCCAATCAGCGAAGGTCCAATCACTGAACATCAGTTAGATGATGTTGCAACCTACATTGCAGTTATTGATAGGTATTTAACAAATAGAGCTGATTGGGATGGCACAGTAAGGCAGGCAAGAGATGACATCAAGTCTCTTGAAAGAAGAGTTAGGGTATTGCCTGTGCCACCTATTGTCGAATTGGACAGGGTATTGCTACCGTTGTGTGGTGAAGTGGAGCAAGCTAAAGACAAGGATGGGAAGTAAATGTTTAGGGCTACATCGAAATTTGTGCTTCCCATTTTTCCACATGCATTGGGCCAAATTTTTGAGACCCCGGGCCGACTTGGATGAAATTGGTGCAAATTGCACATTTCATCTTGTATTCAAATATCTTTTGAGGCCGACCTATTGTATGGCATTTATTATTGTAAAGTTCTTATTTGGGCCAACCTGTCTTGGGGGTTCTTTATAAATTTGGAATGTTGCCTCATTTGTAGGAGATATAGATATAGAATAGAATATAGAGGAATAAAGCAGTACATAGAATAGAGATTTCATATTTGAGTGAATTAGGGTTTATCTTCAAGCAAGTATTGTAACAGAAGACTGGAACTGTTACCATTTTGGATGACTTAATATAAGAAAGGATATTATGATTTGGTATCTCTCTTGTGTTGAGTTTTATCTAGCATGGTTCTTGTTGTTCTATCTTTAAAATTGCTTAAGTTTATTGTTAGATAGTTTGGTGATGCTTAGGGTTTCATGCTTGGAATGTTTGCAGTGATCTCTAGTCCATACTTTTTGCATTTAGTTGATTGTTAGTTGCTTTACAAAGTTAGCCTGGAATTAAAATTTTTCTTAGTTCAATTATGAGTATTTGTTCATTTCAGTTGCAATAAAATTGTTTTGAATGAATGTTTATGATTTGAAAATATTTTAATACCTTAGAAGATTGCACTATTTCTGTGAGATTGCAGATTTATCTGGGTCAAACAGAAAGAAGTTTATGAGAGATCGATCCATTTTGAGCATCTTATCTGTTGCATTGTCGATCTTAGGGTTAGAATTAGTCTTGGAATTATCTCTAAAACCTTTATCTTTTGTTATTTCTTTGTTATCTGAGTTAATTTTAGGGTTTAAATTATCAACTTATTGCTAGATCTGATAAATTCATAGTCTAGTGTTTGCTTGTAGTTAGGTTCCTTTGTGATTACCATCATTTTCACATTTATCACTGAGTTGTCTTGTTGCATTATCAAGACCTGACATTAGAGACCTTGGGGTTATCTCTTTCCCATAGATATTTACCTTTCAAGAGAGATAATATATAATATTTTGTCTGATTTGTTGTTGTGCAGAAAACACCATCAATAGATTGGCACTAGAAGGAGGGCCTTTGATAAGCAAGTTGGAGCATTTTCTAAATGCTATTTCTCCTGAGAGGCTCAGAAGAAGAACTAGATCTACTCTAGGAGAAGAGGAATTTCAAGAATTGCAAGCCCCTACTAGGTCAAGAAGGACTAGATGAGGGGAAGAATCATCATCCGCTCAGCCACTTCCATCATCTCCATCATTCTCATCCTCATCTGACTCTGAATGAATTCCTATTTCGTAGCCCCAACCAGCCATAAATTAGCCATTACCACCCCCACCTCCACCAATGGCCTTCCTTTCCAATAACCCATCCCCATTAATCTTCAATAATTACAATGTCATTCCAAAGAACTCTAAGCATTTTTGCTCTAAGTTCCATACTCATGATCCCAATAGGATAGCAGAAGAGCATATTAGGATTTTCTAGACCTGTCTGAGAGATAGAGTAATTAACCATGAGGATGTTGGATGCAGATTTTTCCCTTATTCCCTTGGAGAAGAGGCCTTTTATTGGTATAAGCACTTACCTACTACTTCCATCCATAATTGGACTGAACTAGAAACTACATTTTTGCAGAAGTTTAAGATTCCCATTAGTGCTAATGAGCTATACTTGCAATTTATTAGCATGAAAAGAGAGATTAATAAGCCTATAGGGTCATTCAATGATAGGTTCCATCGAGCATATACCAGACTCCAGACACCTTATGTTGGAAATGAAAACACTGCCCTAGAGGTTTACCTTGAAGCCTTAGATAGCCTTACAACCACCTTCCTTAAGCAAAGGACTAATCCTTTGAATACTCTGCTCACTGCATATGTTGAGGTTAGCATGGATTTAAGGCAACATCTATCAGGACCTCTGCCTTCCTTGGGACCTGTTGCTCACCTTGGACAAGTCCAAGCTCTCAACTAGGCTTTGACCAATCATGCTCCCATAGTTAATCCAATACCCTCATTGCCTTTGGTCCCTCATCCAGGTCCTCCATTAAATCAAGCTCAGCCTATGACCTCTTATCCTCAGCAAAGGGCTAATCAACCCCTTCATCAACAGTAAACTGATTTTCCTACATATTTGTAGAATTTAGAAGTTTTGAATCAGGGTGTTGGTTTTGGAGGAATACCTGGATACTCTCCTAGTAATATAAATTTAGCACCACCTAATGGTCTAGATAAGGAGCGGCTGGATGATTTATCTGAACAAGTGAAAAAACTGAATATGGAGGTGACTTATTTGAGAAATCAGAATAGCCAACTTCAGGTTGCTCAAAAGAACATGCAATATAACTATGGTAGAGAGAACAAGAAATTTGAAAGAGGACAATACTTTGACAAGAATCAAAATTATGACAGAGGACAATGCTCTGGTTAGAATTTTGATAGAAGACAAGGCTCTAGCCAAAAAATTGATAGAAATCAACAAGGTGGACAAGGATTTGATAGAGGGAAACCACCTAGGCAGAATAGATCATGGAATACTGGACCTAATAATGGATGGATTCCTACTCCATTGGATCAACCTTCTACTCAGGAGAAGCCTCCAAGTGGTGTATATTTGGTGAGACAGCTTTATTTGGATGGTGCAAACTCCATAAGATAATCCATCATTCTGAGTTCGATTGCACCAAATTTCAGACTACTGTTTCCATTTGTTCAGTATGAAATTGAGAACAATTCCAGTAGTCAGGAAATTGTGCCCTTAAACCCCTATGATTCTCCAGTACTGGTACTCAATCATGCACCTTTCCCAAAAGGTGAGGAAGATAAACTAGAAGAAGAGTCCAGTGACTAGGAGAATGAGGTAGAGCAGGTGTTAAATGAAGAGGAGATCTCCTAGTTGTTTAATTAGGAAAATGAGAATGATAATGGCCCTTTGGATGAGGAAGAAGTTGGTGTTGAAGAAGTACAAATTTTTCAGCAACCGGCAAAGAAATATGATTTGAGGAATAGACCTAACAGGAGTCCATAGGTTGGAGGTCCTTTCACCACTTCTATCCCACTTAAAAAATTTACTACTCCACCAGATCCACAAGCTAGTAATAATACACTTTATCCTCATGTGCCAACATAGTACTTGTCAAAGGGAAACAATGCTAAAGTTTCAAAGGGCAGACAGGCTGGTAGCTGCAAGGAAACCCATGTTGATATGAATGTGGAGCAATTTGGCAAGTATGTGACTAAATAATTTAAGAAAGTGAAGGTCATTCTTTTCGCTTTTTAATTATTAAGAGTTCCTGCTATTGGGAATGCAGTTTTAGGGTCATTCAGTCCGAACATAGTACCACAGGGAGTAACCGCCAATGAAGTTGTTACTAGATCTTCTATTTCACATGCACTTAGAGGTCAGGTCCCACCTATAGACAAAGGAAGAGATAAAGATAAGGGTCAAGTTGCACAAGCTAACATTCAGTTGTGTTTGTTCCAAGGCAAGATGGAAACCCCTCCTTGCTTGATCTTTGTTCGTATCTTTGGGAAGAATCTGCATAATTATTTTTTAGATTCAAAGTCATCTAAAAATGTTATGCCTTTTTCTATTTGCAAAGCATTAGGTATTACTCCTATAGCCTCTCAAAATAAGGTCACTCATTTGGAAAATACAAAGGTAAGTGTAGTAGGAGAATTGAATATGATCCTCACGCAGCTCGCATCAGATCCTAGGGTGCAGCAGGTGATCAACATTTAGGTTGCTGACATTCCTGATACTTATGGTTTAATTTTGGGTTGGGATTTTACCAAGGCATTGAATGGATATACATCCATAGACCACTCTCATATGTGGTTACCATGGAAAGGAGTTCCAAATCAAATCATAATCGAAAGAGAACCCCGAATGAAGTATGTGATCACTGAGTACCAAAATATTTTGAATGAGGTATTAGTATCAGAGGTTAGCATGGGGAATTATATGTTGGCTGCATCAACCTCAGAGAATGAAGAGTTCTTTATGTTGCAAAACCCCTTGGATGAATTCATATCAGAGATCAGTGGTTCTGGAACACTGACTGAACAAGAAGATGAAACAGAAGAGGAAGATAGACAACTTAGTTTGCTCGATAACTTTCAAGAATTCATCCAAAAATGTATAGAGAATCAGATTTAGCTAAGAGGGAGTATGAATTTTGAGGAACTATTTCTCCCCAATTGGTGTAGAGTCCATGATGCTCCTCACTCTGAGCTAGAATGTGACTTATGCCAGACTGTTGTGGAGTAGATACAAAAATACATTAATCCAGTCCCAAATATGAAACTTAGTATACATAAGGAGTTAGATAATGATAAGGGTAAGGGTAAGAGCCCAATGTTTCCTGAGAACCCCCCCATTTGCAGTAAATTCAAGGATAAATTAAGGCCACTAGAGCCTGATGTTTGTTGGACATTGAGATTTGATGTATCTAAATCTAAGCAGGGTCTTGGAGCAGGATTTGAGTTGATCAGTCCTAAAGGTAAGAATTATTTTGCTGCTCAAAGACTCTAGTTTCAATGGACTAATAATGTTGTTGAATATGAGGCTTTGATCCATGGGTTGTTAATGGCATCAAGGAAGAAAGTTAAGATATTACAAGTTTTTGAAAACTTTGAACTAGTAGTCAAACAAGTACGGAAATAGTATTCATGTCATGATAGAAGAATGACTAATTATAGGCATAGAGTGTGGGATCTCATTGAGGGATTTGATGCTTTCAATATCCAGTTGATCCCTCGAAGCAGGAATCAAGTTGCTGACTCTCTAGCACAAGCTGCTAGTACATTGCAACCCTTATCACTTTTAGGATTGAAGAAGTTTATAGTTGAGCTCACTCCAGTACCTTCAGTACCTGACAACGTTACTAATTTCTAGGTATTTGAAGATGATAAGCATATTTTGGATTTTTTTACAAGTTGTGATGTGTTTTCTTCTCAATTCATTGATGAGATAGAGCCTCAAGAAGCAGAAATAGACTTGGAAGGAATCATTAATCTGAAGACCAACACTATCCCAAGAGGTATGGTGCAGCTTGAATGAATTTTTGATTTGGATAAGATAAGAGATTAGGAGAAACAAGTTAAAAGGGAGTCTCTCAGTAGCTAGTGTGAAACATACAATATGGAAACACCTAATGGCATAAAGAATGCTTTTATTTGCAAGGTATGTACTCCAGAAGAAAGAAAAGGGGTTATTGATGCCCTGCACACATATCATGATGTAATAGCATGGAGATATGAAGATTTGAAGACATATGATACTTCAATTATTACATACACCATTCCTTTGAAGTCAAATGTCAAATCATTTAGACAAAGACAAAGGTCAATCAATGCTCTATTAGAATCTATCATTCAAAAAGTGAAGGGAAAAACATACAAGATCTAATGACCCAATAGTGCGGAATAAATTCCCTTAACACTAATACAACAGAGGAGAAGAGCATAAACTAGTTCTAATAGCTTCTAAAAATATTTGAGATGAATAAAATTAGTAAAATAGATAACATAATTAAGCATTCATAGTTTGACACAAGATATACGTGGGAAAACCTTTACAGATAAAAAACCCACCACACAAAGTCAAGACAATTGTATTCCAGTAAAAAAAAAGTTACATACAATGTACAGTCTTCTCTGATCAGCTCATAGCAGCTCTTTTTGTTCTTGTCTCACTGTTACAATTGTTATCTCTAACATACAACTCGAAAAATTATTACATTCAATATTGTACTCAACTTGCAAAGTCATATGTTGCAATTAATCTGATATCAATCAACCGCCGATCATTAGGTACATGAATCTTTGATCCAATCATGCAATCGATCTTCCCATGTTGATCTTCCTACATCGAGCCACCCAGGCATTAATTCCACCACCCAAATCAGGTTATGTTCACCAGCCTAAGTCAGCCTGCACCTGCTGCAATTACTTCTTTGGTTTCTAACCAATCATTGATCTGACATTGAGCCACGTTTCCCTCCAGCATTCGCTATATCTCTTTGAATCTGAGTCCAACTCGGTCAAAACTGGCCCCAAGCTCGTCTGATCTCTCTAAGTCCTTACCGCTCCACCATCGAGCTCATCCGACTTGCTCGTGGTATGGCGGTGAGCTCGTCCGAGCCCACACCAACCTTACCCTTGCTACCATAGCCCAGTCAAGGTCTAAACGTGGTATGGCAGTAGCCATCCTAGTAGACTATTGGCAGTCTTACCGCGCTACCGCAGAGGCCGCCAGACCACCCCGCAGTAGGGCGGTAACCGCCAGGCAGATCGTAGGCGGTCTCATCACCGCCACCACGGTGAGTGGACCCACCGTCCGCGGTATGGAAGTAACCACAGGACCCGACCACAGGCGGTCTCACTGTGGCCACCACGGTAAGTGGACCCACCACCTATGGTATGGCAGTAACCGCTGGACCCGACCGCAGGCAGTCTCACTGCGGCCACTGTGGTATGACGGTGACTGACAAGACATGCCAAAAAAAAGCCAACCGCAGTCACCACAGCCAAGGATCAAACCGCGAGCGGTAGCGAGGTAACCGTCAGGGATTTTCACCATGGTATCGCCAAAGGCAGAACAAGGCCAGACGTGGTATGGTGGTAAACTGCGGAAGCACCAAAATTTCGCCAAGTCATTAAAACAAGGGCTTCAAGCTAGAAGTTGAGACACATTTTCTCAACAAGCTCCCACTTGGCGAACACTTCTAGCTTCCCATGACTTTAAAAAATTACTGTCTGTCATAGGCCCCAAGGCCCATCGATTTTGTGCACCAAATGAACTTGTCTGTGCTAATTGGCTTTATTAAAGCATTTGCAACATTCTTCAAGGTGTCAACCTTTTCTAGACTGACCTTGCCATCTTCAACCATATCCTTCATGAAGTGATATGCACATCAATGTGCTTGGTCCTGGTATGAAAGGTCGGATTCTTTTCCAAACAAATGGCACTCTGACTGTCATAGAAAATAGTGATCTGCTCAGCATTAAATCCTATGTCTGAACATAAACGCCTTAGCCAGACAACCTCATTATAGGCATGAGTTGCAGCCATGTAATCTACTTCTTTCATAGATAAAGCAACTACATCCTGTCGCTTGCTCATCCAACTGATTGCTCCACCATTAAGCATGAAAGTGTATCCAATGGTGGATCGCCTACTGTCAATGTCCCCTACCCAATCTGAATCAACATACCCATGAATGTTGAGAGTCCTCTGTGATGCAAAAAAATTTCCATGGTAACACAGGGTGAAGTCTGAAGTCCCCTTCAAATACCTGAATACTCTCTTCACAGCATCCCAATGTGATCTTCCCAGATTTTCCATAAATCGGCTTAGAACTCCCATTGCTTGGGCAATGTCTGGTCTAGTGCAGACCATAGCATACATCAAACTACCAACAACACTTGCATAAGGCACACTGGTCATGTCCTCCATCTCAGTAGCATACTTTGGACAATCTTCAACAGAAAGCTTCGTTCCTACATGATTGGAACAACTACCTGCTTGCAATCATACATGCTAAACCTCTCCAAAACTATTTTCACATACTTAATATGATTGACCCAAAGCTTTCTGCTTGTTCTGTCCCTGGTTATCTTTATTCCAATAATGTACCTTTCTGCACCAAGATCTTTCATTTCGAACTTTGCAAACAACTGAGATTTGAGATCAAAAATCATAGTCTTGCTATTCCCAATGAATAACATATTATCCACATATAGGGTAATAACAAGCACATGATCATTCTCAGATTTATAATAAATGCAATGATCAGATTTTGATCTCACAAATCCAATTGACAACACAAACATGTCAAATTTCTAGTACCACATTCTAGGAGATTGCTTTAAACCATAGAGATATTTATTTAACTTATAGACCAAATTTTGTTTACCTCTTTCAAAAAAATGCTCAAGCTGGGACATGTAGATTTCTTCTTCCAGCTCACCATGGAGAAATGTTGTCTTCACATCCATCTGTAAAATTTCAAAATCATACACAACTGCCAATGACAATAAAAATATGATGGATGTCAGCTTTGCTACAGGGGAAAAAATCTCTCCATAATCAATTCTCTCAATTTGAGAAAATCCCTTTGTAACCAACCTTTCCTTATACTTCTCAACACTGCCATCAAGGCTTGTTTTCTTTTTGAATATCCACTTACAGCGAATAGGCTTTCACCCTTTAGGCAGTGGTACCAAATTCCAGGTTTCATTCTTTTTCAAAGAATCCATCTCTTCATTCATGGCTTGTAGCCAATAATTTGAATCAGCCATCCTGATTGCTTCTTTCATAGTCCTAAGCTCATCAGTGCTAGTAATTAAAGCATAGGTGCAATTTGAATTTAACAATGAAAAAACATACCTTTCAGGTTGCCTTTTTTCTCATGTAGATCTTCTTATAGGCTGAGGTTTTTCTTCATCATGAGAACTTCCAGAGCTACTTGAGCTCTCCTCAGTCTCAAGTACACCATGCATCTCTTCCCGTTCTGGAATTTGGGGAATCTCAACTACATCATTCTTCTTGTCACTCTAATTTGTCTCAAGTTGTTGATCACTTACTGAAGGTTTTAGGTCACGAAATATCATGCTTTTTCTGCACAAAACCTTCTCAGTAACAGGGTTCCAAATTTTGTATCTTTTCACACCAACTTTATAACTGATAAGAATACATTTGATAGCCTTGTTATCTAATTTAGATCTCATTTCATTTAGCAAATAAACATATGCCTCGCAGCCAAACACATGGACATGTCTCAGAGAGGGTTTCTTATCAACAAGAGCAGAGCAAGGAGATCGATTTATTAGATAACATGTTGTAGCTACAGTCTCAGCCCAGAACTTCTGCTCCAAACCAGCACCACTCAACATACTCCCTGCTTTTTTCATTAGTGTCCTGTTCAGCCTTTTAGCAACTCCATTTCGCTGTGGAGTGTAAGGCGTTGTCTTGTGCCTTTTAATTCCATGATTAGTGCAATACCTTTCAAAATCTACAGAACAAAATTCACCTCCATTGTCTGTCCTCAAACATTTAATTTTCCTTCCAGTCTGATTCTCTACCAAAGATTTAAATTCTTATAACCGACTGAACACTTCTGATTTACTTTTAAGAAAGTATACAAATGCCCTTCTCGAACAGTCATTAATAAAAGAAACATAATATATAGACTTTGATAATGAAGGAACATTAACTGGACCAAACACATCAGAATGAATATAATCCAGTATACTAGAAGATTTGTGAGGACTAGAATAAAATGAAACACGGTGTTGTTTTCCATAGATACAATGTTCACAAAATTCAAACTCAAGGTTACAATCATCAAGCCCTTCCACAATATTTTTATTCTTCAAGGGTTTTAAACATTTCTCACCAATGTGACCAAGTCTATGATGCGATAACATAGTCTTCTCAGCTAGGAGTTTTACCTCCAAAGCATTTGTAGATAGAGAAGTGTCTTCATCTTTCTCAACAGGAGCAACATTGCTTGACTTTACAAAGGCACTATTACAAAGAACAAGACGTACGTCCAGCTTGTATAGAGTTTCAGTACGAACACCACTGCATCTCTAGCCATTGTACATCCCTTACTTGAGAAAGAAACTTCTACACCAGCATTATTTAACTTACTGACAAAAAGAAAATTTTGAGCTAGACCTGGTATGTGAAGTACGCCACCAATACCTTTGACTCTCCCATCAGGAAATTGAATTCTGACTCTTCCTTTTCCAACTATCTCCAGTGTTGAATCACTTGCCAGATAAACCTTTCCACCATCATACTTCTTGTATTTAGAGAACAATTCTCTATTGGATGTCATGTGAAAGGACACACCTGAGTCAACCAACCAAACATCATCTGATGCCTGAGTTGTCAAGGCTGCTGCAATAAAGGCGTCTGCATAACTTTGAGAAGATTAATTTTTAGAATTCTTCTTCTTCTTCTTCTACTTGCAGTCCTTCTTGATATGAACAAGTTGCCCACAGTTCTAGCATCTCACCTTGAACTTTTTACCAGGAGACTTTGATCTCCCTGCAGGTTTGGGTTTCAACTTCTTGTCCTTCTTCTTGCCTTTCTCCTTTGGTCTACCTCGAACAACAAGAGCCTCTTTGGCCATCTCATAAGACTTCCTTCACATTTCTTTAGGCAAGAGCAAAGAAACCACACCATCCATTTTGAATGCAGTGGTTGTGCTTCCAATAGCCATCACCAGATGATCCCAACTGTCAGGTAATGAACACAACAGGAGCATGCAACGATCCTCCTTCTCAGTCTTTACACCTACAGATGCTAGCTGAGTAACACTCATGTTAAACGAGTTCATATGGTCTGCAACAAATGCACCTTCATCCATTTTCAAGGAGTATAACTTCTTCCTCATGAATAACTTATTTACCAGAGACTTTCCCTAATAAATATCACCAAGATTCTTCCATAATGAAGGTACAGACTACTCCTCATGGATGTTCAGGAGTACAAAATTGGCCAAACTCAGTCTTATCAGATCTCCTTCCTTTCTATCAGGAAGATCCCAAGCCTCTTGCATCGTACTTTGTGGCTTAGTTCCAAACACTGCTAACCAGAGGTCTCTATCCACCAGAAAGTCTTCCACTTTGAGTTTCCATAACTCAAAGTTGCTACCATTAAACTTTTCAATATCTACTCTACCAGATGTACTCACCATCTCAAACTGAAACAAGTTTTAACAATGCAAGACTCCCACTAAAATAGTATTAGCACAAAAAACTTAGCTTTCTCTCAAGGATAACACAACAGGCCAGGCTCTGATACCACTTTGAAGGTAAAAACATATAGGATCTAATGACCCAATAGTGTGGAATACATTCCCTTAACACTAATGCAACTAAGGAGAAGAGCATAAACCAGTTCTAATAGCTTCTAAAACTACTTGAGATGAATACAATTAGTAAAATAGATAAAAAAATTAAGCATTTACAAGTAAAAAACCCACCACACAAAGTCAAGACAATTGTCTTCTAGTAACAAATAGTTACATACAATGTATAGTCTTCTCTGATCAGCTCACCTCAACTCTTTTTGTTCTTATCTCACTGTTACAATTGTTATCTCTAACATACAACTCGAAAAACTATTACATTGAATATTGTACTCGACTTACAAATTCATACGTTGCAATTAATCTGATATTAATCAACCACCGATCATCAAGTACATGAATCTTTGATTTAATCATGCAATCAATCTGCCCATGTTGATCTTCCTGCATTGAGCCACCTAGGCATTAATGCCACCACCCAAATCGGGTTCTGTTCGCCAGCCTAAGTCAGCCTGCACCTGTTGCAATTACTTCTTTGGTTTATAACCAATCATCGATCTGACACTGAGCCATGTGTCCTTCCTACATTCACTATCACTTTTTGACTCTGAGTCCAACTCAGTCAAAACTGGCCCCAATCTCGTCCAAGCTCTCTAAGTCCTTACTGCTCTACTGCCAAGTTCGTTCGACCTGCTCGCGATATGGCAGTGAGCTCGTTCGAGCCCACACCAACCATACCTGCACTACCACAGCCCAATCAAGGTCTAACCGCGGTATCGAGGTAGCCATCCTGGTAGACTGCCGGCGGCTTATCGCGATACCGTGGAGGCCACTAGGCCACCTTGTGGTAGGGCGGTAATCGCCAAGCAAACCGCAGGCGATCTCACCGTGGCCACCACAGTGTGTGGACACACCACCCACGGTATGGCGATAACCACTGAATGTGACCACATGCGGTCTCACCGCGGCCACCGCAGTGAGTGGACCCACCGCCCGCAGTATGGCGGTAATTGTTGGACCCGATCGCAGGCGGGCTCACCGCGGCCACCGTGGTGAGTGGACCCACCACCCGCGATATGGCAGTAACTGCCAAGGCCACATCAGGTGGTCTCACTATGGCCACCGCGGTGAGTGGACCCACCGCCCGCGGTATGGCAGTAACCGGCAAGGCCACCCCAGACGGTCTCACCGCGGCCACCACATTCAAGGACTTAACCGCCTGCTTTATGGTGGTGACCGAAAAGACAAGCTGAACAAAAGCTAATCATAATCACTGCGGCCAAGGATCAAACCACGAGCGGTAACGAGGTAACCGTTAGGGCTTTTTGCAAGTCATTTAAATAGGGACTTCAAGTTAGAAGTTGAGACACATTTTTTCAATTGAAAGAAGTGCATAAGTTACTTTCAACATGCATTATATTTCCAGTAAGACACTCTACTTGGGTTGCGAATCTGGTTCCAATAAGGAAAAAGAGTGGAGAAATCAGACTGTGTGTGGATTTTAGGAATCTGAATAGAGCATCAAAAAAAGATAACTATCCAGTTCCTTCACTGGATGAAGTACTTCAGATCGTCAATGGATCCCAGATGATGTCCTTCTTGGATGGGTATTCTGGATACAATCAAGTTATGGTGCAATATGAGGATAGGCACAAGACTGCCTTCACTATAAAATGGGGAACTTTTTCTTACAGAAGAATGCCTTTTGGGTTGATCAATGCTGGAGCTACATTCCAAAGAGCTATGGATATTGCTTTCAAGGACATAATTGGTAAGTGCATAATTATTTATATGGATAAATTGCCAGTTTTTTCTAAGAAACGAGGTGATCATATAGCATATTTATGCAAAGTATTCCAAAGGTGCAAAGAGTTCAATATTTCGCTTAATCCAAGGAAGTGCATTTTTGGAGTCATAGAAGGAAAATTACTAGGACATATTATCTCATAATAGGGTATTTCTATTGATCCTAAACAAATACAGGCTATCCTGAAGATTCAGCCCCCTGCAAGTAAGAAAGAGATGAAGTCATTCTTCAGGAAGATCAACTTTGTTAGAAAATTTATCACTAGATTTGCAGAGATAGTGAAGCCATTGAATGCTATGTTGAAACAAAAAGAAAAAGTAGAGTGGAATGCAAAAGCTAAGGAGGCATTTGTAGAAATCGACAAAGCTATTATTGAGGCTCTAGTATTGGTGAGTCTAGATTATGCTAAACCTTTCTACATATATTCATTCGCTTCTGATCACTCTTGTGCTGGAATGTCAACCCAAAAGTCTGATCAAGGCGATGAACATCCTATAGACTTCATGAAAACTCCTTTAAAGGATGCAGAATTAAGGTATCACAATTTTGAAAAGGAGGCCTATGCTTTGGTTAGAGCAGTGAAAAAGTTCAGACACTATATTTTGAGGAATAAGGTTTTTGCCAGTGTCTGATCCTGCAGTGAAGTTGTTGTTAATGCAGAATGAATTAGGTGAATGAAGAGCCAAATGGGTGACTATGTTGCATAAATATGATATAGAGATTCAACCCATGAAATTAGTAAGAGGACAGGGACTCACAAAGACAATGGCTTAGACTGGTCTGGACCCACGGCTCAAGACTACTATCTTCAGGAGGTATCTCTAGAAGATTGGTATGATGAAATCATTTATTATTTACTGAATCGGAAATGTCCTGATCACCTTAATACAGTTCAAAGGCGAGATTTGTCCCTAAAGAGTGGAAGTTTTATGATGAAAGGATCTATCTTGTATAAGAAAAATCATGAGGGTGTATACCTAATATGTTTGGGGAAGGAAGAAGCTACCATAGTGATTATTGAATTTCATGAAAGATATGGCACAGGCCATGGTTCTGCATCATCCACTGTAAACTAGATTTTGAGGGCAGGCTATTATTGGCATAATTTGTTTAAAGATGCACATCAACATGTGAGGACTTGTCACATATGTCAAACTACATCAAGTAAGGAAAAACATTCAGCTCTTCCACTTCAGTCAGTCATAGAGGTAAAACCATTCACCCAGTGGGGAATGGACTTCATAGGTCCAATTAATCCTCCATCTTCTGCACGACACCGGTATATTCTCACCATAACTGATTATTTTACTAGGTGGATAGAAGCTCTTGCTTGTAAACAATGTACTTTAGATGTGGTAATCAATTTTATTGAGTCAGGTATTATTAATCATTTTGGTTGTCCATTGTCTTTAGTTTGTGATAATGATCTTGCATTTGCATCACTAAAATTTTTTAATTGGGCATTTGATCATGGAATTGTTATTAAATTTTCATCCAGTTACTACCCTCAGGGTAATGGTTTAGTTGAGTCTTCCAAAAAGAACCTACTGATAGTTATCCATAAGTTGCTAGAACAAAATCCTAAGGATTGGCACACCCAGCTTCGATTTTCTCTCTAGGAAGACCGTACTAGAAAGAAGGCATCCATAGGAACCTCTCCTTATCACCTTGTGTATGGTTTGGAACTTGTGTTTCCCATCCAATTGAAGATCCCTACCCTATAGTTTATTAATGAATATTACAATGAGGAAGATAAACGTGAAGCTCGTTTGGCTGAGTTGTTACACCTTGAAGAGAAAAGAGATGAAGCCCTAGAAAAATTTGCTAAACATCAGGGTGTAGTGAAACGATGGTTTGATAGGAGAGCTAAGGTGAAAGCCTTTAGAATCTCTGACTTGGTTCTCTACTAGGATAAAGCCCATGACCATAATGGAGAGCATGGTAAATTTGACAAACTCTGGCTTGGTCCTTACCAGATTTCAGAAATTCTGGGAGATAATGCCTTTCGCTTGAAAATCCTCATGAGTGAGGATATCTCGCTGCCTGTGAATGGGCAATATCTAAATCATTACTTCCAATCTTGAGTTGTTTGCAGCTCATCCTTGTACATAATTAGTGTAGGTTTTCTTTCTGCTTTGCTTTGCTTATTTTCTTTGGTTAGTGTAGGTTTGTTTTCTGCTTTGCTTTGGTTAGTGTAGATTTGGTTTGGCTGGTTTTGCTTTCCATTTTTTCTTTCACTTTTGGTTCCTTGCTTTCATGGAGTTGTTGCATTTGTATAACAGGCCATTCGTCTGGGGTTGTTCTGGAAATTTCTTTTACAAATTTCTATCAGTTTTTCAGAGTCAAGTGGTGGAATTCCTTCATCTAATGTCCCTTGTGCTTAGAATTAGAGTCACTTTTTTTAGATAAACTTTAGAATATATTTGGGTCTCACACTTTCACATTAAAATTAAAAAATTATGGAATTGCATAAGGTTCCTATGTATTCTGGCCTAGTGAAAAATCTTATATTTTGCTTCAGTGCCACTATGTTCCTCATCCCTAAGTGTGAGTTTCATTACTTGCAAACATGAAGGAAAGGTTTTATAAAATGTTTAAAAGAGAAAAAGAGAAAAGGAAAATGTTGAAAATCAAAATAACCTTCACCTTATCAGGGGTATCCTAGTATCTCTACCGGGGCTATGGATGTCTGGCTGGCAATAGAGCTATGCTTGGAAGGGTCATAGTGATAACCTCGCCTAGGCAATGGATGTTTGACTAGAAGTGAAGCTCTATCCAGGTTGCTTTTGAAGTTAGAACCTCTATGTAGCTTGGTCAGATTTTCCCTAGTTCCCATTGCACCTAAGGAATAGGAAATAAATGCAAAATACACACACTTGGACCCTGGTATAGGAAAAAGTCTTCTTTCTTGTGGTTTCTACAACTTTGTTCATAGGTGTCCTGATGTAAGAATTGAAACCAGAGATTCTGGGTTCTTGATTCAAGTTTGTTCTTGAAATGCTCTAGAGCATTTCCCCAGCAGAGTCACCATTTGTTGTGCAGTTTTTGCACACATGCCCCACTGAAAGTAGGGACCCTCATTTTCATTGTTTGGGTGTCTTGGCCTTTTTATTTTGGGTTTTTTCTTGCTTGGGCATGTGCTTTGATGTTCATCTTTCCAGTTGGAATGGCCAATTCATGATTTATATTGACAACCTTAAGGTCTGGGTGCATTTCGGGTTTTTCACAATGTTCGGGAAAATCCGCTCTGGCCGGACTTTCCTGGTTTCCCTTTGGTGCTCGATTACGGCTGCTTTTTGCTCATGTTTGAGGAAATCCATCGTGTCTGGATTTCTCCAAAGTCCGTTGCGCTGTCGGATTCCCGGATTTTGGTCTTGGTCATCTTGTCGATCACATTAATGGCGATTGCATGACTTTTGGGGCAATGTTATATTGAGTTATAAGTAATTTTCCATTTGAGTTTGATTATTTAATTTCCATTTGAGTTTGGAGTGCTTGAGCTTGGGTTGTGTTGTTGGATTGTGCATTTGGAAGTGATTTGGAGTGTTGCATTCGGATTTCCTGGGCATCATTTGTGTTTTGCTCGTGATTGAAGTTGTTTGCTAGCATCCTTGGTTTCGGTTTCCCCTATTATCATGGTATGTGGATACTCTCTTTCTCCTTTGGTAGGATTGCTTTGTTGTATGTGCTTTCATGTCATTCATAGCTATGTTCTTGCTTGAGTGTGCGTATTTCTTGGGCATTTCATGGTTCCATGTCTTACCATCCCATTTGAGTGCTTGTCTTGGGTATTTTCTTTGGGCTGGTCTTTTGTTGTTGTCTTGGGGCTTGCTTGCATTTACCATAAATTTTCTATCCTTGTTGCAAGCGAGTTGTGCCTGTACTATTTCGTGCTTTCATGGCAGAATTTTTAGTGTTCTTGACCTAGGGCATAGCCAATCCCTCTCAATTGCTGAGAGGTGAGTTTTAAATGTGTGGTTGGCCATTGAAGGTTTGGGTCAAGTCTTTGTTGAGATCTAGGATCTTAGTTCGTGGTCATTTGATCCATATGGGTGAAGATGAGAGAAAAGTGGATATGTTCGGGTTTTCAATGTCTTTGCAGAATTTCATCTCTACCGGATTTCCTCGAGTTTTCTAGTTTCCTCTATGTTCTTCGTAATTTTATTTTATCCGGACTTTTGCTTGCCCTGCGAAATTCCGCTTCCTCTGGATTTTCCCGGTGTCCGTTTCTGGGTCGTTCTACCAATTTTGGGCTTTCATGATAAATTTTATTTGATTCCACTAAAATCCGCGCCTTCGGGATTTTCTTGGATGTTCTGTGCCTCCCTCATTTTCCCGGGTAGCTGAAACTATTGTTGTTTTCGGGGATTTCCGTCTCAGGAGGATTTTTTTGAAGGTTTGTGGGAATGAAGGAATTCGACGGCTATATAAGAAGTAGTTTATTGATGATGAGTTTAGATGATCAAATGAACTTATGCTAATTAGTTTCAAGTTATTCCTTTTATTATATTGATTGATTGAAATCATTATGAGGGGTTGTATGTCTATTTCGCTGGATTCTGCCTGGTCTGGATTTCCTCGGAATTCCTCTCCAGTCTGGATTCCGTGAAGGAGGCTAAATCCTGAACTTTGAAAAATGGATTTCTGACACTTATTGCTTATCTTGGATCACATTTTTTGTTGTCTTTTACTTGTTTGCAGGTAGAATCAAGACAAGCGACTATTGGGCAGTTTAAGGGAAAGGCAATGGACCCAAGTGCAGAAATTTCTTCTATCTCTGAGGCAGAAAAGGTAAAGATGGACATAAAGAGTAAGATTCCTGAGAGAAATTTGACTTTCATCTGGTCAAGAATTATTGATACCAATGTGGGTATGTGGGACTACGAGGAGTTCAAGGCTGAAATGGCAGCACAAAACCTCCCTTTGCTGGCTAGAAGAATTGTGGAATCCAGATTGGCACATGTGGCCAATTTCCCCTCTACGATACAATGCTATGAGTTGGTGCTTGAATGTGCTAGGAACTATGACAGGGGAACACAAAGGATAATTGGTCCCCAGAGAAGGGTTGTTGCAAACTTTGACCTTGTGTCTATTGCCAGAACTTTTGATATGCCGGACAGGTCACATGTGGTGGCTTTTGTTATAGATGCAACTAAGAAATACTATGAAGAGAATGTGGTTAAGTCCCAATAGGTGATCAATTCTTGGTTGGAGAAGCCTAAGTCTCACTTCTCTAAGTTTCCTAAGTAATTGTTCAGACTTAAATTTAAGAAGGAATACTATAATGCCATCACTCTTCTTAGTAGATTGGTAGGGCTGAAAAGTGCAGGAGATTTTGAGAGCTGGATGTTCAATGTCATTGCTCAGATGGAGCAAGGTATAGACTACCACTGGGCAGGTGCCATTTGTGCAGTGATCCATGGGCAGATGTGCAATGTCTTGCAGACCAAGACTTTCACCATGACTTCTTACTTGGTGTATGCATTGGCAAGATTTCACCCATACAAGGGGTTGAGCACTAGAGGTGTATTTGGGCAAGATGCAATCTATGAGGTGTATCCACAGCTGCACCTGGGAGGAGGTAGCTATAGAAGAGCGATTGATACTCTTACTATGTATATTACTAGGTTGTTACAAGGTGCAAAGCATATGAGAATTTCAGACAAATCCAAGGAGTTGATCAAGAGATATGGGGCATGGTTCATTCAATTCCCCACTTTCTCCTACATAAGGATTGATGGTTGTCAAAGGGTTCCTTACAAACTCCCAAGGTGCCCAATGAACCATATCATACTATTGGAAGTCACTAGGCAGATTTGTGACTTTGATGTGGTTGTGAAAGGAGACAAACATAAAATAGGGTTTGGGAATGATTTCCCATTAAAGATAGGCACAAATGAGGTCCGCCCTTCCATCCAGTCAACTCATGCTTCCAAGGAAGAGATGAGTACCTTTGGTTTCTCTTTCCATTCTAAGAGGGCAAGGTTTGATATTACTGGTGAGGCACAAAAGAAGGCTAGTAGGGAGTACAACCACAAAGACAACATTGAAGATTATTGGGCTAACCTTGGTGATGAATTTGATGTAAGGAAGAAGAAATTCTCCACGCTGCCAGTGGAATTAGTAAGGTTATATAACATAAAGGCCATCCCTAACCAAGTGGAAGAGGATGAAAATCTGATTCAGGGTCATATCTTCGAGGCTGTGAAGGACAAACCGGTTGGAGAGATTGACTAGTTGGAGGAAGAAAAGACAGAGTTAGAGAAAATTATGACTCCTGTGATTAAGTATACCAAAATGTGGCTGAAGCACAAAATGTTGGAGTTAGAAAGTGAAGGTGTCCAATTGACCTATGATTTGATGGGAGACTTGGAGTCTCATTCTCCTTCCGAGGAATCACATGAACAAGATCCTAAGGGTAAGGCTAAGGTGGACTCTCCCTTCAAGATTAAAGTTAGGGATGTTCAAACTGAAAAGGAAAAAGATGTGGGTAAACAAAGAAATCCTATTGCCAAGAAGAGAAGGCATGATTCGAGGAGAGAGGTTGAGAAGAATAAAGAAGAAAAGGAAGAATTAGATGTTACTGTTCCCTTGACCAAGAGAAGAAGACTTGTGAGGTTGTCACAAAAATAGGAGGAGATACCGGCTGAGATCCCTTCACCAACACAGGTTATTGTAGAGGAGCAGTCTCTACAGAAAGAGGATCCGACTAAGAAGATCCCTAATATGCCAAGTATTGAGAAAGATGCACCTAATGTCCAGTAGGAGTAGGATAAACAGGATAATTGCCAAACGAATCCACTGTTCTAGGCTGGCTAGATAGAAAATTAAAGAGTAAATTGGTAATAGTGGAGGACACTCCTCCCGATTGGGATGACCTGATGGCTAACATTGGGAAAGGAAAGACTACGAAGAAAGCCAAGGTTGTGTCCAGGATAGAGAGAGATGGATCAGGCAACAGAGTGGCTCACATTGGTACTCCTGCTCTAGACAAAGATAGAGATAATGTGACTACAAAGGACTATCATGTGCAGACTTGGGGCATGCTTCTATGGAGCAAGACATTGAGGAGTATGAAGGCTCCAGTGCTGTAATTGTAGGTAGATTGAAGAAGGAGGTACAAACTAGGCATGAAGTGGAAAGGGAGAATGAGAAATTGAAGAGGTACTTGTAGGAGTTGATGAAACCCTTGCAATCCATTTGCTCTTCCTCCTCTGCTGCGAGTTTCTTGCCTCAAGAAACAATCTCTGAGCTTGAGAAAATGAAAGGTACTAAACATGCCACAGTTGGTTGGTTGCAGGGAGTTCAAACCAAAGGAGATGGTGCCATCAAGGATATCTTGTCGACTGTAGGGGATGCCATGAGGTCAGTGGATTGGCTGAAGACTGTGCTAGCCCAAGACAAGGACATTGATCTCCTGTTGCAGAAAACAAAAACAATCATGAAATCTACAGAAGATAATTTGGTGAAGAGTGGAATTATTCCTTTCCCAAGGGTTTCACAGCCTTGGGAATGGTTTGAAATCTTGTAGATGAGGCAAAGGGCCTTGAAGAAGATTCATAAATAGGGGAAACAGATTTAGGACACCTTGATTGGAATTCATGATAGGTGCATCTCATTCTTTGAAATCATGACAGGGAGGAAGAAGTTCGCTCCAAAGCATCTCAATTTGGAACAACTTAGGAAATGGTGAAGATTTGTCTATTCTCCAATCAGTGAAGGTCCAGTCACTGAACATCGGCTAGATGATGCTGCAACCTACATTGCAGTTATTGGCAGGTATTTAACAAATGGAGCTGATTGGGATGGCACAATAAGGCAGGCAAGAGATGACATCAAGTCTCTTGAAAGAAGAGTTAAGGTTTTTCATGTGCCACCTATTGCCAAATTGGACAGGGTATTGCTAGCAGTGCGTGGTGAAGTGGAGCAAGCTAAAGACAAGGATGGGAAGTAAATGTATAGGGCTACATCAAAATTTGTGCTTCCCATTTTTCCACATGCATTGGGCCGAATTTTTGAGACCCCGGACCGACTTGGATGAAATTGGTGCAAATTGCACATTTCATGTTGTATTCGAATATCTTTTGAGGCCGACCTATTGTATGGCATTTATTATTGTAAATTTCTTATTTGGGCCAACCTATCTTGGGGGTTCTCTATAAATTGGGCATGTTGCCTCATTTGTAGGGGATATATAAATATAGAATAGAACATAGAGGAATAGAGTAGCACATAGAATAGAGATTTCATATTTGAGTGAATTAGGGTTTATCTTCAAGCAAGTATTGTAACAGAAGATTGGAATTGTTGCCATTTTGGATGACTTAATATAAGAAAGGATATTGTGATTTGGTATCTCTCTTGTGTTGAGTTTTATCTGGCATGGTTTTTGTTGTTCTATCTTTAAAATTGCTTAAGTTTATTGTTAGATAGTTTGGTGATGCTTAGGGTTTCATGCTTGTAATGTTTGCAGCGATCTCTAGTCCATACTTTTTGCAGTTAGTTGATTGTTAGCTGCTTTGCAAAGTTAGCCTGGACTTAAAATTGTGCTTAGTTCAATTATGAGTATTTGTTCATTTCAGTTGCAATAAGGTTGTTTTGAATAAATGTTTATGATTTGAAAATATTTAAATACCTTAGAAGATTGCACTATTTATGTGAGATTGCAGATTTATTTGGGTGAAACACAAAGAAGTTTATGAGAGATCGATCCATTTTGAGCATCTTATTTGTTGCATTGTCGATCTTAGGGTTAGAATTAGTCTTGGAATTATCTCTAAAACCTTTATCTTTTGTTATTTCTTTGTTATCTAAGTTAAGTTTAGGGTTTAAAGTATCAACTTATTGCTAGATTTGATAAATCCAGAGTCCAATGTTTGCTTGTAGTAAGGTCCCTTTGTGATTACCAACATTTTCACATTTATCACTAAGTTGTTTTGTTGCATTGTCAAGACCTGACATTAGAGACCTTGGGGTTATCTCTTTCTCATAGAGATTTACCTTTCAAGAGAGATAGGATATAATATTATGTCTGAGTTGTTGTTGTGCAGAAGCTGAAACTTGGAATATATAATCCATTTAAGCTCATGAAAACACCATCAGATCCGCAAGGACATTTGATCAATATAGAGAGGATGTGGACCACATTACCAAAGCACACTCAGAATACAACTTCAACACAACTTTCATTATATTTCAATTTTTCTCAAAACTACTTGGCAAATAACTTACTCAACTTGTAAAGTGTTAATATCAATGACAACACCACCAAGCACATCCTTACTTACAACAAATATTAGTTTAAATCTAAAAAATCTTTTATTTTGCATGCTATATTTTTGCATGTTCAAATTTCTTTAAAAAGAACAATTTTTTTAGAGCTCTAGCCCTAGTTTAGAATTATATTGTTTTACAAATGTTAAAAAAAATCATTGTTTTTTTAAGAGTTTATCTTATTTTTCATTCAAAATTTGTTTATTTCTATAGTTTATACAAATCTATATATTAAATCTGTAAAAAAAAATAAACTCTATCTATTTAAAAATATATATATATATATCAAAACCCTCATTTTAGATCAGTTTTAAAAAACAAAAAATAATCTATATCTCTATTTTTTTATATATTAATGTCAAATAAATAAACAAACAATTTATTTTCTTTTTAAAAAATTTATTGTATAACCTCTGCTTTTTATATAATAAATTTCAAAAACAGAGGCTTCATATTTTGTTTAGAAAGTATTAATAAAAAAATATTAACATCCAAAAAAAATCCAATATTAAAGATTTTTTCAAAACCCTTATAAGGATTTTTTGCTGGTCTTCTTACGCTCCCAGCTCAACTCTGCCATCATAATATCCGTTCTTTTGAAAAAAAGCGCAAAACCCTTCATTATTTTTACCGGCCGATAGTTTCTTCATTAAGTTTTTAAATTCAACTTAAAACTTCAAATCTAAGAAAGGCATCACTCTTTTAAATGAGCCGCTCCCTCTTCCTTAAATATTTACCTTAAAAAAACTTTATTTTTTCATCCTATACTTCAATGGTATTACCTAGTTTCTTTATAAATTAGTTTTATATTAAGTTTTTTTATAAATATTAATTCTATAAAGATAAAGTCTTTAAAAAAATATGTTTTTCTCTTTATTTTCTTTCAAAAGAGATTAATAAAAAATTTATATAAACTTTTTTCATTAATTTCTTTTTAATTAAATAATTAAATCTATTTTTAGTAATTTTTTGAAAAAGAAGTTTTTTTTAAAGATAGTAAAGGAGATTATCATTATTTTTTACTTTAATTTAAAGAGGGTTATTTTTCATCTAAAAGTTTTTTTCCAAGACCTTAATTATAATCTTAGAGGCTTATTTTTTAAGTTGTCATTTTTTTCTTAGTAAAGATAGTTTGTGCACTTAAATCTATTTACAATGTCAACTTTAATCCTTAAAATCAAGTTAAATTCTTCTAACTATCACTCTTGGAAAACTCACATTTCCTTTATTTTTCATTTTAAACATCTTTTGGATGTTGCTACGGATTCCAAATTGAAACTTGGTTTGTCTGCATCTCAAAATGAACAAGAAAAATTGAAGCTCAAAAATAAGGAAGCCCTTGGCCTCATAGGTATTTCCATGTCAGCCGAACTATATGTTCATGTTGGGACATGTACAACAACCTATGAAGCATGGGACAAACTCAAGGCTATTTATGATAGTTCAAATGAATCTAAAAAGATTCAACTTCAAGACCAACTTGAAGATCTAAGGTATTCTGATTTCAAATCTATGGATGATTTTCTATTAAAATTTGATGCTTTGATTAGTCAATTGCAAGGTTTAGGAGTAAAATTAGAAGATCTTAGATTAATTCATCTTATTCTTAAAAAATGTCTTCCTAGGCAATTTCAACAATTTATTACTAATATTCATGCTCAATTGGCTATTCCTTCTTTAGCTACTCAATTAACTTATGATATTTTTCATAATTTATTAAGACAGGAAGAAGCTAAGTTGATTCCGTTTTGAAATCTTAAGTCTAATGAACATGTTTTTTTGTCTCATCATAAGCAAAATTTTAAGTCTAATTCTAAACAACAACATTATAATAATAAACCTTATTATAATAATGGCAATGATCCTAGGAAGAATACTTCTTCTAAGAGACCTCATTGCACTTATTGTAATAAGGATGGTCATTGGCAAAATAATTATTTTTAAAAGAAAAATGAGAAAAATCTTATGAAGCAAAGTAATCAACAACAAAATAAACCTAATAATAATAAGTTTCATAACGATGTTAATCAATCTAGACGTGCTTTTACTTGTGGTTATAATACTTCTCAACCTCTAGAATAGGTTATAGATTTAGGTGCATCTCAACATGTTACTTCACATAAAGAAGTTTTGGAGTCTATGGAACCTTATATGTCCAATGTTCCTCTTCAACTTGCTAATAATCATACTTGTAAAGTAGAAGCAATTGGATATGTGAATGTTCCTAATGGTAAATTGCATGGCATTTTATATGTTCTTAAATTAAAGACTAACTTGCTTTCAGTTGCTAAGCTTTGTCAAGATTATAAAATAGAATTTTACAAAGATATGTGTTATGTTATTGATCCAAAACAAAACAAGGTCATTGCTAATGCTAAATTAGACAATAATAATTTTTTCAAATTTTATGAGTTTTCTCAATCTAGATGCTCTTTAATATCTACCATTGATTTCAATGTTTAGCATGAAAGACTTGGTCATATAAATGCTAACAATATTGCTTTAATGCAAAAGCTTAATTATAGGGTAGATGGATTGCCTAGTATTTTTCCATCTAAAATTGTATGCACAAGATGCATAGGGAGCCCTTTACAAATGGTCAATCATGGAGGGCAACTCATAAGTTACACCTAGTTCAAAGTGACCTTTTGGGACCCATGGAGAATAACTCCATCCAAGGATCAAGGTATGCACTTAATTTTATTTATGATTATTCTAGAAGAACTTGAATCTATTTTCTTCATAGTAAGGATCAAGTTCTTGATATATTTTCTAAATTTCATAATTTTAAAAAAAGGCAATCTAGTTTTAAACTTAAAATTCTTAGAACTAATAATGGTAAAGAATATGTGAACAATTATTTTAATAGTTATTTGAAATCTTTTGGTATTAAGCATGAGCTAACCATTCCCTATACACCTCAAAAAAATGGTGTAGTGGAAAGGAAGCATAGAACTATTGTTGAAATGGCTAGATGTATGTTACATGTTAAAAATATGTCTTATAAATTTTTGGTAGAAGCTATGTTTTTTGCTACTTATATTATTGTGAGGACTCCTACTAAAGTTTTAAAAGATATAACTCCTAAAGAAGCTTGGTCCGGTAGGAAGCCCAATCTTAAGCATTTAAGAATTTTTGGTTCAATTGCTTATGTTCACAAACCTAAACAAAAGAGGCAAAAGTTAGATTCTAAATCTTCTTATCATATTTTTGTTGGTTATGATGAACATTCTAAAGCTTATAGAGTTTATAATCCTCTTACTAACAAATTTAAAGTTTCTAGAGATGTATGCATTGCTGAAAATGGTGTGCATGATTGTTCTAAAGTGCATGATATTGAATCTTCTCAAAATAAAGTTATTGTTGTAGAGGATAATCCTCAAGTTGAATCTTCTCTTAACCCTCTTAATACATCTCTTACTAATAGTGATAGTGATGATGAAAACATTGAAATTTCTTCTCATGATTTTTCTTCTAGTGATGATACTCCTACATCTAAGAGGAAGCCTAAATGGTTTAAAAAATTTATGCAAGAAATTGAGGACATTTTATCTAGAATGAATAAATCTAAGATTATAAAGGAAAACTATTGTAATTATGCTCTTATGTCTCAAGTTATTAATACTAATGATCCTCAAACTTATGAACAAGCTAAAGAACAACCTCATTGGCAAAAGGTTATGAAAGAAGAATATGATACTTTAATTGCTAATAATACTTGGGATTTAGTTCTCTTACCTCAAGGTAAGAATCTTGTTTCATGCAAATGTTTGTATAAAACTAAGGTTAATTGAAATAACGAAGTTAGAAATTTTAAAGCTAGATTAGTTTCCAAGGACTTCTCTCAAGTTGAAGGCTTGAATTATAATGAAACATTTTCTCTAATAGCTAAAATTCCAACTATTAAATTAGTTCATGCTTTAGCTTCTCATATGCATTGGCCTATTCATCAAATGGATGTTAAAAGTGCATTTTTAAATGGTGATTTACATGAAGAAATTTATATGTATCAACCTTTGGGTTTCATTAAGAAAGGTAATGAACATCTTGTTTGCAAATTGGAGAAATCAATTTATGGTTTAAAACGATCTCCCAGAGAATGGTATTCAAAAATCAATGCTTTCTTTATATCTCAAGGTTTCATTAGAAGTAAAAATGATCCAAATTTATATATTAAGCATAGTGAAAATGATATTGTGTTTATTATTTTATATGTTGACAATTTAATTGTCACTTCTAGTTAAAAATTTGATTAGTGATGTTAAGTCTCAACTCAATCAACAATTTTGAAGGACTGATTTAGGCCTATTACATTATTTTTTGGGTATGAAAATTTGGAAAACATCTAAAGGTATTTTTCTTTCTCAACAAAAATATGCTCAAGATCTCTTAGATATATTTAAAATGAATGATAAGTGTGTTTCTACTCCTTGTGAATTAGGAACTAAATTAATGGTTGATACATAAATTCCTTTTGTTGATCCTACTTTGTATAGACAATTAGTAGGAAGTTTAAATTATCTAACTCTTACTAGACCTAAGATTTATTATAGTGTTGGATTGGTTTCTAGATTTATGTCTAAACCACAACAAACTCATTTTAAAGTTACAAAAAGAATTTTAAGATATGTTAAAGGTACTCTTAATCTAGGTATTTTTTATGATGCAAATTGTGATTTTTCTTTAAAGGGTTATACCGATTCAGATTTAGGAGGTGATCCCAAAGATGGGAGATCCACTTGTGGTTATTGTTTCTTTGTTGGATCAGGTGCAATCTTATGGAATAGTAAGAAACAACAATCTACTTCTCTTTGTTCTACAAAAGCTAAATATAAAGGTTGTACACATGCATCCAAAGAAGCACTATGGTTAAGAATATTACTTGAAGATTTGGGTCTACCTCAAAAGGATCCCACTACTTTATATTTTGATAATAAAAGTGTTGTTTCTTTGGAAAAGAATCCAATTTTTAATGCAAGGACCAAGCACATCTCTCTTCAACATCACTTCATTAGAGAGAAAATTGAAGACAAGCAAATTTATCTTTTGTATTGTAAAGGTGAAGATCAAGTTAAAAATATTGTTGGATGTTGAGGTTGTGTTTCTGATATGTGGTTGTCATTGATGTCAACACTATTAGCATTGGTTATTTTGAAGGTTGTATATGTCGAGGATATTGAGAAAATTGTAATAAATATATTGCAGGCAACCAATGAAGCTGAGAAGATCAGAGTGATGAAAAGTTTTGCATGTTGATGATCAGAAAGTGTGCATTAAAGGGTTTGTTTTTGAACCTATCTAGTGTATTGTCCGAAAGTTTCAGAGGTGCACATCAAGAATTGAGAAAGTTATGAATTTATTTGTTCCTACAATTATTCAGTTACTGTAGCAGGTGTTTCTGGAAGATCAGATTTCAATTTTGGTGAAGTGAGTTGTTGCGTACATTCTTGAGGTGTTTAGTGATGTTTCTAGATCATGCTCTATCAGTGTGGTACATCCACGTTGATCGACATGTTCATGATTGAAGATTTTATCTTTGTGTGTTTAAGGTTTTCATGTTCTTGGCCGACATGATGGTGGTAGCATGTTGCAAATCCTTATGAATTAATCTTGTATTGTTTGGCATGTTTGAGGATGTTGATTTAGGTCCTCACTATGTTGTGACTGACTTAGGTTAATGCACATTAAGATTTTTTCATGTATTGGGGCTGACAGTTGTAATTTATTCTTTATTTGTGGCCGATAGAGTTGATGTAAATCCGTGTAGCGGATATATAAGAGTGATTGTTTACTCATTTTAAAGTATGTTTGGTGAATGCATGTGAAGTATATGCAAGATATGTGCGAATAAATATCAGATCATTTGAGTGCAAAGTAGAGTGTGAAGAAGATTGAGAGAAGAGTGAAGAAGAATTTATGTGCCTAACCGAAACTGTAATCAAGCTTTTGTAGAAGCTAATTTCTCAGTTCAACCTCATCATATGGATTTAATCTGATTGTTTTATGCAAGACAGTGAGTCTTCCCTTTGAGCAGTGAGCTCTAGGTAGTGTTTCCAAATGCATGTGCATTCCCTATTCATTTCTTTCAGTATACTTCTAACAGGTTATAATCTTTTGGACTAACATCCACTGTTGTTTTTCCCCTAACATGGTTTCCACATATAAAAATATTGGTTTTCATGTGTCTCTGAAGTGATGTTGATTTATGCTTTCACTTTTAATTATCAGATCTAAGATTAAAAGATGTTTAAGGTTGAATAAGCTTAATTTCTGTAATAACTGATTCACCCCCCCCTCTCAATTGTATATCCTTGTTTTTCCAACAATTGGTATCAGAGCTAGTTCCTCTGAAGAAGTCTAATAGCTTGAGGTGATTCGAGAGGGCATCATACAAGAAGGATAGTCCTAGATTCGATGGTAAAAACTACTCTCTATGGAAAGTCGAAATGGAGTGTCATTTGAAGTGCATTGGTGAGCCGTTTTGGAAGATTACAAAGAATGCATATACAATTCCTCATAATGGTCCCTCTACTGTTGATGAGATCAAAGAAGCAAAAACTAATACCAGGGCTATAGAAGCATTGCTAAGTGCTTTGACAGATTCAGAGATGACAAATGTGATAGGTTTGAAGACTGCACATGAGATCTGGATAAAGTTGGAAACACAGTATGAAGGAGATGCACTAGTAAAATTTGTTAAGTTGTATAGTCTAAAAGGAAAGTGGGAGAACATGAAGATGAGTGAAGATGAAAACATATTTTCTTTCTCACAAAAGGTAAATGAATTAGTGATGGACATTAGGTGTGCCAGTGGAACCTTGGAAGAAGATGAGATTATGGCTAAAATACTTAGATTTGTGCCCACTTCTTACAAAACAAGAGTCATGACAGTAAAAAATGTGACAAGAGACATGTTGATTGGAAAAATTGCTTCCTTTGAGTTGAGTGAATTTGTAAAATCTTTTCCTAAGACAGAGTTTGCATTCAAAGCTACTGTATCTGGAAAAAGCCAATAAAGATATGATCCGAGAGAGAGTTCTAGATAAACATTCAAGTATGAAGAAGAGATGAAACTGATTGAAGATGAAGAAAGAGAGCTAGAAGAACTAGAAGCATTGATTGTGAAAATAAAAGCCAGAGGACAAGGTAAGTACAAAGGAAAGCTACCTATTAAATGTTTCTCTTGTAGTAAGATAGGTCATTTTGCATCAAGATGTCCTAAAAGAGTCTCTAAGTATAAACCTGATAAGACTAGATTTCAAATGAAATGTTATTATCCTGAAGGAGGAGTTACTGATGATGAATCTGATAAAGAAGTGGAAATGAGTTGATGAATGGGTATTCATTGCTATCAAGGAAAATGGTCTGGTCTCCACTGAATCAACTAGTAATCAGAATATTGAGAAATCTCTTGCAACCAGAATTGACGAGAAGGATGAGTGGATGATCGACAGTGGATGCTCACATCATATGACTAGTGATTAAAGCAATTTTCTAAGCTTGGAAAAATATGACGGTGGTGTTGTAAGATTTGGAGATAACAATGTTGGTGTGATTTGTGGCAGAGGCACTATTTCTCTTGGTGGAAAATGCAATACTAATGATGTTCTTTATGTTGAAGGATTGAAGGATAATCTGTTGAGTTTTGGATAGATGGTTGACAAAGGTTACAATCTTCAATTCAAAGATGGTATGTGCAGGATATTGGGAAACTCAGGAAACGTGATTGCTTCAGGTACAAAGACAAGAGGTAATATTTTTCACTTAAATGCTGCTAGTGAAAGTTGTTTGATTTCTCAAGTTGATGTAAGCTGGTTATGGCATATAAGGCTATGTTATGTGAACTTTGATAACATTTTCAAAATAAGCTCCACATAAGCAGTTGGATATCTACCTAAGTTAGTGAAGCCTACTAACACTATATGCAAGGAATGTCAAATGGGAAAGCAGACAAGAATTTCATTTCGGAGCAAACAACATCATTCCAATGGAGTACTAGATTTGGTACATACTGATCTATGTGGTCCATCTAGAATCATAAGTCTACAAGGAGAAAGGTACTTTATGTTTCTTATTGATGATTATTCTAGAATGGTTTGGGTTGCTTTCTTAAGAGAAAAACATGAGGCATTTGAGAAATTCAAGAACTACAAAGTATATCAAATGGATGTGAAGTCAACATTTCTGAATGGTGAGTTAGAAGAAAAAGTTTATGTTGAGAAACCAAATGGATTTCAATTGAATGATGAAAAAGACATGGTGTTTCGGTTGAAGAAAGCACTATATGGACTCAAACAAGCCCCTAGAGCTTGGTATGCAAGACTGGATAAATACTTGTTGAAGCTTGGATTCAATAAAGGTACTATTGATAATAATTTGTATTTCAATGTGTATAAGGATAAAGAATTGATTATTGAAGTTTGTGTTGATGAAATTATTTTTGAAGGAGATAATGAATTATGCATGAAATTTTCTGATGAAATGAAAAGTGAATTTGAAATTTCAATGATAGGAGAACTAAAATTCTTTTTAGGATTACAAATTACTCAGTTAGATTATGGAATCTTTATATCTTAGTCCAAGTATGTGAGAGAGTTATTGAATTTTTTTGGCATGGAAGATGCAAAGCCAGTTGGTACACCCATGGTAATTGGGTGCAAATTATCTCAGAATGATGATTCTCCTAAGGCTAATCAAACAAGATATAGGTCAATGATTGGTGGATTGTTATATTTGAATCAAAAAAGACCATACATTATGAATGTTGTGTGCATGGTTTCTAGATATCAAGATAATCCAAATGAATCACATGTGACTACAATAAAGAGAATATTCAGATACTTAAAAGGAACAGTTGAATTTGGGTTATGATATCCAAAGGATGATGATATTACTTTGAATGCCTTTACAGATGCAGATTGGGCAGGAGATGTAAATGACAGGAAAAGAACAGGTGGTGCGTTCTTCTTGGGAAAGAAGTTGGTGTCTTGGCTAAGTAAAAAGTAGAATTCCATCTCTCTATCTACAGCTAAAGCAGAATATATTGTTTCTACCAACAATTGTACTCAAGTGTTGTGGATGAAGAAGATACTGAGAGAGATCAAAATTGAGTATGATGAGCCAATTGCTATATTTTGTGACAATTCAAGTGCCATAAAAATTTCGAAGAATCTAGTGCTACACTCAAATACAAAAAATATATCTATCAAGTATCACTTTTTGAGAGACAAGGTGAGTGATAAAGAGGACAGATTGAAATATGTGCCTACAAAGGAACAAATTGCAGATATCTTTACTAAACCATTGCCTAAGGATACTTTTGAGTATCTCAAAGGAAAGTTAGGGGTAATTTCCCCTCATTATCTGAACTAAGCTACAAGTCTTTGCATCAATCCATGGACTTATAGTCAAATCTTGTTTCAGATTGATGTTGTGGTGGCTGCTACTCAAGGGGAGTAGTTAGATGATTCAGATGATATGTGGATCAAATCATGTGTACCTTTTCGATTGAGTTCAAAGGGAGAGAAGAATAATGTGCAAATATCTTGAAGAAAGAGGGAGAAGAGTTAAGAAAGGGAGATAAGAGCTATGAGAGGAGAACTATAGAACAAAGGTAGAGAAGTGAATAGTTAGTTGTGTTGATGGTATTTTTTTCACATCATGTGTTGCCATCAATGCCAAAGGGGGAGATTGTTGGATGTTAAGGTTGTGTTGTTGATATATGGTTTTCATTGATGTCAACACTATTAGCATTGGTTATTTTGAAGGCTATATATGTTGAGGATATTGAGAAAATTGTAATAAATATATTACAGGCAGCCAGTGAAGCTGAGAAGATCAAAGTGATGAAATTTTTTGTACGTTGATGATCAAAAGGCACACATTAAAGGGTTTTTTTTTAACCTATATAGTATATTGTCCAAAAATTTTAGAGGTGCGCATCAAGAATTGAGAAAGTTATGAAATTTTGTGTTCCTACAGTTATTCAGTTACTGTAGCAGTTGTTTCTGGAAGATGAGATTGTAATTCTGGTGAAGTGAGTTGTTGTGTACATTCCTAAGGTGTTTAGTGATGTTTCTAGATCATTCTCTATTAGTGTGGTACATCTGTGTTGATCGACGTGTTCGTGATTGAAGATTTTCTCTTTGTGTCTTTAAGGTTTTCATGTTCTTGGCTGACATGCTGGTGGTAGCGTGTTGAAGATCCTTATGAATTAATCTTGTATTGTTTGGCATGTTCAAGGATGTTGATTTATGTCCTCACTATGTTGTGACCGACTTAGGTTGGTGCACATTAAGATTTTTTCATGTATTGAGGCTAACAGTTGTAATTTATTCTTTATTTGAGGTTGACAAAGTTGTTGATGTAAATCCATGTAGAAGATATATAAGAGCGATTGTTTACTCATTTTAAAGTATGATCGAAGAATGTATGTGAAGTATATGCAAGATATGTGTGAATAAATATCATATCATTTGTGTGTAGAGCAGAGTGTGAAGAAGATTGAGTGAAGAGTGAAGAAGTATTTTTGTGCCTAACCAAAACTGTAATCAAGCTTTTGTAGAAGCTAATTTCTCAATTCAACCTCATCAGATGGATTTAATCTGATTGTTTTATGTAAAGCAGTGAGCCTTCCCTTTGAGTAGTGAGCTCTAGGCAGTGTGCCTGAATGCATGTGCATTCCCTATTCATTTCTTTCATTATACTTCTAACAAGGTATAATCTAGTACACTAACATCCACTGTGGTTTTTCCCCTAACAAGGTTTCCATGTATAAAAATCTTGGTGTTCATGTGTCTCTGATGTGATGTTGATTTATGCTTGCACTGTTAATTATCAGATCTAAGATTAAAAGATGTTTAAGGTTGAATAAGCTTATTTTATGTAACAATTGATTCACCCCCCTCTCAGTTATCTATCCTTGTTTTTCCAACATATATTCTCACCAAATCTCTTTGTAAAGATAAATTTCTCTTTCATTGTAAAAATATTGGATGACAACCCATTGAAGGGTTTGATGCAACCTACCTAGGTAAAGCTTAAGGGGGGATGTCAGAAGATTAATCTTTACTTGGTAAAGGTTATTCTTTAATTCTAATTATTTATTAACTTGTAGGAATATTCCAAAGGAATCCCTATAAGTCTTTTGTCTTTTTGTCTTCTCACACATGTGTGAGGATGACTCATTATATTTTTTAATTCCTTTATTAAGGAATATTTGGAGCCACCTTCTTAAGATGTTCTTGACACATTACACATGCATAGATGAATGGTGGCATTCATTGAGTTGGGAGTTAAATTCTAACTCCTCTTCTCACCTCTATTTATTGAGGACCTCTCCTCTCATTCTTCATATTCAAGCAAGCAAGCTTAAGGCTTAAGTTCTCTCTCTCTCTCTCTCTCTCTCTCTCTCTCTCTCTCTCTCTCTCTTTTATCATTCTTAGGCATTTTGCCTCCATTCATAATATTGGGGTTGTTTCTTGTTTTTCCCCCTTATAAAATTCTTGTGTCTCCTCTTGATGGTGGTGGTGCTTGGTTTGGCTACTTTCTCTTTGGTAATATTTTTCCTTCAAACAATGCTCATTGATTAGTTCTTTCCTTTGCTCAATTTATTTTTCCTTTCAATACTCCTCTTTTTAACAGAGTAAAGTGAGATTGTTTGATAGAATACAAAATACAAGGGATCGATGAGTACATCAATCAGCCCATGCTTATAGTAGGGCTCAAATTGCCACATAAACCTCACCGAATGGTGGGTGTGATAGGCATAATACAAGATTAAACAATGCATATGGTTCATCGATAGGTAGTGTAATGAATGATATAAACTAATTGGCTAGCAATAGCTAGATGCTCACATTGCAATAATGAAATAATAGACATTGAATGGTAATATTTGTTTAGCCATATAATGAGTCAAAAACAATAAGTCGTACACCATACAGTGTCCCTTCAAATAATATAATGTAAAAGGAGAGGATTATCTTGATAAGTGAAATGCATCAACAAAGGTCAAGTCGAATGACCATGGATTCAAAGGATAATGCTCCATGCTGGTGGAAAACTATTGTGGGTGTTTAACCTAATACCCATGCATGTTGGATATCCCAAATAACAAAGCTCAACATGGTATTTGACTCAAAATAGGGTAATATAAATAAATAAGAGGGTGGACAACTAAATAGTGACTCATACACAAATACAAAGCCACAAATTTTACATGTTAGGAGCATAGAAATTACATGATTTCTTTAAAAAATACATGAAAATGAATAACCATTAAAATCCAAAAAGAAGCATCTAATATAGGTTTGAGAATACCTCTCCTTAGTTGAGATTTTTGGTGATATTTCTCTATTTGAATTAGCAAAAGTTTCCTACTCTTTTCATTCCTCTTTCCTTTTGTCGATTTTTCCTTCAATTCTTCTTGCTTTTTGCTAGATTTCCTCTATCAAATCATCCCATTTTTCTGAGAATATCTTCATTGATATGTTTGGAGATAGTGGTTAAATTATTCCTTCATCCACACCATTGTTGCTTAGCCGCCCACCTCCTTCCATTTCTGAGCATTTAGGGGTCAACTCCTTCCCCATTCATTATGGGAGTTACACATTTAAGCCATACTCTCATTGTTTAAAAATTATGGTAATACATTTATATATGTATATCTATATATATATAATTTTATATATGTGGTTTCACCCACATATATATATATACATATTTATACATTTATGTAGAATTTCACAACATACATTTTATTTTATTTTTCCATTTTTAATCAAAATCACATTTTAAAGTTCATCCAAAAGAATAAATAACACAATCATTTTCTTGATGATTATTGTATATGTTCAAACACATTTCCAATACCATTTTATATCAAACTTTGAGATAGATAGGGTAAGAAAAGGATGCATTAGATTCACTTCTCTCACAAGATCACTTATTTAACCAACTTTCATTCCATACAAGCAAGAATGATATTTATCGATTGTAGACAAATGAATATGTCATGGTCTACTAGCATGTGTGAAATTTGAGATTCCAACCTTGCTTACCATTCATCTTCTGGCAAAGAATTCTTGCCTCAACCAATTTCTCGTTCTTCAACCTATTCCTGTACACACATGTTCTTGCATTTGCCAACTTTATCTATAACCTTTAACTAATAATCCTTATGAAATAACTCTTTTTAAATTATAAAATTGTAAGATAATCATTTTTCAAGTATATTATTGCATTTCTCAAATCCATAAATACTAAATGATGAATTCCATTTCCCAATATTTCAATTAACTCTACATTATTAAATGCAAGCAATGAAATTAAGATGTGACACTTAAGGATAAAACACATCTCAATCCAATATCACTTTTTAAGAGAGAAGGTTGTAGAGAATGAAGTGAAACTTGAGTATGTGCCTACAAAGGATTAGGTTGTTGATATATTCACTAAGTCTCTTCCTAAGGATACTTGTGAGTATCTTTGGGAGAAGTTAGGGGTTATTACTCCTCCTTCCTTGAACTAGATGCATAACAATATGCATCATTCTATTGGACCCCAAGATTCATTATTTGTTCTAGACTGATGCTGAAGGCTACCTCTCAAGGGGAGTAGGTAGTGACTTTGTTGGTTATTTAAGTTAGGGGGAGTAAGTGTTAGATTATAGGTTGATATCCTTTTTCATTTGTGTCAAAGGATATGTATAGTGGTTGTTGGTTGGTATAGTTTGTTGTGTGCTCCTAAGGGGGAATATATTGAGCAATAAAGGAAAAGGATGTTGCAGAGTAGTAGTGAGCATGTATAGTATGATTAATATCAAAGGGGATAAAGATGCAATTTTTTTCCCTTTGCTATTAATGTCAAAGGGGGGAGATTCAATTGAAAACCTTATGAAGTAAGGGGGAGAAAGATAAATATTTGATATGAATTAGTATGTTAGTGATCAGACTTGTTATGTTTTTTGTTGATGGCTTTTCACATCATGTGTTGTCACCAATGACAAAGGGGGAAATTGTTACAAGTTTGAGTAGTTGGTATTTTCATTAATTTCAATATAATTATGCTTTTTTTTCATTGGTTTCAACTAGTGATAGTTGTGATGATGCTTTGATTATTTGCATTATGTTGTCATTAGTAAGTTATTAGTGTTAACCTATTATGTTGCTTTGATAGGATCCTATTTATGGATGTATATAACTACATTGTAAATGGATTAGTGGTGTTGAGGAAGTAGTAAATATGGTGAGAATATGTATCTGGTGCTTTGTTTCTAAGTTCTTTTGAGAAAAAATGAATAAAAGAGGAAACAATGTATTGAAGAGGTGTTCTATGCTACAAATTAGTGTTCTAGTTTTGCTCTAAATTTATTCTAGGTTGAAGATCTACCTATGTGGTTCAGATATATGATGATCAGAGGTGTTCATAGGTGCTATATATTGAGTTTCTTGCCTTGGATCATTCTGTAGAGAAATTTGTGTTCACTAGAGTGTGAATTGTGTATTGTAGTGGTGTCCTTGGACAAATGGTTTCACTCCGCATTTCTCTATAGTCTAGTTTTTTGTCTTGTAGATCTGTAAGTATGTTGTTAATGCTTATATCTATCTTTAGTTGAATTTTTTCATGGTTTTTTCCTGTGAAAGTTGGTTTATTGAGTTACAGTGTGTGGAGGATTGTTTGAGCATATTGGTTGTGTACATTTTTTAGGTGAAATTTTTTGTGAAGGAATTTGTTGGATTTTAGGGTGTTTTTAGAATATTTGAGATTATGTTCAAGTGATATTTGTTTTCGACGAGTTGTCTTTGGATCAAAGGAAGCATGTACTTAAAATTTTAATTATGTTTACATGGGTTTCTCTAACCTTGGGTGTTTACACTAATTTTGGTTATTATGGAAGCATGGTGTAGCATGTTTGAGTAGGTTTAGGTCTGAGTTAAGGAGTATTGTGGTTCACCTTCATTCCTTTCCTCCATGGGAATGTTTTGGTGCCAGCATAATTTTAATTTGCACAGTTGAGGTGCATAGTCAACCTTGGAGAATTTTTTCAAGGTTGAAGAAGGTATAAATAAGAGTTGTGTTGATGAGGGATGAGAAGTAAGAAAGTGTAGTGAGATCTTCAATGTGCACTAGAAGTAGTGAGAAAAAGGTTTCTACAATATTTAGTAAGGTTGTGAATGTGTTGGTGATGTTGTGATGGAATTTTCTATTGTATTGAGATGAATTTCTCACTATAGCATTCTTCTTTCTTCTTTATGGAATCTGGTAGTGAGCCCTTCTTTATTTTGGGAACTAAGCCCACTGATAGTGAGGCTATTATATATGGTGTTGTTATTACTCTATATTATGAGTTAATCCTCATAGTGGTTTTTACCTTCTTAGGTTTTCCACATAAATCTGGTATTCCATTGTGCATGGTGTTGATGTGTTTAAGTTTTTGTTATTTTCTTTCATGCTTAATCAATTTAACAGACTAATCGTTAAATAAGTAGATGTGGATCTAAATGTTTATGAGGGTTTTGAAGTTTTAATGTATAACTAATTCACCCCCCTCTCAGTTGTCTTGTGCATTCAACACATTCCAGGTGGAAGATACCATTGTAACATGTTTTATATTATTCCAAAATATTATCCTATTAACACCTTATATAAATACTAGATATAAAAAAATCCATGAGAGGAAGTTAGTCCATGTTTTGAATCTAAAGGGAGATGCTGATGATTAGTCCAACAATCCCCCTCAACATTACCTAAGGGTATTCAAACTTGTGACCATGTCTTTGAAACTATTTGTTGGAACACATTTGTCATTGTGCCAAAATATCGACCTATTAATACCTAATACAAACACCATAGATAAATGGATCCATAGAAGGCAGCTAGTCTATGTCCCAAATCCAAAGGGAGATGTTGGTAATTAATCCAACACAACCTATTGGGGACACCAATCCCCAATACAATGAACTGGGCACTAGTTCTACAAGTAGAATACTAGTCCCACTAGATTACAGAAATAAGGTTTGTGGACCAACAATGTTGATTACATAGCTTACAATTTTTTTGAACTTGATTTAGAAAATCTACCTCACTTCTTATGATCTTTTGATTTTGGTGCACACTTGAAATTCAACTCACATAAGATAGTCTCCTTGTATATTCAATTATTTCCTTCTCTTCAATTACGATTCACACTTTTAATTCACATTATGTATTAGCACAATATAGGAATATATACATCACATTGCATTAACACTCTTCCATGTTGGCCAAGGGTCTGTAAATAACTAGGATGATATAGGGTGGACCTAAATTTAAATTACATGAAACATGTAATAAGTTTGTCCAAAATAAAATTTTGTTGCCACCAAAAGAACATGATGTCGTGTGCAACCACAAGAACCTTAGCCAAGTTCTATCTTGAAACCACATGCTAGAGTTAAATACTACACACTACTAGCCATTACTGTACATGTCTCGAACACCAACTGGTTGATAGAAGACACATAGAACCTTATATCACTTCAATATTTTTTCATTTTGAACATATCCTCTAAAAACTCAAGAATACGATAGAAAATGTTTAGACATACTCTCGTCTCAAACTACAGAGCCTCCAACACCTCCAGAAAGGAGACTTGAGAAAAAATAATCCAACATTAAATTGAAACATTATGGTACAACCTTCTGTATTATTTCTACCATAGTGAATAGATGAATGCATGATATTGCAAGAATACACATAACTCCTAATATACAACATAATTTTATACCATAGACACTCCAATATAGCTAGTAACATATATTTCAGAAAATATTTGCAGCTCAAAATGATATGACAATACAATTACCAACATAGAAGGATATTACACTAAGTTCCTAAAAGATACTGCCACTTCTAACCATATATTCTTTGATATATGTGACAACCTCTGTTCAACATATATTATCTAGTAGACTGTAGTTAAGAGGCCCAATAATAAACAAATACCATTTTTGTGGGGCATTATTTTGTGGTATCAAAAAATAATTTTACCCTTGCCATTATTGAGACCTAATTAAAAATAATGTGTTTTAGTTAAGTCCTTGCATTTTTTCAATTATTTATTTTGATGCTCCTTTTTAGGTATCCATGGGTTGAGGAAAGTAGATTGTTCAATGAAAAATATTTATTTGTGAGTTAAAGGAAGTAGGGTATGTGGAAATGATTCATACACTAATATTCTCAAAGACTATTGTGAAGATTATAAATCTTTTATGAATTAGAGAAAGAAAAGTAAATAAAATAGAAAATAAATAATAAGTACCACTATAACACAAGTGCACCTAGGGAAAACCATTTTAGGAGAAATATCCCACACTAAAAAGTATCTCAATTTATTATCCACTAAATCACTATTATAATAACTTGTAGAGAAAGCCTTTATAGGAGTTGTAGCATCAAAAATTGTCAACCTTGATAATTTTGCACTACCTTGACATCTTATTTTTCCTATAACTTTAATTATAATATTAATTTACCAATTTTAGAGATAGATTAATAAAATACATTTAAACCTCCATCATCCCTATAAATTTAAGCCAAAAAATACCAATTACTTTTCACAAGGCGCCCTAAACCAAAAAGTAGATTTTTGAATGTTTGAAATTTTGATTGGCTAGATTTTATGATTTGAAATTTACCCCAGGTCATCCCCTACCCAAAAGGATTAATTAAAATGCATATATAAACATTTTATCTCATTATGAACATCAAGGAGGCAATTTATGAATGTGAGAAAATTAGAAGGAAATTATGGAGAAGTATTGAGTTATCCTCGACATGCTAACTTCAACAATCTATAGTGTATGTGAGCTAACCTTTTGCGGATATATCAAGAATTTAAGGAATAAATAAATAAAATTATGTGTGGCATATATTTTTCAAGGGTTTTCACATCAAGGTAACATCATCATTTGTCATTTATCCATTTTAGTTAGTTTATTGTTGTTTTAGGCTTTGCCCAGCCTAGGGCCTGCCCTCTTGATCATCATCAATCATTGTAAGTGGATGTAGAAATACCAACATGGGGTTTGAATTAGGAAAGCCCATATTCATCACGACCTTTCCACAGGAATTTTCATGTGTGTAGGCGAGATCTAAAGGTTTTAGCTAGTGACAATCCAAGGAAATAGAGTGTAGATCTTAATCTAGATCTCAAACTTTTTTAGATCCGAAAAAGTATGAGTTTATTCTAGGGAATATTTATGCCCTAGATCAGCCAATTCAAACTAAAATTTATACTAGTGCAAGCTTCTCTTTGTTGTCACTTCTTAGATTCAGGTTAGTTTTGTAACTTTCTATTTTCATCCATCTGATAAATTACAATTTTAAATCTAGTGTTATATGTCAAATAGGTGTGTTAAATCAAAATAATTTTTTTCATCACAACACATCACAAACATAAATCACTAGGGGATTGGCTCTCCATTGTGGTAGTATGCTAATCATCAAACCCTAGTTCACTTATGTTTAAATTTTTAGTCAAGTGAAAAGGAGATGATATTAGTTATCCTAATTGGATCTAGGATCACTTTTCCTACTAAACATTTTGGTGAACCCAAAATATCCTACACTTGTAATTTTTCTAATTTTTCGTTGCATAAATCTGAAAATTAAACTCAAAACCTAGGTCATTTGAAAATCTTTTTGATAATTTGCATTTTTTTTTTTAAAAATATCCATTGTAATTAATTTTCATCATAAAATGTTGAATTAAATTGCATAAATTTTTTGATCTAATTTTTCCTTGTTTAGGTCTTAGATCTAAGTTATTTTCATTGAAAATTTATTTTTTCAAATTGCATGCAAATTTTAGTGAAAAACATGGAAAAAGGTAAACAAATTACATAGTATTTTCATTTCAAAAGATTAAAAGCATTTCTTTTTTGTATTTTTTGGAAAAATCAATCAATTATAGTATTTTAATTTTTAAAAATTATCATTTGAACATATTTAATTTCTCTAAAAATATACAAAATTGCATGCATACATGTACTTCATATAGAAAAAATAGGTTTTGGTGAATTTCTAGAAATCTATTCACTCCTAGACCTAAATCTCTAAAATATGGGACCCTTAAACATTGTCAATGATTTCTAGATTTTAAAATTTTCAAAATTACCTATCTAGTCTAGGGAATCCTTGTGCCCTAGACCACCTAGTTAGGGTGAAATTTTCTATGCACATCCTTGTGTATGGTCTCTATTTAGATCTAGTCCCTATTTTGGAATTATATTTTCCAAAACCTATCTGATTTTGTTGTGCATCACCCATTTGATCCATAGATAAAATAACATGTCTCATTTTCAAAAATATGGTTTTAATATGGTAATAAATGGATTTTAGAACTATAATTTTTTTAACTATGAGAACACTCAAAAGAAATAAAATAAAATAATTGACAATCGTGTTGGTTCTTTTGCCAATATATGTCCTATGTGTGAGAGTATCTTGTCACAAGAGGATCCAATCATTGAGAATCATGTTTGGTTCCCTCCCAATACCTCTCCTACTTGGGAAGATATTGTGGCACAAGAGGATAAATCATTGATACTTTTTAAAATGATAGTAGGGTAGCTTGCATAGATGAAGATTCAAAATTTGCATTCGGTCCTCCATTGATAGAATATTATCAACAAGATAAAAATATATACCAAAATTTTAATATTGGACCTCCTAAAACACCTTTAATTATTGGACCACCTAAACCACCTATCATTATAGAACTTTCAAAACCTTAAGGCCATATCTTAAACTTTTTGAAACAACTCTCTAGTAATCATGTACAAAAATATGTGTGGAAGGAACCAAGTTATCATTTAGTTGATCACACATTTAACACTAGAAGTAATAATCAAGCAAAACAAAACCAACATACATTCCATTACCTCATCCATATCTTCAACCTCACCCATTATTCCTCAATATAGTGTTAAAGAATATGATCTTGTTGAGAAACTTTGTAATACTCCAACCATTATCTCCCTTTGAGACTTTCTTTAAACATCACCTACATACCACAAGATGCTCCATGAGGATTTGTAGAATGTTGATATCTCACCTTCTATCAAACTAAATGATCATGTAACAACCTTGTTTGATTGTATGCAAACAAAAAGGTTGGATATTACCTTCTCTCAACATGAATTACCCTCACTTGTGGTCCAAAACAAATATGAGGCTCTAATGATAATGGTTAAGATTAATAAAATGGGGTTTAGATGTACTAATAAGGGCTACACTACTCGAAACCCACACAAAACACAACAATAGATACCAACACAGAAGATGCGAGATAGAAAAAAAATCACTTTCAATTATTTTTAGAAAATGAAATTACAGATTCAAATCCTACATGCTATAGCCTCATGGGCTTGATTCATTACAACAAAATCAACTTTGAAAACATAATATATCATTTGGAGCCACAATCTACACTAATGGAGCCACCTTCTACAACCCCACTTAACCCTTTTATTTTACCCAATAACCACCCTAGAATGTTCTAGAAAGTGTAACATTCCCTTTTGTTTTGGCATCAAAAGTCTCGCTATTTGATTTCTTGCCTAGGAAGATATTTTATGAAATTCACTTTTTAGTGGGGTAGCTTCTTGGGGCCATAACTTTTGATCTGACCATCATATTTTCAATTGTAATATATCGTTGGAAAGCTTGTGAAGATATCTACAACCATATTTTGCCACCTCTAAAAGATTAGAGATTGTGCACCCCGTTTCGAGGCTCCGAAGGGCCTCAATTTTCAGTTTTAAACTTGATTGGATAAATTCCCCAAGATGAAAATTTAATATCTTCCAAACGGTACAAGATTTTGAAATGATTCTTTCACCAAAAATCTTATTTTCCAATTTCATTCCTTGGGGCCAATTTTCATGTCCATATGACCTAAATAGGTCAACTTACTAAAAATAGCAGGTGACTATTTTTGGTTGTTTCAAACTTCTAACTATCCCAAGACTGCATGAGTCACCATGGGCTCCAAGACAACTAAAGAAACTACAAACAAATGAAAAATACAATATTTTTGGGTGATGCAAGATTTCCCTTACACCACTAGATGCTCCTGCATCAAACACCCAACGTAATTTGAAAAGTGACCTTGTCACTTCTTAGGTGTTAGAGGGAAACCAAAATGGTGAACCTTAGGCTCAGACAACCATGGTGAATCTTTAGCAGGCCTTCCACTCCATTTCACCAAGTACTCTCCATATTGCTTGTTTCTTGTGCTTCTACCCACGACTGTCCAAATTTTTTTCTATCTCCTCCTTTTTTGAAGTTGGTGTTGGATTATTCCATTGTGCTTCTATTATTTCTTCATCAATTCCCCCTTCATGATATTTTGTTAAATCTAAAATGTTAAACGTCGGTGAAATATGAATTTCTTCAGGCGAATCTACCTCATATGCATTTCCTAAATCATGCTTCTTTAGGATCTTGCATGGTCCAAACTTCTTCATCTTTAACTTGTTGTATGTAGCAACTAGAAACCTCTCCTTTCACAAATGAACCATGACTTCATCTCCTACTTGGATCTCCTTATACCTCCTTTTCTGATCTTCCTTAGCCTTATATTGTGAG
>CM021104.1:19940480-20038459 GCA_007115665.2 Sequoiadendron giganteum
GTGGTAGAGCAGTAAGGCCATAAAAGGAAGAAATCCACCAAGTCTTTCTCAAAGGTACAAGCCAAAAGTTGAGGCACCTATTTCCAACAAGCTCACTTGAAAAAGACTTACTAGCTTCCTCTAGACTTTGAATTTACTAACGATCATAGGCCCCAAGGCCCATCGAACTAGCACACCATCTGAACTTGTCTGTGCTCACTAGATTTGTCATTGCATCTGTGACATTCTTCAAAGTATACACCTTTTGTAAACTAACCTTTCCATCCTCCACCATGACTCTAACACAGTGATACTGCACATCTTTGTGCTTCATCCTGACATGGAAAGTAGGAATCTTTGCCAAAAAAATGGAATTCTAACTGTCACAACAAATAGTAATCTTCCCTGCATCAAAACTAGTATCAGAACACAAACGACTCAACCAAACAACTTCTTTGCAAGTGTGTGTTGCTACCATGTATTCAGCCTCTATATTGGACAAAGTGACTACAGCCTATCGCTTGCTCATCCAACTGATTGCACCACCATTTAACATGAAAGTGTATCCACTAGTGGATCTTCTGCTGTCAATGTCCCCTGCCCAATCAAAATCCACATATCCACGAATGTTGAGTGTTATTTGTGATGCAACCAAATTACCATGGTAACAAAGAGAAAATTCTAAAGTTCCCTTTAAATATCTAAACACTCTCTTCACAACATCCCAATGTGTCCTTCCTAGCTTTTCCATAAAATGACTAAGAAATCCCACTGCTTGGGAAATGTTTGGACTTGTACAAACCATTGCATACATTAAAATGTCAACAAAACTTGCATAAGGCACCCTGGTCATGTCCCCCATCTCAGTAGAATATTTTGGACAATCTTCAACAGATAGCTTCGTTCCTTGCAAGACTAGAACAACTAGCTGCTTGGAATCATTGATGCCAAATCTCTCCAGAACCATGTTAACATAATTACTCTGGCTAACCCAAAGATTTCTACTCATTCTATCTCTGGTTATTTCCATTCCCAAAATATACCTTGTTGCACCTAGATCTTTCATATCGAACTTTGTAGACAACTGAGATTTAAGATCAAAAATCATAGACTTACTATTTCCTATGAACTACATATCATCCACATGTAGGGTAATAATAAGCACACGATCATTTTTAGATTTATAATACACACAGTGATCATATTTTGATCTCACAAATCCCATAAACAACACAAAGGTGTCAAAATTTTGGTACCACATTCTAGGAGACTACTTCAAACCATACAGAGATTTCTTTAATTTGTAGACCAGACTTTCTTTACCTTTTTCAACGAAGTGCTTAGATTGGGACATGTAAATTTTTTCTTCTAGCTTTCCATGGAGAAACGTTGTTTTCACATCCATCTATTCAATCTCTAAGTCATATGCAGCTGCAAGTGACAACAAAAATATGATAGATGTTAGCTTAGCTATAAGGGAAAATATTTCTCCATAATGAATTCCCTCTACCTAGGAATACCCCTTTGCAACCAACCTCACTTTAAACTTTTCAACACTGCCATCTAGACCAGTCTTCTTCTTAAATACCCATTTACAGCTAATAGGATTTCGCCCTTTAGGAAAAGGTACCAAATCCCAGGTTTCATTTTTCTTCAATGATTCCATTTCTTCATTCATGGCTTCCAACCAAGAATTGGAATCAAACACATTAATTTCCTCTTTCATAGTCCTAGGCTCATCAGTGCTAGTAATCAAAGCATAGGCACAGTTCGAATCCAACATAGAGAAACCATACCTAACAAGTTGTCATTTTTCATGTGTAGACCTTTTTATTGGCCGAGGTTGTGGTTCTTCATCTTCACAACTCTCAGAGCTTCTTGAACTCTCCTTAGTTTCAGGTACACCATGTAGTTCCTCTTTTCTAGAGTCTAAGGAATTTCAACTTCATCATCCTTCTTTTCTCTTTTATCTGTCTCTAACTATGGATCATCTATTGAAGGTTTCGGCTCACTAAATATTATACTTTTGATGTACAAAACCTTCTCAGTATCAGGATTCCAAAGCTTGTATCGCTTCACACCAACACCATAGCTGATGAAGATAAATTTAACAACCTTGTTCTCCAACTTTGATCTTTTCTCATTCGGCACATATGCATATGCCTCACAACCAAAGACACGAATATGTCTCAGAGAGGGCTTCTTACCAGACCAAGCTTCCAAAGGTGTTTTTTCAACAAGAGTAGAACAAGGTGAATGATTTACCAGGTAACATGTTGTAACCATAGCCTCAGCCCATAACTTCTACTCCAGACCAACACTGCTCAACATAATTCTTGCTCTCTCCATTAATGTTCTATTCAACCTTTCAACAAATCCATTATGTTGTGGAGTATAAGGTGTAGTTTTATGCCTTTTAATCCCATGGTCTTTATAGTACCTTTCAAAATCTACAGAACAAAACTCACCACCATGATCCATCCTCAAGCATTTAATTTCCTTCCAGTTTGATTCTCTACCAAATTTTTAAATTCTTTAAATCAACTGAACACTTCTAATTTATTCTTAAGAAAGTATATAAATGCCCTTCTCAAATAGTCATCAATAAAAGAAACATAGTATCTAGACTTTGATAATGAAGGAACATTCAATGGACCAAAAACATGAGAATGCACATAATCCTATACACCAAAATATTTATGAGGACTCAAATAAAAAGAAACGTGGCAGTGTTCACAGAAATCGAACTCAAGATTACAATCAACAAGCCCTTCAACAAGATTTTTATTTTTCAAGGTATTAAACCTTTCTCACCTATGTGACCAAGTCTATGATGCCACAATATGGTCTTCTCTGCTGAGAGTTTCACCTCCAAGGAATTTGCATCCAGAGGAGCTTCTTCATCCTTCTCTACAGGAGAAGCTTTGCTTGAATTTACAGAGACGTTACATTGAACAGGATGTTCATATAGCTTGTACAAAGTGCTAGTATGTACACCCTTAGCCAACACCATTTCACCTCTAGCCATCTCACATCCTTTACTCGAGAAAGAAACTTTCACACCAACATCATTTAGCTTACTGACAGAAAGTAAGTTACGAGCCAAACCTGGTATGTGTAGTACATCACCAATCCCTTTGATTCTTCTATCAAGGAATTGTATTTTGACTCTTCTATGGCCAATAATCTCTAGTGTTGAATCACTTGCCAGGTACACCTTTCCACCATCATACTTTTATTACTTAGTGAACCACTCTCTATGAGACGTCATGTGGAAAGATGCACCTGAGTCAATCAGCCAAACATCATCTAATGTTTGAGTCACCAAGGATGAAATGAAGGCATCTGCATCACTCTAAAAAGAGTCATTGTTTGAAGAGTTATTATTCTTCTTCTTCTCCTTTCAATCCTTTCAGACATGGCTAGGCTGCCCAAAATTCCAGCATTTCACCTTGGAATTTTTACCAGGAAACTGTGATCTCCCTTTAGATTTGGATTTATACTTCTTGTCCTTCTTCTTTCCTTTCAACTTCGATCTACCTCAAAAAACAAGGGCCTCTTTGGCTATATTTGAAGACTTCCTCCGCATTTCTTTTGATAGCAGCGAAGCAACCACATCTTCCATCTTAAAATTAGTAGTCATACTTCCAATAGCCATTACAAGATGATCCCAAGTGTCAGGTAAGGAACATAACAAAAGAATGCAACAATCCTCCTCCTCTATCTTCACACCCACAAACTCCAACTGAGAAAAACTCATATTAAATGAGTTTAGATGGTCTGCAATAGATGCTTTGTTGATGGTTTTTTCTGCACACCAACAACTCAGACATAATATGATATCCTATCTCTCTTGAAAGGTAAATCTCTATGAACAAAGAGATAACCCCAAGGTCTCTAATGTCAGGTCTTGACAATGTAATGAAACACCTCAGTGATAAAATGTGAAAATGCTGGTAATCACAAAGGGACCTTACTACAAGCAAATATTGAACTCAAAGTTATCAAATCTAACAATATGATGATACTTCAAATCCTAAATCTAACCCAGATAATAAAAAAAACAACAAAAGAGATAAGGGTTTCAGAGATAAATCTAGACTAATTCTAACCCTAAGATTAACTATGCAAAAGATAAAATGCTCGAAATGGACCAATCCCTCAGAAACTAATTCCTATTTAAACTAGATAAATCTACAATCTTAGAGAAATAGTGCAATCTTCTAGGGTATTAAAGATTTTCAGATGACGAATATTCATTCAAGACAACCCTATTGCAATTGAAATGAACAAACATTCATAATTGAACTAAGCACAATTTTAATTCTAGACTAACTTTGCAAAGCAGCTAACAATCAGCTAACTGCAAAAAGTATGTTCTAGAGACCACTAAAAACACTTCAAGCTTAAAACCCTAAACATCATTATATCATCTAACATCAAATAAACTTAAGCAATTTTAAAGATAGAATATCAAGAACCATGCCAGATAAAACTCAACGCAAGAAAGGAACCAAATCATAATGTCTTTACTTCTATTAAATCATCCAAAGTGGCAACAATTCCAATCTTCTGTTACAACACTTTCTTGAAAAGATAAACTAAAATCTAGCTCCAATTCCTTCTCTTACAATTCGTTCTAACTTAAAATTCGCCTAACTTAACCCTTACAAATGAGGCATAATGCCAAACTTATAGAGAACTCCCCAAGATATGTCAGCCCAATTAGGGTTTACAATAATAAAACGCCACACAACAGGTCACCCAAGAGAAATTTGAAACAATATGAAATGTGCATTAAATGCACCAATTTCATCCAAGTTGGCCTGTAGTCTCCAACAAAATCAATCCAATGCATGTGAAGGAAGAGGAGAAAATAATGGGGAAGCACAAATTCTGATGTAACATTGCATTAACCACTTCCCCTTTTGTCTTTAGCACGCTCCAGCTTATCCTACACCAACAATAACACCCTGTCCAAGTTAGGAATAGGTGGCATAGGTAAAACCCTAACTCTCCTCTCAAGGCACTTGATATCATCTCTCAAATGCCTCACTATATTATCCCAATCCACCTTATTTGCTATATATCGATCAATGACTGCAATGTAAGTTATTGCATCATCCAACTGATGTTTAGTGATAGGGCCCTCATTGACTGGAGAATATACATCTCACCACCATTTTCTAAACTGCTCAAGGTTAAGATGCTTGGGCACAAATTTCCTTCTCCTTGTCATCACTTCAAAAAAGGAAATACACTTATCGTAGATCTCAGTCAAAGTGTCTTCAATCTACCTTCCTTGTTTATATATCTTTTTCAAGGTCTTCTACCTCTTCTACAAGATTTCAAACCATTCCCAAGGCTCTATAATTCTTGAGGAAGGAAGAATTCCATCACTTATCAAATTTTCTTCAGTGTACTCCATGATAGTCTTCGTCTTTTGCAGCAAGAGATCTACATCTTCCTTATCCTAAGCCAACACACCTTTCAACCAATCTAATGACCTCATTGCATCTCCTCTAGTCAAAAGGATGTCTTTTATAGCATTATCTACCTTGGTTTGCACCCCCTACAACCAACCAGTTGTAGCATGTGTGGTACTCTTCATTTTTTCCAACTCTGATATTGTTTCCTAAGGTAGGAAGCTTGCAGCAGATGAGGAAGAACTGATTGATTGCAAGGGTTTCATCAAATCCTGCAAATATCTCTTAAGTTTCTCATTTTATTTCTCTAACTCTAATTTAGTCTGTACCTCTTTCCTCAATCTACCAAGGATTACAGCACTGGAGCCTTCATACTCTTCAATATCCTGTTCCATGGAAGCATGCCCAAGATTGACAGTTTGCACACTATAATCCTTACCAGTCACCTCATCTCTATTATTGTTAGGAGCAGGAGTAGCGATGTGGACCACTCTATTGTTCACTTCATCTATCTCAATCCTAGAAATGACTCTGGCCTTATTCTTTGTCTTTCCCTTTCCAATATTCGCCAGTAGGTCATCCTGATTGGGAGGAGTGTCATCTACTACAATCTGTTTGGTCTTCAATTCTTTATCCAACTAGCCTGGAATAGTAGAATCTAATTATACTTTATCCTATCTATCCTCTTCTTGTTGAACATTGAGCATACTCTCCTCAATACTTGGCTCCTCAGGGATCTTCTCAGCTGTATCCTCTTTTCCCTTATTGTGCTCCTCCCCTTTGTCGTGTACTGATGAGGGAATCTTGGCTAATATCTCCTCATTTTGAGGAGATTTATCCTCATGAAACTCTGTAGGTGAACTTACACAAGCCACCAAAGGAGACTGCATAAATTTATCTATCTCAACCTCAACATTGTAGAGATCACCCTCCTATAAGTCCTCTTCTCCATGATCTTGGGAATCTTCAACATCTTTTGGTTCATCTGGCATATTGCCAGTCTCATGAAAAGGAGGGATGTCTTCCTGTTCGGTGATAGGAGTAGTCATGGGAACATTTCTTTTCGATGCAACATCCTTGGGAGAAGGAGTCCTAGATCTCCTAGTGTATACTTGTGTCTTTTCTCCCGAGCTCTCTACTTCTACCATAGGCATGTCAACCTTTTCATCTACCTTAGAAGTTCCCTTTCCCTTTTGTGACAACCTCACTATTCTCCTTCTCTTTGGCGAGGGGACACTGGTCTCTTCCTTTTCTTGCTCACCCCATTCAACCTTCTTCCTCCTCGAGACATGTTTCCTTTTCTTGGCTATTGGCCTTCTTTGTTTCTCTGCCTCTCCTACCTCCTCTGCATGGACATCCTTAGTCTTGATTTTGAAAGGAGAGCCCACCTTGGTTTTTCCTTTAGGATCCTATTTAGGTGACTCCTCAAATTCAGAGTGAGACTCCAAGTCTCCCATGAGATCATAGGTGCATTGCACACCCTCACTTTCCAATTCCAACATCTTATGCTTGAGCCAAAGCTTGGTGTACTTGATTACAGGAGTCATAACCTATTCTAGCTTTGTCTTCTCTTCCTCCATCCAATCAACTTCTCCAATTGGCTTATCCTTCACAGCCTCAAATTTATGGCCTTGAATCAAATTTCCATCCTCCTCAACCTAATCAGGAACAACCTTTATGTTGTATAACTGTACCAAGTTGATTGGTAACCTAGAGAACATTTTTCTGACTTCAAATTGATGTTAGCCCAATAGTCCTCTATGTCATCCTTGTGACAATATTCTCTACTAGACTTCTTCTGGGCTTCACCAGTTATATCAAACCTTGGCCTCTTGGAATGGAAGGAGAGACCAAGAGTTCTCATTTCTTCCTCCGAAGCATGGGCTGAGTTAATAGAAGGGTAGGCTTCATCACTGCCTATCCTCAAAGGGAAATCATTACCAAATCCAGTCTTGTGCTTCTCCCCCTTCACAATTACATGAAAGTCACAGATCTATCTTGTGACCTCTAGGAGCACAACATGGTCCATAGGGTACCTTGGGATTTTATATGGACCCCTCTGACAACCATCAATTCTAATGTATGAAAAGGTGGGAAACTGGATAAACAAGGCTGCATACCTCTTAATTAATTCCTTGGCTTTATCTGAAATCCAAAGATGCTCTGCACCTTGGAGTAGCTAGTGATGTACATGGTGAATGCATCATTCACCCTCCTGTAGCTTGAGTTTCCCAGGTGTAGCTGTGGGTAAACCTCATAAATTACATCCTATGCAAACACACCCATTGTGCTCAATCCCTTGTATGGGTGGAACCTAGCTAGAGCATAAAATAGGTAAGAGGTCATTGTGAAATTCTTAGTCTGCAGGACATTACACATCTGTTCATGAATCATGGCACTTATAATGCCTGCTTAGTAATAGTCTATACCCTGTTCCATCCTAGCAATAACATGAAGCATCCAATTCTCAAACACTCCTGGACTCTTCAGTCCTACCACCCTACTGAGAAGGGTGATAACATCATAATACTCCTTAAATTTGAGTCTGACCAACTGCTTGGGCAACTTGGAGAAGTGGAACTTAGGTTTCTCCAACCAAGATTTGATAACCTATTGGGACTTGATGCCATTCTCCTCATAATATTTCTTTGCCATATCCATATCAAAAGCCACCACATGAGACCTGTCAGGCATGTCAAAGGTCTAAGATATAGATACATGATTCAAATTTTCCATAATTCTCCCTTGGGGACCGACTATCCTTTGTGTATCTCTATCATAGTGTCGTGCACATTCAAGTACCAACTCATAACACTACACTATAGAAAGAAATCCAACCACATGTGCCAACCCTGATTCCAATGTTCTCTTAGCCAGCAGAGAGGGATTCTGTGCTGCCATTCTGGTGTTGAACTCTTCATACTCCCACAATCCAACATTGGTATCAATTACCCCTGACTAGATGGAAGTAAGCTTACTCTCTAAAATTTTTCTCTTGATATCCATCTTGATCCTTTCTACCTCTTAGATGGAAGACCCCTTCACACTTGGATCTAATACCTTACCCTTGGTTCCACTTGTCATCGCCTTACCTGATTCAACCTGCATTTGATAAGAAACCATAGTAAAGATCACATGGAAGACAAATTAATCAACCACAGAGATAAGTTCATTCTTAAATACAAGTCCCATGATAACAAAAAATTCTCAAAACCTCATAAAAAATAACCATCCCAAAGTTTGGGTTTTTTGCCCTTCGACGGAATCTAGGCCAGAGAGGATTTTCAAGAAATTCCCAGCCAGGCGGATTCCAGCGAAACAAGCACACAAGCATCCATTAATCATTTATTCAATCGATAATCACTAGGCAACAACATGAAACATCCTAAAATAAGTCCAAGTCAATCATCAAATATATAAACATTAAGCGAACTTCATGCAATTCCTCAATTCTCCATTTTAAACAAAATCTCGGGAAACTTCATCAAGGACAAAAATCCGTGAGAATAGAAATAATTCACAAACTCAGGGAAAATGAAGGGACCAAGAACTTTCGGGAAAATCCCGAAGGAACGGATTTTAGCAAAGATAATGCAGTTTTTATAGTTTAAGCCCAGTTTCGGGAAAATGACCAAGCGACAGACAAAACAGGGAAATTCAGAGGTAGAGGAAATCCAAGAAGCAAGAAAAAGTCCGAATCAATGCAAATTTCAGGAAAATAAAGAGAAAATGGGAAGTCAGAGAATTCTGAAAGATAAGGAATTTTGCAAAGACTTTGAAAACCCAAATACCTACATTTTCTCTCAACCTCACTCAAATTGATCGAAAGATCACAAATTTGAGGATCTGGAGCTTAAAACCAGCTTGATTTGGACCTCCTAAAGGTTGTCCTTGAATTCGAAACCCACCCCAAAGTAAATCAAGAGGGATTGGCGATGCCCTAGGTATGAAACCCTAAAATTTCACCATGAGCACACAAGATAAGCTTGAACTCAACTTGCTTGCTCGCAAGGGTTTACAGAAGGTTCATCCCGATCCACACAAGCAAGCCCTCTCAGGACGAAATAAAAAATCAAGCTCGAAGACTTACTTAGAATCAGAATTCGAACAAAATGGGAGAAACCGTCATCTTCAAAAAAACATAATGCCAAAACTGGCAGGAAATCAAACCCCAAGCACACCCAAAGCACCAAATAAGCATGCGCATTCATCAAGCAAAAGCAAGGAAATGTGAACAACATGAAAGGGCACCAAATGAAAACCAGAAACCCAAGCATCAATCACAAAATCGGACCAACAACATCCTGACTCATAGCATATACGCACAAATCATGAAGTAACTCATTTCAATCATCAAAAGAGAGAAAGTGCGATATACATACCATGAAGGCAGGAAAAGATCGAAACAATGGAAGCAACCAAGAAACCTCAAAGTCTGAGCAAAGTGTAAATGGATTCCAAAAAAATTTCTGCAACAATCAACCAAAACTCCATTTGCACAATCCAGTAATAGCACCCAGGACCTAACACTCCAGATCAAAAGAAACAAATGACAAAACCTTAATGACACCAAAACTCCCAAAAGTTGACTTAATACTCACCACAGAGATCACACAATTAATGCAGTCAAGAAGGGTCAAACCAAAATCCAGGAATTCGACATGGTGACAGACACTCGGAGAAATCCGGCCTCGACGGAATTCCGTGAAGTACCAGAATCTTTGAATTTTCAATGAAAAGAAATTATCATTGGACCTCAAAAGGAATCCGAGAAAGTCCGCCAAGAGTGGATTTTCCCGAAAGCAGTGAAAAACTTGGAATGAGTCCCAACCTTAAGGTTTTCAATACATATTAAAACTGGACCATTCTAGCAAGCAAGATACCAAGTCAAAGCACATGCCCAAGCAAGCAAAACCGCAAAATACAAAGGGCCAAAATACCAAAAGCGAAAACGAAAAGAGAGTAAAAGAGGGTCCCTACTTTTAGTGGGGCGTGTGTGCAAAAAATGCACAACATGCTCCTTCTTCCATCTTCAAGGAGTACAACTTCTTCCTCAAGAATAACTTATTTACCAGAGAATTTCCCTAATAAATATCACCAATCTTCTTCCATAACAAAGCTCCAGTCTTCTCCTCATGGACATTCAGGAGTACAAAATCTTCCAGACTAAGTCTTATCAATCCTCTAGCTTTTCTATCTCCAAGGTCCCAATCTTCTTGTTTCATACCTGGTGGCATAGTTCCAAACACAACAATCCAGAGGTCTCTATCCACCAACAAGTCTTTCATTTTGATTTTCCACAACTCAAAGTTACCGCCATTGAATTTTTCAATTTCTACTCTACCTGATGTACTCACCATCTCAAAAGGAACTTGGTTCTAACTTTGCAAGACTCCCACTAGAACAGTATTAGCACAAAAAATTAACCCTACTAACAAGGATAACACAACTGGCAAGGCTCTGATACCACTTGAAAGGAAAAGAAACAATGTGGAAACACTTTCCTAATGCTAAAACCAAAGAGGAGAAGTCAAAAGAACCAATTTTAAAACTTCATACACTTAAGATGCACACATACATGATAACAAGAGTAATAAAAATAAAAAATATAGACAAAGAAGACACCAGAATTTACGTGGGAAAACTCTTTTGGGAAAAAACCCACCACACCAAGAGCAATCACTTTGTATTATAGTAAAACATTTACATAGAAAGTTAACAGACCTCTCTCAGACTTCCCTCTTTGTTACAATGCTATTACAGCATACATGTAAATCAGACTCACCATCACCCCTTAGTGACTATTCCCAATACATTCGACTATTACAAGTCTTACATGTATCATACTTCCAACAAACCAATTGGGTGTCTTAATTATACACCTCCTTTCTGAAAAAGGAATTTTGTATCTTCTTGTCCAAGTCACCCTGCAATCACGAATTGGGCCACCCTACATTTAATTTCACTTCCTATAATCGGATCCTCTCACCTATCGAATCAAGCTTTGTAGTTAATGCTTTCACCGCTTCAAGAAATCGACCAATCAGTTGTTGATAACTTGCCACATGTCACCTTTCCATTTGATCACCGCAGCCTATCGAGTTAGATCAGTCAAACAAGCACCAAGCACCTCTTACTGTGCCACAACAAACCTATCAAACAACCCTCCAGATAAGGTGGTAAACCACACAACCATGCCTCCAAGAGATGCATCCAACAGTAGAGCAGTAAAGGCCATAAAAGGAAGAAATTCACCAAGTCTTTCTTAGAGGTACAAGCCGAAGTTGAGGCACTTGTTTCCAAAAAAAATGATAGAGTTGGTTAACTTTGATTTATTTAAAGGTGAAAGTTTGAATTAATTTCTACATTTAATCATTGCATATTTTTAAATAGCTTAGTTTAAAGTGAAATGTGTTTAAGAATTTCAGTTTGCCATTCTTTGATGACAGCATAAAGGAGATACAAATATGGTTTATATTAATTTTGAAATGATTCATATACTTTAAATATTTCATTCTTTGTAAGAAAGTAATCATTCTTTTGCAAAAACAAAAATATGAATTGTACAAGATTGCAATTGCTACATTTCTTTTCAATGGAGGTGAAAAAGAGAAATTAAATGTCCCACACAAGCCACAGAAATAGCCAAAACAATATATTACAAGAGATGAATTATACAACTGAAGATAAAAGAAAGGAAGCATATAATATAGAGCATATCCATTATTTCCTTTTGTTGGTCTTCAATTGCCATCCTTGCAGTTGTCTTGGCCTTGCTCCTGCTCTTGAGTGAACCCGTGTCATGGAAAAGGAATTGTCAAAGCTTCAGATATGGACACACTATGTTCTCTACCAACAAAGATATAATTCATTCCCTACAATACATTGAATCAGCTGAATGAATAAGAAAGAGTAAAATAAGGACTAAAAGTGAAACATCATGGAATCTTTAAGGTTCATTGTCTAAATATACATGGAGTGTCTAAAAGAGAATCATTTATGCAAGAATTGAGTGCTGAAGGTGTGCATCTTGAAGTTCTAAATTAAGGTGAAGGCTAATGTACTTTTTTGAAAAATATTAGTTTGAGTTTCAAGTGATAGATGACTTTATTTCACCAACTTATGCTGAAGGCGCCTACACAGTGAATAAAGTGCTCATAATACCAAATGATCTCAAACAATGAAGGTTTGTAGCCCATTTTTTGAAAATAAAGTTGCAGTCAAAATGAAAGGAGTTCAATCATGTGTTTTTGCCTTTGAAATGCCCATTTCTAGGTTTTATGGTCGTGGCTTGAAACAATATTTTTCCTGTCAAGAGGTGATACCCATTTGGGGTTTCGATTCAAAAGTGCAAGCTAACAGTGTTTTGAGATTATAAATTGAAAGACTGTTTTATTGAGGGTTCCATTAAATTTTACCATACACCCATATTAGTCATTTGCTACAAGAGAAAACAAAGTTACATATATGATCGCAGCTTGAGGAGCAATTTTCCTCTTAAAATGAAGAGTACCCACTTGGGGTTTTTACTTCAAATGACAAATACATACAAATATATTATGGGTTGAGCCCAAAAGTGGAGATTTTTCAAAGTATGGCCGTAGCCAACAGAAGAATCGACAAGGGTTTCCAGTTTAGAACACAAAAAGAAAACATCCATCATTCAACAATACCAAACCCTCATTCGAGTTTTAAGAGAATAGAAAGAGAAATTAACAAAGTCAAATGGCGGTTGGCTTAACTAGCAGCCTTTCTTTTCTATGTTAGAAGTTTCCAAACTTTCGGGTCTTCTTTTTTTTTTGTATTCACAAACTCTTAAGGCCCATTGTTCTCCATGGAGGCCAAGGTCAAAGAAGGAAACACATAGAAAATCATAGCAAAAATGCATAAGAAATAGTGACTGTGGTGGTGCCAAGAAGGCCCTAACATCTTAGGGAAATCTCTTTTCAAAGGCTTTAATGAGAGATAAAATCAAAGGAAGTGACTTACCATCCTTTCTAGCAAGAAAATCAACATGGAATGAGATTGGAAATGAGCTCAAAACTCGATACTAGAGGTTCCATGGTGGTGCGCAGAGGGAGCTTGTCCTCAATAGTCGACCAAATGAAAAAATGAGAATGCGAATTTTGAGGGATGAAAACATGTTTTATTCTTAGGGTTTGATCAAGCCCTAAATCAACTTAGGATATTTTGCCATATTTAAAAAATATCCATATTCGAACTATTACCATGGGGCCAAAATGTCAATTGCCTAGGTCGTTTTAGGGTCTCCTTTGTTAGGAATTAATCTAACCTACAAAGCCTAAAATACCTTGTGGTATTTTATTTATGTTTAATGCCTTAGCCTTTTGAAGTATCATGTAATGTTTTGATGCTTGATAATAATCAAATTTTTAAATGCATTAGGTCCTTTTCATAAGATTTTAATGCTTTGAAGATAAAGTATTAGATATGCCTTAGGTTTGATGAAAATCAAATGTCTAGTGCTTAGGTATTTCTTTTATTGATTTTATAGAAATCAATTCATACCCTTGAGCATTTATTTCCCCAATATTTTTTTTATGATTTTTTTTTTGGAGAAAAAATCAATTGTAATAGATATTCAAAGTGTTTATTTTTGCAAATATTTTCAAAAAATCTTGAGTTGCAAAAAATCAAGAGATAAGGTGAATTGGGAAAATTAAAGCATTTGGGCTTTTTTTTTGAATTAAAATTGCAAGTTTTGTAAAACAAAAACTAAAGCAATGTTCTATAAATTACTTTATTTATTGTTATTTTTAAGCAGTTTTAATAAAAGTAGGATTTGGGCAAAATTTGGAGAAAGAAGAAAAATTCAACCTTCCATTTTTAGTTTTCATCAATTTGGACCTATTTTTGTGGAGCTTTTAAGGTCAACTTGCCTTGGGGATATTTTTTCAATTTTTGCAGTGATTTTGGAGCAGTTTTGGGCCTTGATTTTCAAGAGTTATATATGGGGAAAAAATATTTTTTCTGGGGGTTCAGATATCGGTTTCTTGCTCTTACACACATTTTCAGAGCTTGTAAACTTCTTGTACTCAAATTTTGATAATTTTCACTCCATTCAATAAAACAACAGAGTTTCCTTCCTCACTTCTTGTTTATGCTTTGCAATAGTATTTTGATGTTGTTTTGTGATTCAATCTATTGAATCCTTCTCATTTCTTGTTGTTGTATAGTGGTTTGTAAGAGTTGCATTCTGATTCAAGTTTTGTCTTGTGTTCATTTTGAACCTTTGCACAAATTAATTTTGAGTCATATGTGTTGTGAGATTGTGAAAATCAAGTTTTAAAGAGGTGTTAAGAGTGGGTTTTTTCCCAAAATCTTCTTAATGTTGGTTAATCATTTTAGGTGATAGGATTTTGATTATAGTTTTCCTTCTAACTCTTTTCTCTACAAGTCAGTAGAGTGGGTGATTATGAACGAGGAAGTCGGCCTTCTTTGGAGATTCGTTCTCACAAATAATTACCCACAAATCGAGAATGTTTCCATGCTTCAATAGATTGTTGAACCTTCATGTTCAGTAGGGTGTAAATCTAATTGACAACAGTTTTTGGCATGCCTGCTGGGACAGCTCTGATAGCTTGTTTTAGAGTTGCTTTTGTTTTATAAGTTGTTTGATGTATGTAGTAGTGTGTATCAGCCTTTATAGGTTTTTAAGTATACTTGGTGACTCCGTATTTTAGTTTTTTGTATAGATCTAGTGTAACCAGTGTCTAATAAAAATAAAAACTAGGTCAAGTTCTACTCCATTTGAGTACCTGTAGCTATCTCCACCAAGAAGGAGGGATATGACAACAAGAAGATTGTTTAACATACCAAGGAGGTCAAAATCAACACCTCTAGTTCTCAGTCCTATAGTTCTATTACCAGGAAATCTAGTTCTTATAGCCCAAGCACCACTGATGGCAAGACAATACACATTTGTACCTTTTAATGGGGCAACCCATTAAATATTTCCCAACACGATGATATCCTAGTTGCAGCCCTTAAGAGTTTGTTGTATTTTACTAGGGAAGATCAAACCACACCTATTGACCATATTTGAGATGTGGCCACTTTCTGCTCAGTTCACAACGTCACTCATGAGAATGTAGCACTGACACTCTTGGCTGCATCACTAAAGGAAAAGGCCTTACAGTGGTTCAGAGGCCTTCCAAAAAACTCCATCGTGATGTGGGATGCATTGGGTGATGGATTACACCAACAATTCAAGGATAAGTCAGATCATCTATCCTTGTTAGAGAAGTTGAGCATGATCAAGAGAGCTTTGTATGAGTACATGGCATATTTTAACTACCGATTCCAAAGGACCTAGGATAGAATTCCTTTAATGGTAAAACCAACACCTTAGTATGCTTTTCTATTTTTCTTAAAAGCTTTGAATAGTGAAATTTTAGTAATGATCCAATCATAGGTGGGTTCACGTTCCCTAATGCTTTTGACATCACTATTAGAGAGGAAAATTATATTATTCAAGCTGAGAAAATTTCCCCTAGGCCTCCTTTGCCCCTATTTCCTAAAGTACAACCACTTGTTCCTATTTCCTCCCCTCCTTTAGTTGTTGTCCTACCTATTCCAGTAATAGGGTATCAAGCTACAATGCATGAGCTCATTGTCTCAACCTAGTCCCAAGAGCTTCAAGAGATAGAAAATATATTGAAGAATTTTGGGAATGATCTAGTGAACATTAAAAAACAAGTTGGCCAAGAGTATAAGCCAAATCAAGCCCTGTATTAGCAAAATCAACCTAATAGGCCACCTTTTCAAACTAGCTATCAAGGTCAAAGAAATAATTTTAATCCCAGGCCTTTCCAACCCTATAACCAAAATACCGTCAGTTCTTCAAAAGAGCTTGTACTGCATACTAATATAGCACAATATTGTGACTGGTTCTACCCATTCAATCAACCCCACAACTAATCAACATGCATGAATGGCATGAGGAACCAAGCCTTAATGGTTTAGAATAGCTATGTGGGTTCAGAAGGTGTGTCAAATCAAAATCCAGAATAGCAAGATAACACTGAGGTTGCCTCCAAACTGGAAAATATTTGAATTTTGTGGGGTGAATGGCCAGGATCAGCAATATACACCTCTTTTAGCCAATACCAAGTCGAAGAAGAGGGTTGTTGAGGTGGAACATCAAGCTGCAAATGTTCAACATCCTGTCAAGGAAAAATCACCTATTTCTTCGTGCCATGATATCCCCACAACACAACCAAAAGTCCAGATTCTACAAAGAGTGCAAGTGGTACCTGGGAAGGAGCAATCTAAAGTGCAATCACAACCTTTGTAGAGGGGAAATGACGTTTTCACTACTAAAGGATAATAAAAGGTGAGCCCTATTTCATTCAATGTTGTTGAGCACCTTAAAAAGGTTATTGTCAGTATGTCTGTTTTGGATGCATTGCATATTCTAGGTCCAAAACGTTTGCTATAAGATGCTTTGGATGAGCTTTTTGTTTCTGATAATACTAACCTAGAAAATGCTAAGGTTGTGCTTACGAACAATCCAAAAATTAAGAGTGACCAGAAATATCAAGAGGTAAAGCCCCCCCCCCCCCACCATTTTATCTGAGTTTGATTATTGGTGATAAGATTGTACACAATTGTATGGTAGATTATAATGCAAGTAGTTCATTAATGCCCAAGAGTTTAGATGACAAACTCAGATTAGTTTATGAGACCAATTCTCAGAAAGGGGTAGTCCAATTAGATGGGTCTGTTGTTAAAACTATTGGGGTGATTAAAAATCTAGCCCTTACTTTGCATGCATGCCTGAATTTTTCTATTCCTCAAGATATTCATACTATTGACCTGTCACCCCATTTTTCTATTTTCCTCTTAAAGAGATTTTATGGCCAAGCTGGGTGGGTTCTTATCTTCTAATTGGTTTCATCTGTTCTTTAGAGCAAGATATGTTATGAAAGTAACCATAAAATTTGAGCCTCTAGCCAAAGACCATATCGAGCCATATGTCTTGAATCCTATAAACACTAACCTCTACATCACCCATGGACTGGAGGATCAAGCCATGACCTTAGACCACAACACCCCTATAGAAAATTTAAGTCTAGATGAGTGGGCAGCCAAAGATCATGATGTTGATCCTTTCTAGCACACAGATGAAATAGGATTAGGGTTTTATATGATCCATGAACCTAATGTTGTTATCCCGAATCTAGTCAAAGAAGAAGGGTAGTCTACGGAACCAGAAAGTCAACATTTGAAATTGTACTTTGATGGTTCAAGGAGTAGTGTGGGTGCCAATGGTGGAGCTATGTTTGTTTCACCAGATGGAGACAAGTACTATTCAACATTGAGGTTTGCATTCAGTTGTACAAATAACACAACCAAATATGAACCATTGGTGCATGGCTTAGAATGGGCCCATAAAAGAGGTATTAAATATTTACAAGTTTATGGTGATTTAGAGTTAATCGTGAATCAATTTAGGAACTTGAATGCTGCAAAAAATGACTTACACAAAAAGTACAAGCATCGAGTGTGGGATTTGATAGAAAATTTTGATGCTTTTAATATACATTCAGTTCCCAGGAATGAAAATAAACATGCAGATATGCTCCCTGCCATAGGAGCCCAATTAGATATTCTGAATGAGATTCACAAGGTAGAGGAATGACAATATGTCAAAATTATAGTTAGACCTTTTGTGCCTGATAATAATGTGAGTTGGTAGGTTTTCAAAAGTGACAAATAGATTGTGAGCTTCTTGATTGCTAAAGCTTAATTTGTAGATGGAAACCAACAAAAGTGGTAGCAGTAGTATGATAGCCAGATTATGCAGTTAAAGAAAAACAAACTACCAAAGGGATTAATAACATTGGAATCTATCTTCAATTTTTATGATCAAGTAAGGAAAGACAAATGCAGCATGACTATCAAGAAAGAACACTATGAGGCCATTGAAATATTCAAGGGTAAGCTTCTCAAATTGGGAAAGGTATGTGCTAAGGAGGAGCAACAAACTTTCATTTTTTTATGTCAAGAATTCAGTGATGTTTTTGCTTGGGAATACAATTATTTAAAGGCTTTTGATCTTGAATTAGCCCAACATACTAGTGAACTAGAACCTGGTGCAAAGCCTATTAGTAAAAAACAAAGGCCCCTCAATCCTAAACTTGAGCATTTAATGAAGGCTGAGCTAAATAAGATAGTTGAGAGAAGCATAATTTTCCCTATCAAACATACTTCTTGGGTCTCTAATTTGGTTCTAGTTAGAAAGAAAAATGGGGAAATTAGGCTTTGTGTTGACTTTCGAGACTTGAATAAGGCTTCACTTAAGGATCACTATCTACTACCTTCTATGGAGAAAATTCTACAAGTAGTGTCTAGTTCTAACATGTTCTCCTTGCTAGACGAATACTTAGGCTACAATAAGATTCTGGTCAAGGAAGAAGACCAATACAAAACTATGTTTACTACTAAGTGGGGCACAATGGCCTACAAAAAGATGCCTTACAGGTTGTCCAATGTAGGGGCAACATTCTAGAGGGATATGGACATGGATTTTCATGGCTTAATGAACAATTTTGTTTTAGTGTATTTGGATGATATCACTATTTTTCAAAAGATGCTAACAAACATTTTGAGCATTTGAAACAGATTTTCCAAAGATGTAGAGAATTTGGGGTATCTCTCAATCCAAAGAAGTGCATATTTTCTATGCACAAAGGTAAACTCCTTGGAAATATTGTCTCAAGGCATGATATTTACATTGACTTTGATAGAGTTTTGGCTATTCTTGAGTTACCATTATCAACCCACAAGAAAGGCTTACAAATATTTCTTGGGAGGATTAATTTCATAAGAAGGTTTATACCCAATATTGCAGCTTTGCTACAATCTCTCACCTCCATGCTTAAAAAGAATATACCTTTTAGCTGGACTAAGGAGGGAAAAAGGAGCTTTGAGCAAATAAAGGAAGCCCTTGCAGCTGCCCCTACCCTCATTAATCCCAATTATGACAAGGAATTTATTTTATATGCTTTTGGAGGGATTGACACTATTTTTACAATGTTATTCCAACAAAATGATGAAGGATTGGAGCAGCCTATGGCTTTCTTCAACTAGGTATTGCATGACTACGAGGTAATGTATTCCTTTCTTGAGAAGAACATATTTGCTGTTGTGAGAAGTCTTAAAAAATTCAGACACATGTTATCCAATAACATAATTTAGCTACTAGTTGCTCATTCCACTGTTAAGGATTTTTTTCTTAATAGAGATTAATGATAAAAGGGTTGGATGGATAACAAAGGTTATGGAATTTGATATTGATATCAAGGTGACTAAGATAGTTAGGGGCAAAGGTTTGTGTGAACAGATTGCAGAAAATGCAGAAGGAAGCTTGGAAAATGGTGAGGAAGTTGCTACAGTACTGAACAACAAAGATTAGGTTGTTGGTTCAGTTCCTACTGCTAGCTAGGTACAACAAATGGTCTACTACTTACAAATTGGTGAATTCCTAGAAGGATTGGATAGGGTGAAAATAAGGTACTATAGATTACAAGATATTCCCTATGTTGTCTTTAATGGTGTTTTGTATAAGATATATTTTCAAGGTGTTTTACTAAGGTGTGTTGAGCCTGATCAAGTGGATAGGATGTTAAGAGAATTTCACAATGGGCCTTCAAGAGGCCACTTTGCAGCAAGAACAACTACCTTGAAAATTATGTGGGCTGGTTATTATTTTTTGGATCTATTTAAGGATGTGTTTGCTTGGGTCAGAAGGTGTGATAAATGTGCATTGTTTGTTGGAAAAAAGAGGCTCGTAGCCCTGGCTCTGCATCCTATCCAGGTGGAGCAACCTTTTGCTAAGTGGGGTCTAGATTTTATCAGACCGATTAGCCCACCTTCAAGTGCGGGCCACAAGTGGATTCTAACTGTGATAGACTACTTTACAAAGTGGACCAAGGAAATTGCTTTGAAGGAAGCAAACGAGAGCTTTGTGTTAAATTTTTATCAGGATTTAGTATCTAGATTTGGTACTCCAGATTCAATTATTTCTAACAATGGTTTAGCCTTTATCGACCTAAGGATTTTTGATTGGTTAGTGAAGAAAAATATTTTTCTGAACACATCATCTAACTATTACTCACAGGGTAATGGCCAAGCAGAATCTACAAATAAGAATCTGATCAAGATAATTAAGAAGACCATAGAGGAAAACCAAAGAACATGGCATGAAAATCTAAAGTTAGCCCTTGGGGCTGACAAGGTAACTCCCAAGAGAGATACTAGTTTCTCTCTGTATGTTCTTACTTATGGAAAGGAGGAAAAATTACCTATTTTTATTGAACTACCAACTCCAAGCTTCATTAAGGAATTTGAGTTGTTGAATGAATAGCCTATTGAAGTAAGGCTTGCAAAACTAGTGGAGCTAGAGGAAACTAGAAAGGAGGCACTGAGGTAGCTTGAAATACATCAAGTTCATATGAAGAGTTATTTTGATAAAAGGGCAAGGCCACAAGACTTCATAATTGGTGATTTAGTTTTCAAATGGAATGAGTATAAAAGAAAACCTGGAAGACATTACAAGTTTGAAGCAATTTGGGACGAGTCCTATGTGATTACGAAGTGTAAGGAGCACAATGCTTTTCAGCTTTCCAAGTTGAGTGGTGAGGTGTTATCTATCCTAGTTAATGGGATTCACCTCAAATATTTCCTCTGAAGATAAGTTCCATTCTTGTATATAGTAGAGTAGTTTTGCTGCAAATAAGTGCTTAAGGAATGTTTCATTACAATATTTTTCTATCCCTAAGAATTGTTGCATGTGTTTCTTGGCCATCATGGCCTATTAGTTTTCTTTTTGTTTGGTTCATTTTGGTTTTGTTCTACTGCTATTTGGAGTGTTATATGATTCAATTTCATGTTTTCTGAGTTCAAGAGGGGAATATTATGACTCCGAGCCCAATGGATGTATTTAAGGGAACTGATCTAATGCTTAGCAGACAAGCATTTAGTAGAAATCACCAAGAATGTTGTCAAATTTTCACCATAGCTCAAATTGACAAAGCTAATTAACTTTGATTTATTCAAAGGTGAAAGTTTCAATTAATTAATACATTTAATCATTGCATATTTTGAAATAGTTCAATTTGAAGTGCAATGTGTTTAAGAATTTCAGTTTTCCATTCAGTGATGATAGCATAAATGAGATACAAATATGGTTTATATTCATTTTGAAATGATTCATATACTTTACATATTTCATTCTTTGCAAGAAATTAATCATTATTTTGTAAGAAATAACATATGAACTGCACAAGATTGTAATTGCTACATTTCTTTTCAATGGAGATGAAAAAGAGAAATTAAATGTCCCACACAAGTGGTGGAAATAGCCAGAACAATATATTACAAGAGATGAATTATACAACCGAAGATACAAGAAAGGAAGCATATAATATAGAGCATATCCATCATTACCTTTTTTTTTGTCTTTGGTTGGAATCCTTGTAGCTGTCTCGGCCTTGCTCCTACTCTTTAGTGAACCCACATCATGGAAAAGGGATTGTTAGAGCTTTGGATATGGACTACACTATGTGCTCTACCAACAAAGATATAATTCATTCCCTACAATACATTGAATCAGTTGAATGAATAAGAAAGAGTACAATAAGGACTAAAAGTGAAACATCATGGAATCTTTAAGGTTCATTGTTTTTATGCTAACATGTTTGTTCACTATGCAAGTATAGGAGAAATCATGTAGTAGTTCAATTCTTGAAGACATAACAACATGTGGTGTAAAACGGGCTCCCACAAGGGTTGAACTCAACATGCTTCCCCTTAACAATCAATAAGGGGTTCAGAAAGGAATACATTCATCGCTGATTGATGTGAAGCTACATCAGAAAGAGTACATCACAAACACTGTAAAAGCCCAAATAATCCAGCATTCAAGACAATCAAGCCCAGGAGCACAAGAGAGTGAAGATCATAAATGATGAATTGCTTAGGAGATTTAGTTGTCAAGATGAGTGATAGTGAACAAGCATACATATTTCACTACCAAAGTTCTGAGTACCTACAACTTCATGATAAGGCTTTACACATTTCAAAGTTTTTGTGCAAGATTGACAAGGATAACATTATTTATAGTTGTTTCAATGAAATTATAAAAATGCATGAAGAGTAGCATGAAGACTTTAGCTTCTATCAAGTATGGAGCTACATGATGTAGCCTTTTGCTATAGGAATAGTTTCAAGCAAGCACAGATGAAAGATACTATTTTTTTGTTGTTCACTATAATGGAGTAACCAAAAGTTAAGTGCAAAATTGACATTATGCCACAGATTCAGTGCAAGAGGGGTTTATACATTGCATTTACAGCTTCAATAAATATACATCGATTATCTAAAAGAGAATCATTTATACAAGAATTGAGTGTTCAAGGTGTGAATTTTGAAGTTCTAAATTAAGGTGAATGCTAATGCCTTTTTCTAAAAAATATTGGTTTGAGTTTCAAGTGATAGATGACTTCATTTCACCAACTCATTTTGAAGGTGCCTACATAGTGAATAAAGTTCTCATAATACAAAATGATCTCAAATAGTGAGGGTTTGTAACCCATTTTCTAAAAATGAAGTTGTAGTTAAAATGAAAGGAGTTCAATCATGTGTTTTTGCTTTTGAAATGCCCATTTCCAGGTTTCATGGCCATGGCCTGAAACATTATTTTTCCTGTCAAGAGGTGATACCCATTTGGGGTTTTGATTCAAAAGTGTAAGCTAACACTGTTTTGAGATTATAAATTGAAAGACTGTTTTATTATGAGGGTTCCATTAAATTTTACCATACACCCATAGCGGTCATTTGCTATAGGAGAATAGGAAGTTACATATATGGCCACAGCTTGAGGAGCAATTTTCCTCTTAAAATACAGAGTACCCACTTGGGGTTTTACTTCAAATACCAAATACATACAAATATATTATGGGTCGAGCCTGAAAGTGGAGAGTTTTCAAAGTATGGTCACAGCCAACAAAAGAATCAACAAGGGTTTCCAGTTCAGAACACAAAAAGAAAATGTTCATCATTCGACAATACCAAACCCTTTCTAGAGTTTTAAGAGAATAGAAAGAGAAATGAACAAAATCAAATGGTGGTTAGCTTACCTAGCAACTTTTATTTTCTGTGTTAGAAGTTTCCAAACTTTTGGGTCTTCTTCTTTTGTTTCTTTCACAAACTCTTAAGGCCCATTGTTCTCCATGGTGGGCAAGCTCAAAGAAGGAAACACAAAGAAAATCACAACAAAAATGCATAAGAAATAGCAACTGTGGTGGTGCCAAGAAGGCCCTAACATCTCAAGGAAATCTCTTTTCAAAGTCTTTAATGAGAATTTTCACTCCATTAAATAAAACAGTAGATTTTCCTTCCTCACTTCTTGTTTATACTTTGCAATAGTAATTTGATGTTGTTTTGTGATTCAATCTATCGAATCCTTCTCATTTCTTGTTGTTGTAGAGTGTAGAGTGGTTTGCAAGAGCTGCATTCTAATTCAGGTTGTGTCTTGTGTTCATTTTGAACCTTTATACAAATTAATTTTGAGTCACATGTATTGTGATATTGTGAGAATCAAGTTTTAAAGAGGTGTTGAGAGTGGGTTATTGTCAAAATCTTCTTAATGTTGGTTAATCATTTTAGGTGATAAGATTTCAATTATAGTTTCCTTCTAACTCTTTTCTCTGCAAGTCAATAGAGTAGGTGATTATCAACGAGGAAGTTGGCCTTCTCCAAAGATTTTTTCTCACAATGAGTTACCCACAACTAGATAATGTTTCCATGTTTCAATAGATTGTTGAACCTTCATGTTGAACCTTCATGTTCAGCAGGGTGTAAATCTGATTGACAACAATAGCACTTCCAACTCTCTTAATACTTTGAATTCCACTTCAAAGTTTGAGCCCATACATGTATAAGATATTGCAATTTGTATCAATTCTTAACATATTCTCATTGCTAGATGGTTTTTAAGGTTATAATTAGATTTTTTTCAAGGAGGAAAACCAGTTCAAGATAAATTTTACTACAAAATGGGGAACCATGCAATAAAAAAAGATTCCCTTTGGATTGTCCAATGCAGGGAAACCTTCCAACAAGCTATGGATATGGCTTTCCAAGGTCTCATGAACACATTTGTACTTTTTTACCTTGATGACATTACTATTTTTTTCAAGGATGCTAAAGATCATTTCATGCATTTAAGGAAATTTTTTGAAAGATGTAGGGAGTATGGTGTATTGTTAAATCTAAAGAAATGCATCTTTGTTTTTTATGAAGGTAAGATCATTGGTAATATAGTTTCAAATCATGGCATTACAATAGATCCTAAAGAGTAAGTGCAATTTTAGCCTTACCATTACTTGCTCATAAGAAATCTCTACAAAGTTTTCTAGGAGGAATCAACTTTCTACTGAGATTTATTCCTAATATTGCATTTCTTTTGAAGCCTCCAACTTCTATTCTTAAGAAAAATGCAAGTTTTAGCTAGACTAAGGAAGGAAAGATGGGTTTTGAGGAGATCAAAGAAGCCATAGCAACAACTCCAACACTCATAAAACTAGATTTTTCTACATACTTCATATTGTATGATGAGCATTGAAACAATCTTAGTCATGATAATCCAACAAAATGAAGAGCGTTTAGAACAACCAATAGCATTCTTCAGCCAATTTTTGGAGGATTATGAACAAAGGTAGTCATTTGTTGAAAAGAATGTCTTAGATATGGTTAGAAATCTTAAGAAATTTAGGCATATGATTTAAAATAACAAGATACATTTGTTGGTTTCTCATCCAAGTGTTAATGAGATTTTATTGAACGAAGATCTAAATGATAAGAGAGCTAGTTGGATAACAAAAATCATGGATTATGGTATGGAAATCAAATTAACAAAGCTGGTAAGAGGTAAGGGATTGTGTGATAAATTGGTTGGTGACTTATAAAATAGTGAAGAGGTTAAGAATTAGGCTATCCTAGCACACAATAATAAAGAGAAAACTATTGTAGAAATGTCTTCTTTAAGTTGGATACAAGAAACAATGCATTACCTTCAGACTGGTGAGTGTCATAAAGGCCTAAACAATACAAAATGAAGGTATTTCTGGCTTCAAGCCATTCCTTATGTCATCATAGATCTAAATTTGTATATAAATTACTATAATGAGGTATTGTTGAGGTGTACAAAATCAGATCAAATTGATAAGATTCTTGAAGAATTTCATGATGCAATAGCTAGTGGTCATTTTGCATCTAGAACAATAGCTCTTAAGATTATGAGAGATGGTTATTTTTGGCCTGATTTGTATAAGGGTGGACATCCATGGGCAAGAACTTGTGCAAGAAGTGTTCTTTATTTTCAATAAAATAGAGGTTAGCAACTTTACCATTGCATCCCATATAAGTTGAGAAACCCTTCACGAAGCAAGGACTTGGTTTCATTGGAATCCTTAACCCACCATCAAGTGTTAGTCACAAGTGGATATTAACAACAAGTGATTATTTTCTCAAATGGATAGAAGGTGTGGAATTAAAGGAGGAAAATGAAAGTGTTTCCCTAGAATTATATTAGGACTTAGTGGTAAGGTTTGGAATCCCCGATTCAATCATTTTAGATATTGCATTTTCTTTTGCAGGCTTGAAGGTGATTGAATGGGATGTTAAAAATAATATATTTCTAAGTACTTCATCCAATTATTACCTAAAAGGTAATGGACAAGATGAGTCTACTAACAAAATTTTGATTAGAATAATCAAGAGGACAATGAAGTATAATCAAATGACTTCACATGAAAAGTTGAAAGTAGCCATATGGGATGATAGGATAACTCCTAAAAGATCCATATGCAACTCACCATATGTTCTTGTCTATGGAAAAGAAGCAAGACTCTCTATTTCTATTGAGTTACCAATATTGAGCGTAATCAAGGAGCTAGAAATGATGGAAGAGGAGACCATGGAGATTAGACTTGTTGAGATGATAGAATTGGAAGAAATAAGAAAGAAATAATTGCAAAATTTGGAAATTCATCATGCTTAGATGAAAATAGCTTTTGATAAGAAGGAAACTCCTAGATTTTTCAAGGAAGGAGACCTAGTTTTCAAGTGGGATGAGTTGAAAAGAAAGCCTAGAAAATATATCAAATTTGATGACATGTAGAGTGGTCCTTAGGTGATCATAGGGTGAAATATGCACAATGATTTTCAACTATCCAAGGTTAATGAAGAGGAACTGCTAATCCTAGTCAATGGGATTCACCTTAAGCTTTGCTATTGATGTGATGACCTACTTTTTATTATATTAGAGTAGTATTTTATTTCAAAAATGGATTTTTTGTACCACAAATTCCATCTATTTTGTTTTCCTCCAAGTGCTTTATCACATTCTTGTTTATTTTTTCCTTTTCCCTAAATGCTAGTGCATAGGTTTGTTGTCTTGTTGGAGGTTTTGTTCACTATTTATGCTTTTAACAATATAGTTACAAGTTTGTCCTAGGTTATTTTCAGACTCCCTAAGACTCCTATTCCCCATGGATGTCAAATAGGCAACTCGTCCTTCATGTTTAGCAAGAAAACACCCCTAAGAGGTCACTAGAATGTTATCCAATTTAGGTTTAAACCTTAATTGTATTTTGAGTATTTTGCATCATCACAAATTCTTTATGGTTTTTTCTTTGTTTTGGCTACTTTGGTCTTTGGGGTAAGTCCTTTGTCAAAAAATCATTCAAGTGGGGCATGTTTTAGGTTCTAATAGGGTTGTTAGACCTTTGTTTGTCCTAAAGTGTAAAAGTGATCCTTAGCTATATATTAATGTATTATGGTGAAAACATTTAAAAGTCTCCAAAAGGTTTAATTTGTGTGAAAATCATGGGCTTTTTAGAGTAATAGTTTGAAAGTTACTTTGGCATTTTCGAGGGAGCACCATGTATAGATTTTACAAGGCATGCTTGACTTGATTTTTGGAAAGGATTAAGAAAAGGATTGGGTTCAGAAGGAGTAGCTACAACCTTTCAAGGATAAAAACCCTAGTTTTCAGCATGCACAACCCCTTGAATGGCCACCTTGATCAATTTTTCCTTCAAAAGAGGAGTTGAGTTAATCTCCTTGCATGACACTTGATCATTTTTCAGTCATGAAGGGGAAGTGAGTATCCATGCAAATATTTCACACAATATTCTCACTATTAGAAATTATGTTGTGTTTCTGAATCCATTCTTCATAGGTCTATTGGAAGTTTGGAGAGATTGTCATTGATGATGTTGGTTGGCAACATGAGAATGGAAGGTACATAATGATGTGTTGCAGTGTTGTCATTGATGTCAACATTGTAAATTATATGAATAATTTGGTTGTAGAAAATTTTGATTAGTTCTAACAGGTTTTCAAGGTGTTGAGGAAGACATTTTTTTCCAATTGGTTTGATATGAAGATATCAATTTTATGGGAAATTGAATAAGTTTCAATTCTTCTTATACAATGTTACAGAGCACTAGATTTTGGGTCTGCACCACTCCACAAATGAATATTTAACTTTGTGATTCTAACATCATTTTTATGAATGTTAGATGTATCTAATTCCAAGATTTCATCATTGTTTGACAAGTGGTTTGAGAGATATGATTTACAGAAGTTCGGCCTGGAAATTATAGTTTTTTTTGGTATAGTGCATTTGTGTGGGAGATTCTACACATCTCCGAAAATGATTTTTTTCTTTTTTTCTTTTTAGGATATGTTTCTAGATGTCATTTGAGTATGAATTCAAGTCGGAATTGAGTTTTGAGGTCCACGTGTCGAGATGTGGATACATAGCTGAAGGATTTATCTATTAGGTCTTATGTGGTGCCAACCTAATATGATCGAAGGTATGTAAAGATTAAATAAAATTTTTAGTCTTATGTGGGATCTATTTTAGGTCCATACCAACCTATTTCAATTTGTTTTGAGTTTTGAATTGTGGAATGTTGTATGTATGAATGTTTTGAGTTGACAAGTTATGATTTGATTGTTACATCTAATTAGTCTGACATAGTTGATGTTACACTTGATGTGGATATATATGTTAGATATTTTTCAGTTTTTGAAGTATGAAATGAATATATGATGTTTGTTTCAAATTTCCTACATGTGAATATCATCATAGTAGAGTGAATTTAAGTTGTGAATGTTAAAGATCATAGTTTTGTGAATTAAGAGCAAGGTGGAGTGTTGAAGCATAAATATATAAAGTTTGTTTATTGTGCTTCAATGGGATTGTATTCATGCATATTTTAGATGCAATTACAATAGTTCAAAATAGGCTATGATCCACCATCTCTCTTCTATATTTTTTCTCTGTGGATAGTGATTCCACTTGCAATGAGCACTTCTGTAAATATATTACAACTGGTTATAATATGGTGTGATCTAACCCTCACTATGGTTTTTCCTGTTTTGGGTTTTCCAAATAAAAATCTTGGTGTTCATGTGTTATGTGATGTTGTGAATGCTTCATGCTTTATTTCTTTATTAGAGTTGAATATTCTTTGGTAATTGGAATTTTAATGTTTGAATGGTTTAAGAGAATACTAATTCACCCCCTAGTATTCTGGGTGTTCAACAAGATCTGTTTTCTCAGAGATTGGTTTTGCATCATTTTTTAATATAGAATGATAAAGGAGTGTTTCTTTTCCTTTTTATTTCACTATGGGTGCTTATTTCCTATTTAAAGGCTCCATTGCATACCATGGGTTAGGGTTTTCTATTTCAAAATATATTAAAGGTTGGATGGTAAAAGTAGTGGTTGCATTTTAAAAACTCATGTCTTATATAAATCATATAAGGATAGGCATGTGGGGTCTATTTTCCATGAGGATCCTTCTCAAGGTCTACTGTAATGGGTAGTTTTATTCATTTCCATTGCTTTGATTTCCATGTTATCACTTTTTCTATGATTTCTATCCTTTGTTCACTATTGGGTTTGAGGGATAGGGATGATTCCATAGAATCTCAAACCCTAATCCTCATATGGGGAATTTCAAACCTTATCTTATAAACCCATGAAAAAACCTTGATGTTATGAGCTTTGAAACCCTTGGATAGTTGAAAGGAGGTAGATCGTAGTTTATTTAGGTGAGGAGATAGTTAGTTTTTGAAAGATAGAAAAATAGAGTAGAGGTTCAAACACATATAGGGTTTTACACTAAATTTGGAATGTTTCACCAAACTTAATATATATAGAAAGGGAAAAATGAGTGTAATGAACCCACCTATTCTTCTATTTCATTCAAGAATTGAGATCCCTTAAGTTAAAATCTACTTTCAATCCTTATGTGAATGAATTCTTTGAAGAATCTTGCAATTTCCTTTATATGCGTGTGGACTAAACAACACTTTTGGGAGATGAAAATAAAATAGAAAATAAAATCAAAAATGAAATGTAAGACCATATCTGAGTAGATGAAACATAGAGCTAATAGACACAATTTATTTCACACATGTCGTATGAGTGGAGGACATTTAAAAATTTCCCCAAAAATAGTTGCAACGTGTCCTTGTTGATTGCAAAGTGTCCTAAGACAACTTTTTGACAAAAATTATTGAACAGAGGTTTTGGGAGAAAGATTAAAAATACCAAATGCAATCATTCATGAAATTTAAAGAGTGGATTTTGTAGATGAATCATAATACTAACAAAAACACTTTATTTCATGTGGATTGGATAAAGGGAAAATCTTGTGCACCTATTGTAAAATGATGTTTTTGGAAGCTATCTAAGGACTAATTTTCCTATTGGTGAATGGGTCCTTGTAGGTCTTTTCAAAATTGGTTTCTGGATCCTTTGCTCCTCTGTCTGCACTTCGAGATTCTCTAGGTTTCATAGTCTGGTAGTCCAAAATAAATTCGGGATCTAAGTTTTCATGGGATGACCACAAAGGTGACAACAAATGCAACTTTACAATTTTGTACTTTTGAGATCTACAACTTTTTCTTCAACCTACAAATTTGCAACACACAAAGAGAGGGAAAAAATGTTTCTTTTTTTGTGAATTAGGGTTTTCCTTGGTCAAACCTTGTTTTGGTAATGAAACCTTGAAATGAAATAATGAAAGCATCAGGAGATGATGAATGAACAAATGTATTGTTGCAACTAACCAAAATCTTGAATAAACCTTGAAAAGACTAAAATCTTGATGTTGATCTTGCATAAAATGGATTCAATAGATGTGGATCTTGATACTTGAATCTTGCTTTAAATCTTTGACTTGAATTCTTGGATTAGATCTTGAAACCTATATCACAATGTTAGCTCCAAAAACATGCATGATTGAACATAGCTTTGACATGATGCTTGAGATCTTGAATGCTACAACAAATGATGAAGAAATATGATATTGAATGCTCTTGACAATAATATTTTCTCTTGTGAAAGTTCTCTCAATTGTGCTCTTGAAATCTAATGTTAATTCGATAAAATAACCTTGTATTTCTAGAGATTTATCTTTAATTTCTCGAAATTCAAACATTAAAAGATGACCTTTGAAATTTGAATTTAGGATCATAAAAATACCACCAAAAAAAAATTAAAAATGGGTTTCAAAGCTTAGGGAGGACCCATTCGCCCATGGGAAAATGGGTCCTAGGCCCCAATTCTTGGAACACACATTGCTCAATGTGAAGTGTTATGTATTGACATTAATTAATGTTGGATTTCCCCTTTAGAAAATATAATTTAATAGGATTTTAAATGAATTATAGGACCAATTAAGGTATAATTAAGCTCAATTATTTAAGGGAGCCCTAAATAAGTGTGAAAATGTAAAGGGGTACACTCTACAACACTAAAATAGGGTATTATTAAGTCCAAATTAAATTAGGAGGGCCCAAGAAAGTTAGAAAATGTAAAGGGATAAATTTTCCGTCACTACAATGTCAAATGAAGGCAGTAAATATAGAACACGGTGAGGTGCATGTGAATAAAAAATGTAGAATTCTATGTTGGTTGGTTTTCTAGAAGGCTTGGAATTGAGAGTCAATGTGGACACCAATGTATTCTTGCATACTTTGAGTCCTCTAGTACCAAAGAAAATCTAATAAAATTATTAGAAGGATAGTAAAATATGCTCTTGACATTGAAGGATGATGGAAAACCTACCTATGAAGAGGCAATGTACTATCATGAATAAGAGATTAGAAAAGGTTAGCATGAAAGGTTTTCTAGAAGTGAAGTGGCAAGAGGTCATGACAGTCTTGAAAAGTAGATTCCAAATAAAGATATATGGGCTAGTCATGCAATGATGAAAGGAAGGCATGAGAGTAGTATACTACCAAGAAGGAGCTTATTATGGATACCTTATGAAGTGAAACCCCATGATGTAAAATAAAGCACAGTCAAATCCTAAAATAAGTGACCTTGAAGCAATTAGGGGGGCATTCATCTCAAGATTTCAATGGAGTCATGGTTAGCAAAATGGAAGGCACAAATTATAGTCAAAAGGAAGATAGGATAGATTTTTCAAGGAAAAGTACAACATTCTAGTGAAGGATCATCAAATAGAGGACACCCATAAAGTATGGTACAATCACAATTCAAATAAAAGACAACATTTGTAGGGGACAACCACTTTATTGGTGGCAGTTTTGTTAGGTTTCATAGCTCCAAGGATGACAATTTTTAATTTTTCTAAAAAAAATACTTGAGAAAAGGTAGGTAGTGTTTGAGGAGATTAATACATTTATTAGTTGTGAGTTCTTGAAAAGCTCTGGCAAAGAGCAGGGAATTTCTCCCAACCTCCCTATTATTCAAGAGATGTTGAAGATAGAAAACATGGTTTTCTTTTCCCACTTGGAATGCTTGCATGATGACAAAAGCATTGACTATAGAAATATCAAGCAGAAATTTATTTGTTTTAGCCCACAACATTTCATTAGAGGGTGGATTATTAATGGCTTCTGACTCTATTGAAGGCTACTATGTAATACCTGAGAATGTTCTACAACCCCATCTGAAACAACACTTCCACTCCCTATTTTTGAAATTATAGATACAATAAAGGAGCATGACAGTGGTAGTTAGTGGAGGAAGCATTAGAATTAGATGATTATTAGTTGCATTCATAAAATAAACACTAGAAGATTGGTGGTAGAAGTTTCAAAGACCTCAAGAGACCAAGGGTTTGAGATAACACTTGAAAATAGAAGCATAGATAATGCAGAAATATAGTTACATGAAAGACCTATGTCTTAGACATCATTGAGAATAAATACATACATAGTCACCTTTCAAAGGGAGCAACAACATAAAGGGTTGATGCTATTGTGGATTGTGCAAGCTAAAGAGTAGGGGTACACTTTATGAGCATAAATATTGTGAGGGGAAATAACACATTACATAATAAAGGATGGAACTCACCTACAAGTGAATTAAGCAAGGTCTAAGAAAAATAATTTTGAACAAACAGTCCAAGTTGCAACCACACATGAGCAGTGTGACAAGTGAAAGGGGTCACAATAAAGGGATACTCATCTACCAAATCACAAGGAGGTAGATTACATTAGAAAAGGGCAGTCTTGAACTTTCACATGCAATCACCGAACAAAGGAAAGACGGTCACCATCATCATGCAGCTGACATCCTTGAAAAGGTAGTCAAATAAAATTGTGGTAGTGGATAGAATTGAAATGATAGAGTGTTGGTAAGGAGTTTTAAAGGTATGACAATATCACTTGCCATAGTGACCCAATCATTAGTCATAAAATAATATGGTGGAGTATGCACTATAAGCAGTGGCATAAGTCTCCATAGTCTTCAATGTGCAAAAGATAAGCATGATTAATGATTTGTGGAGGCAAGTGAAGAATAAAGGCTGCATAGACCTTGAAATGGTTAATTGCAACCCATGAATAAGGACAAATGGATAGATTCAATCCATAAAGTTAGAAAAGAGGTTGATAGGTCAGTTTGTAATGGTGAATAATATGGCAATGAGGAATGCTATATTGCAAATGTAATGTTGCATTAAAGATACAGTCCTCATAATCATAGCAACGAGTAAATTTTTTAAAAAGGGGGTAGTCATCAAAATACAGTAAAGAAGGATGAAAATAATCATGCAATTAATGGTATTACCATGTATCTTTCCTTTAATTCAGGGATGCCATCAACTAAAAGAGGGGAACTAGATTAGAATTTCAAAGATTTATTTGCATCAAAGACCAAAATTGAAAGTTTCAATTGGCTAGGCCTGATTTCAAGGAGGTGTTGTCGCTAGTCAGTGTCAACAAATTATTCCTCCAGTCTTCTCTTTTGTCCCTTCAATAAAGGAGAATAGTTTATTCTCTTAACCCCAAATCAAGGTAGGGTAAGGTCTTGAAAGGTGGAAAATGATCGTGTTTTTCTCCTAGGGTTTAGGACCTAGAAGGACAATATTCACTAACTTTCACTCAAGAACAAACCCTTGAGATCTCAATGAAAAAGATTAAGATATCTTGCAAGAGGGTTGTTTTAGGGGTTGGATATGATCTAATAAGGGGTTCACCACCAAGTTTAGACTTGGAAAAGAATGAAATACAATATGTAATACAAAACTCTAATTCAATGCAATGACCTATCACATGACCTATAAATGCAAGTAAAATAAAACAAAAAAGAAATAAGATGAATATTGTGCACCTGAAGTTTTGAAATACTTATTACAACTTTGAAACATTGGAAAATTTGACTTCATGACCAATTGGACTCATTTTCCAATCAGGGTGAATTAGTCCCATATCTGGATTCCTGCATGAGAGCCTATTTCGGGAAAAAGGGTATTTGAATCTGCAAACATATCTGGAAAAAACCCACAGTGGGACTCATTTGCCACTATTGGTGAATCAATCCCATTCTGCTTTTTTGAGAAATTCAAGTTTTGATTTGCACCTCAACACCTACTCTTTCCTTCCAACTTGAGTTTTGGATTTTAGTTTATGAAAAGACCTACAAAATAGAAAATAAACTTGATATGCTAATAGGGGGTTTTCCTTGGTCAAACCTCTAGTTTGGTAATGAAACTTTGATAGAAATGATGAAATGTGCATGAAAACCCTAGCCTTAAGTGAGTCTAAGACTAAGAAATCTGAAACATGATGCAATCTTATTCTAATGTGCAAGAATATGATGCAAGAATGGAAATATGATGATGAATGAATCACTTGGAGAGATCTCTAATCACCCGAAACAAGCCCTAATGATGCTTATACCTTAGACTAAAATCAGAGTGATAATGGGAGATGGAATCACTTAGGAAACACGTATTTAGGCTTGGATTGATGGATAGTTGCATCTCCCCAACCTAGAATCCATCATGATTCACAATAGACAACCATGATAAACCCTTAACAATGCTAGATCTTGAATAAAAGTGAGCTTGAATACCTACAAAAATACTTTAATTCTGCTCCAAAGCTTCAACTTTGATGATTACTTGCTCTTGAATGCCTAGATCTTGAAAATTTCTCTCGAGAATGCTTGCATAGATTAGCTAGATGATAAAAATGACTTAGAAACTTGCTTATATAGGAATTAACACCTAATTGACCATTATCTAGATCTCAAAGGCCGACATCCACGAAAAATTTAAATTAAAATAGTGAATTTCCCACTCAAATTTGAAAAATACCCCAAATGGGACTCATTTGCCACCCTTGGTGAATGGGTCGCACCTAAGGGGACTCATTAGCCCAAGGTGGAAAATGAGTCCCACCTTAGCTTTTTGAGGTGGGGTTTTAGGATTTTCGATGTTTTAAGTGATTTTGTCAGGTTTTTAGGTGAAATAAGCCTTGAGATCCGAAATAAAGAGTCTTAGGGGCCTATTAATGATGATTTTAAAGGGTAATTAATGCAAGGGTGCCAAAATAGGTCTGAATTAAGTGTGAAATTGCATCACTTTCAAAAGCGTACAATTTTCTACACTACATTTAGCCCCCATTTTAGCGCCCATATGACTCTACGTGCATATGCAAGCTAAAGGAATCCAATAATGACCTCTATATCATAAAAGGATACACATATAAGTTTAATCATGATACAAGAATGAAGCCCCCACTCTAGATATCTACAAAACCACAATGTTAGGAACCGCATCCTGCAACATGAATTCATTAGTTGTCCATAAATCCTCTTATCTAACTTCTTTCTAGAAATCACATTCGAGGGTAGATTTATGCCCCCCGTTGATTGTGCTTGCTTTACACATGTGGAATCAAGGTAGCATTCTAACTGCATCAAATAGGATAAGTCATATCATAGGGTAGCATTCTAATGGAAAACAAGTTCGCAAAGTGTCCCCTTTTTTTTCAAAGTCTCCTCTCTTTTTGCAAAGTGTCCCATTTTTTTGCAAAGCATCCCTTTTGTTCGTGAAGTGTCCCATTTCTTCTCGAAGTTTCCCAAAAGGGGTCTAAAGTGTCTAGGACCTTTAGGATAGTACACTAGAACAACTTTAGTACACTTCTATGATTGTTGATGTAAAGATTTAAGATTTTAGACTAGTTATAGGACATAATTTTTAATTTTTTGTTAAGTTCTCACCCATTCGTGATAGTGTCTAGGTGGAAAATAAATTAGCTTCCTTCAAGACTTAGCCCCCACTCTTTTAGGGGAGGATATACAACTTTTATAGACCACAAGATTATATTGGGTGTACCTCATGCCCCCCATGAGGTACCATGATCCAATACTGATGGAATTAGCAGAGTGATAGGATGCAGATACATGTACATTTCATCTGCCTACCGACAAGATGGGCATCATGCTGGAGGATGTACACCATATACTCTGAGTTCTGATTTGGGGTGAGTGAGTACATTTACAAGCAGGGCAGTCATTTCATGAGATGAAATATGACAAGCAGTTCTGCCTATGAGGTCCAGTGCATGATGAGAGGGTGAGACCATGGATAGATCTTGTGATGCTACTATACTCATGGGCCTCATTGCTGACATAGATTATGATTGATGATAGTTGCACTAGTACTCATCCCTAATGGATGAGTAGCGCACTTGGAGGGTGGAATAGTACACCTAATTTGAAGGATGGTAGAGCACAAGACCATGTATGCCTAGGGGCACAATGTCCTAGCATATCTATACTATGATATTGGATGATTTGTATTATAGGAGATGGACAACATGGTACTTGTACAATTCTACAGGTGTGGTGCCTAGAGCATATCACATGTACTAGACCGACATGGTTCCCATGTCTGATAGCCTTGGGGTATCCTTGAGCCTTCAACTATCCTTTACGGTAGTTTTGGCAATATGGTGACTTACACTTCTAGAGAGTCTGATTTGACCGATTGGAGGAGGATGAGATCCTTTGGAGACATAATAACCTTGTGCTATAGTGGCCAGATGAGAGTCATCAAATGAGGAGATTATACATGGAAAGGTTCTTGATTGGTAGACATGATTACATAGTATGTCCTTTCTACTATGATTGTGTCATGAGACAGTTTGGTTAGGTTCAGATAGTACCCAAGGCATGACCCTTTTTCTAGAGATCAGTACGAAGTTCCTAGAGACTTGGTGATTCTAGACAGTTCACTACCGAGGATGTTATCTATAGTGACTCTAAGTTCTTAGATCATGATATGCCTCGGGTCTTTAATGTTGATGATGTCAGTTTCATAGATGGCTATGAGGAGTGGTGGATAATATCACGACCATCTCTTGTATTCCTAATGGATGAGTGGATAGTTGATGTGGGGCCACTCCCAAATGAGGGAGATGAGGTAGAGGATAGGGCTGAGGAGACACGCTACAGGGCTTCAGACATATTTATGAATGTGATAGATGAGGAGTATGATGAGGATGTAGATCTTGACTATGATAGCCATGAGGGTGGAGATGAGGAGGAAGAGAAGTCGATGAGTGAGGTTGGTGAGGCAAAAAATGAGGATCCAACAAGGCATGAGTGGTAAGATCCATCTCCCATTCATGTTACTAGATCATGATCAGTAGATGCAACAAGCACCAGTACCCACAGTCATGGAGAGGCTAGCACATCCTCCATGCCCCCTACACATGATGAGGCTGATTTTACGCAACCTGCCAGAGATCTAGGTGATTATAATCATGCTTTATGCTTATGCTTATGTTTTATGCTTTAATTTTATATATATAACATAATGTATGATGATTATTCTTATGGTTTGTATTTTACAAGATCTGTGAGAGATCTTCATGATCTCTATCATCAAGTGATTGTAGAGGTAGTGCCCTTATCAATCAATGAGGAGACCATTGACTCAGACTATGTTCCCCCACCCATCATGGAGCAAGACCCATAGTTGTTTAGGCCATATGTTAGACTGCGGGAAGCATATGAAGTCTTAGGAGGTGCATCCATCAAGATGATGCTGCCCAAGATGCACAGTCATCTTAGACCCCACTAGAGTTCAAGAGACTATAGTCTAAGGTAGCTATACTATAGGAAGAGAGAGATCAAATAGTAGGGGAGCAGCGAGAGGCCCTTGGATAGGTACAAGGCTTACCGTTTTCTCTTAGTACACTTGGTAAATCATGATCATGATCGCATACCACCATCTCCAAATAGACCACCACTAGATAGATGCAAACACCAGGTATCGAGGGATCTGACAGTCATGGACATTAGTAGCATTGTATATATTGATGACATGTACACAAAACTTTGATATATATATATATATATGAACATTTGATTCTTTATTACTTGTGTTTGAATGTTAAATGGCAATGTGATTAATTAAATAATCTCTGTAAGACTATTTAATGAATGCCTCCATTATTTAACATGTTTTATGTGATCTAATTAAAACTTATTCTAGTTTATTTTAGATGCAACATTGTGATTATGTTATGCTAAATTAAATGCACCTATGATCTAATTAAAGAACATTAAATGCATATAGGGATATAATCTAACTTAACACACAACATGAAGTTGAATAGCATGAAACCTAAAGTAATCACTTAAAATGAATTAAATAATCACTTTAGTATTCAAGACACATAAATAACTATTTGTCAAGAACAAAGCAATGCGAGAGCGCATAGAATATTATCCACTAACTCTTACACCACTACTTAATAATTCATACTATTCAAGAGGATTAGACATAATACCGATGCAAATGCATGACATTAATAGGGTCTTTGAGGTGTGTTTCATCCATTTATATTAATGTGTATGCACAAAACACGTAGCTTTCATTAATTATGTAAGGTCCTAACCAATTAGGACTGAATTTTCCTTTTTTAGTCAGTTTGATGTTAATGTTATGTTGATTTTCAAATAAGACAAAATCACTTTTGTTGAATACATGAGGGATTACATGATCACTATAAATAAGTTGTAATGTTCTAGCATAAGCTTGGAGATGCTCAAGATTGTTAATACGTTGTTTTTCAAGCATCTCAAGCTGGTGCAGCCATTATTCTCTATAAGTGTAAGTCCTTGAAGAGAAATCCTTATGTAGGGATTTCTAACTCCAAGAGAATAATCACCTTGGTACCATAGACAAGGTGATAGGGAGTAGTCCCAGTGGATTTACTAATACTAGTACGATAAGCCCTTAACACATATGTAAATTGTGTGTGCCAATCCTTATTGTTGTTTTTTACTACTTTCCTTAGGATTTGTTCAAGATTTTTATTAGTTGATTCAGCTTGACCATTAGATTATGGGTAATAAGGTGTTGAAAAGTGATGTTTGATATTAAAGGTTTCTAGGAATTTATACATGTCATTATTCTTAAATGGTGTCCCATTGTGTGAGATCAATGCAGAAGGAAGTCCAAAGCGAGCAATAATGTCTTCCAATATGAAATGACATATTACATTAGTAGTCATTGATCAAAGAGGAATAGATTCTACCCATTTTGTGAAATAATCTGTCATGATAATTATAAAGGTATGTCCAATAGAGGAAGGAGGTGAGATTTTTCCAATTAGATCTTGGCCGCATACTGAGAATGGTCAAATAGGAATTTAGGCCCAAAGATAAAAAGTAGGAGTGTGAATCAAATTGCTATGTTTTTGACATTTTTGACATCTCTTAGCATGCAAAGCAATCTTTTTCCATATGTCTCCAGTAATACCCATGTGAACAATTTTTTGAACTAATGATCTTCCTCCAAATTGACCTCCACATGCACCTGCATGAGCCTCTTCAATTGCTATGTGGATTTTGGATTCTTTGAGACATCTAAGTAAAAGGCCATTAAAGGATCCTCTATATAATACATCGGCGAGAATGATATACTTAGTTGCAAGTTTGCAAAGATGATATCGAGTATTTTTAGTTGTCATCTCAAGAAAGGTACCACCATTTAAATAGTTAAATATCATTGAGTACCATTCACTAGAGTTTTCCATAGTTGTTATTAATACATCTTCGATTTTGGACTCGATTAATGGTTTCATAACTGGATGAACAATAAATGTGAAATGTTTTGAAGGATCTTTAGGTGATATAAGAGAAGTTGCACTTACCATTGCATCTACATGTTGATTATCCTTTTGTGGGATGTTGTCAATGGTAAATGATTCAAAATTATCTAACAAATTCATTGTGAGATCCTTGTATTTCAATAATTTTTCATGCTTTGTTTGATATTTTCCTTTTATTTGCTTAATGACTAACTGTGAATCACCAAATATCTTGATATTTCGAACTCCCAAAGCTGAAATTGAATGTAACCCAACGATTAATGCTTCATATTCTGATGTGTTGTTGGTGCATAGGATGTTTAAGCGGTATGATAAGGGAATAGCCTTTCCTGCGGGCGAAACTATTATAATCCCAATGTCAAAGCCTGTTCTACACTTAGATCCATCGAAGTATAACTCCCATGCTTCATTATCTTTTTGAATAGTCCACACATTCTCATCAAGAAATGTCTCGACATTAGGTAATGTTAGGGGTGAAGGAGCATCGGCTAAGTGGTCAGTTAAGGCTTTTCCTTTAATTTCTTTTTTGAAACAAACTTAAGGTTTTATTTTGTTAACAACATAATCCATTTAACCAAGCTCCCTAACAAATCTATTTTATTAAAAAGATGTTTTAGAGGGTCAAATTTTGTCATCACATATATTTCCGCATTCACCAAGCAATGTCTTAGCTTACTTGTAGCAAATACAATAGCCAAACATTGTTTTTCTATTGTTGTGTATTTTTTCTCATAACCAATCAAAGTTTGGTCAATGTAATAAACATGATGCTCTTTGTCATTTTTGTCTTGTTGAGCCAACAATGCTGCAAAATCATGGGATGATGTAGCTATGTAAAGGATGAATGGTTTGTTTTGTATAGTGGGTTGTAGAATAGGTGGAGTTGCAAGATACTCCTTCAAACTCTTAAAATCCTATTTACAATCCTCGTTCCAATCGAATTGCACATCCTTTTTCAGAATATGTGTAAATGGTAACATTCAATGAACTAAAGATGCTACAAAACAATAGATAGCTTGAATTCTTCCTTGTAATGTGCACAATTGAGATATATTTTTAGGAGGAGGCATCTTAACTATAGAATCATTTTTCTTAGTGTCCACCTCGATGCCTCTATGAGATAAGATTAAACCTAGAAGTTTTCCACTATCTACACCAAAGACACTTTTTTGGATTCAATCTTATGTTGTAGTTTTTCATTTGCTCAATTTTTTTTTAGAGGACATTCACATTGTCTTGTCATGTTAAATATTTTGTGAGAATATCATCAACATAGTCTTCCAAAATCTAATGTATGCAATCATAAAATATTAATGTCATAGCTCATTGATATGTTGCACCATCATTCTTCAATCCAAAAGGAATCATGACCCAAAAAAATTTTCCCCAAACTATTGTAAATGCTATTTTATATTGATCTTGAGGGTTGATAAAGATTTGATTGTAACTAGAAAATCCATCCATGAATGACAACAAAGCATGTACCATAGTCGAGTCAACTATCATGTCAATATTAGGAAGGGGAAAGTCATCTTTTAGAGATGCTTTATTCAAGTCACAAAAATCCATACACATCTTAATACGATTGTCGGGACTTGCGACTATGACAATATTTGAGATCCAAGGAGAATAATCTATAGGTATTATGAAACCAACCTCAAGGAGTTTTTCAATCTCTCCCTTAACTAACAAGGCTATCTTAGGATTCATCTTTCGTATCTTTTTCTAACTAGTTTAGCATTTTCAGAAAGGACTATGTTGTGTGTCACTATCTTAGTATCAATTCCTAGCATATTTGAATATTTCCAAGAATTTGTTTTAGGAAAGTCATGGAGTAACATTGTGTGATCCTCTTGTTCTTCATCATAAAGGAAATTTCCTATCTTAATTACCTTATCCTTGTCATTGATGTCCATTGGTATGTCAATTGTATCTCCTAGAGGAAGTGCACTTGGTTTTGGAAATTCAGGGTTGTATTCTTCTTTACTCATATCTACTTCATTACTTTCCTCTTCTAAATCCTTTTCTTTGGTGTTAATCATAGCACATGTAACCTTTTTATTTTGAGGAGTAGTTGATGGTTTGTCATAAACTTCTAGAATTTTCTATAAGGCTTCACCATCCTCAAAGTATTCCCATTATGGTTTAGAATCCATATCAAGCAATTCAGTATGTTTCAAGGTGAGATTGATTTTTGGTTTGCACATGATGGTGTTGATGTTTAACGACGGTCTCTTTGTTGCTTGTGTAATCTTAGAAGGGAAATACCCCAAACCATTTTTTATTTCTTGCGTGTTTGGTTCTACGGGAACAAAAATTCCTTGTTCTTTCTTTCCACAACCTTTACCACTATAACCAATTGTTTTATAAGTTTATAACCTCTCCCATAAATTCTTTCCATTTCTTTCGATTTTGGTGGTTGTTGATAATCTATCTCATCAAAGTTTCTTGTATAGCTTGTATCTCCTTTGAGAGTGGATGAGGTATATGCTTGTGAATTTTCTTCTGAGTTCTAAGTTGACATGACTGTTGGTTGCTTTTTTTTCATATTATTTTCTTGTGATTATGTAATCTCCCATAAATTAGGGTGTGAACTCCAAGGAACCCTAATCATCATCTAATAACTTTGAAATAGTTTTCATTTATTTTTTGTATTCTTCTATAGGTTCTATTTTCGGTGTTGGAATCAATCTGCTTAGAGGACTTGTTGTTCCTTTTTCAACTTGTAAGAAAATTTTAGGCTCGGGGTGTTGGCAACAAAAGGGCAGATAACTGAGAGGGAGGTGAATCAATTGTCACTAAATTTCAAACTCATTAACTTTATTAACCCCTATTCTCAGATCTAATTAATAACTATGAAAGCATAAATCAACAATACATCAGAAACACACATAAAACCAAGATTTTTCCATGGAAAACCTATTAGGAGAAAAAAATATGGTGGAGGTTAATCCACAAGTTTATACTCTATTAAAAGTATAAGAAGAATAAATGGAGAATGCACATGCATTCAAGCACACTGCCTAGATCTCACTACTCAATTAAAAAAGGCTTACGGCCCAAAGGAAGACTCACTGTCTTATAGTAATATTCAGATTAAATCCATCTGAAGATCTTGAACTAAGAAAGTAGCATCTATTAATTCCTAATGATAGTTCTGATTAAGCATGTGATGAACACTTCTTTACTCTTCTTCACTCTTCTTCACTCTTCTTCACACTTTTCTCTACCTTCGAAAGATTTAGAACATTATTAGCACACATACACTTTCTCGCTCACACACACTCACATTCAAATGAAGAAATAATCACTTATATATATCCACAACAAGTAATTACATTGTTGCAAGTCGACTTCAACAAAATAATAAGATGAATACAAATTGTCAGTCTAAAACAATAAAGATTATTAATGTGAATCTACCAAGGTCAGCCACAACATAGTGGAGACCCAAAACAATTCCTTCAAACACAAAACACATTCAAATATTTTTCCTCGAAGATCCACAACATGCTACAATCACCCTGTCGGCCATGAACATAAAAAACATGAACACGCAAGAGAAAATCATCGACCGCGAGCACAAAAATCAATGTGGGCATGTAACATAGATAGAGCATGATCTAGAAACATCCACAAACACCACAAGAACATACACAACTTAGATTACCAGAATCAAATTATCTTCTTCGACGAATACCAGCTTCAGTAACAAAATAATTGTTAGAACATAGAAACTCATAACTTTCTCAAATCTTCATGTGCATCTCTGAAATATTTGGTGGATAAACTAGATAGAATTGAAACAAAACCATTTAATCTAAAACTTCTCACCATCAACATACTGAACTTTCCATCATACTGATCTTCACTGCTTCACAGACAACCTGCAACTTATTTTATTACAATTTTCTCAATATCCTTGACATATACAATCTTAAAGAAATTAATGCTAATAGTGTTGACATCAATGAAAACCACATATCATAAACACAACCACAACATCCAAAAATCTCCCCCTTTTGCATTGATGATAACACATGATTTGAAAAACACCATCAACGCAACTAACTTCAACACTTACTCCCCCTTAGGTTCTGACTATTTTCTCCTCAAATAATTCCCAGTTTTCACATTGCTATTCTCCCCCTTTGACATCAATGGAAAAGGTACACACAAAATTTGAACCACATATCTAAATCATCTGAATACTCCCCTTCAGTAGCATCCACCACAACATCAATTTGAATCAAGATATGACTGTGAACTACACAGACCGATGCAAGACAATGCATCTTAGTTTTGATTAGGAGGTGTCATCACCCCTATCTTCCATCTAAGATACTAAAAATTATCCTTAGGAAATGTCTTGGTAAAGATGTCTGCAATCTGTTCCTTAGTAGGAACATACTCCAATCTGACTTCCTTTTCACTCACCTTCTCTCTCAAAAAGTGAAACTTGATAGATATATGCTTGGTCTTTGAATGCAGCACCAAATTCTTCGAAATTTTAATTGCACTTGAATTATCATAGAATATAATAATAGGATCATCATACATAACTCTGATATCTTTCAAATTTTGCTTCATCCACAATACTTGTGTATAATTGTTAGTAGTAGCAATTTATTTTTCCTCTACAAGAGACAAAGAAATGGCATTCTACTTTTTACTTTACCATGAAATCAACTTCTTTCCCAAGAAAAATGTGCCACCACTAGTAATTTTCCTATCATTCACATCTCCTGCCCAATCAACATTAGTAAAGGAACTCAAAGTAAAATCATCATCTTTAGGATACCACAGGCCAAAATCAACTGTTCCCTTCAAGTATCTAAAAATTATTTTTATGGAAGTCACATGAGATTCCTTAGGATCAGCTTGAAATCTTGCAAAAATACATACAACATTCATGATATTAGGTATATTTTGATTCAAATAAAGTAATCCACCAATCATTGATCTGTATCTAGTCTGATTTTCCTTTGGATAATCATCATCTATTGTCAACTTACATCTGTTCACCATGGGTGTACCGACTAGCTTTGAATCTTCCATACCAAATTTCTTTAGAAATTCTTTCACATACTTGGACTGAGATATAAAGATCCCTCTATCTAACTAAGTAATTTTCAATCCCAAAAAGAATTTCATCTCTCCAATCATTGACATCTCAAAATCATTCTGCATCTCATCAACAAACTTCATGGACAAACTGTCATCTCCTCCAAAAATGATATCATCAACAAAGACTTCCATAATCAAATATTTATCATCATCAATCTTGAAATACATATTACTATCAGAAGTACATTTTTTAAATCCAAGCTTCATAAAATACTTGTCCAATATGGCATACCAAGCTCTAGGGGCTTGCTTGAGTCCAAACAATTCTTTCTTCAACTAAAACACCATATCTCCCTTATCAGTAAATTGAAAACCATCAATTTGCTCAACATACACCTCTTCTTCCAATTCTCCATTTAGAAAAGATGACTTGAAATCCATTTGACAAACCTTGTAGTTTTTGTAAGAAGCATAAGCAAGAAACAGACTCACATCTTCAATTCTAGCAATAGGGGAAAAAGTCTCTTCAAAGTAAATTCCTTCCATCTAAGAATATCCTTTACATACCAGTCTTGCTTTGTTTCTTATAACTTCACCTTGCTCATTCAATTTTTTTCTAAAGACCCATTTAGTTCCAATTACATTTTTTTCCTTAGGTCCAGGAACAAGAATCCATATATTATTCTTCTCAATTTGCTGCAATTCTTCTTTCATTGTTTCAATCCAATGTTCATCTTTGCATGCTTCATTTATATTACTCGGCTCAGCTTTTGATATCTATAGACACATAAAAATGACCTAGAACTGCAAGCTCTATTTTTAATCTTTTTCTTCCTAGCATAATTAGGACATTTTAATTATGCCCTTGACTCACTTTCGACTATTAATTAAATAATTCATTTCTATTTATTCTTCATGATTATTAAATTAATTATTTATTTAATGTGTCACTAATTGTATAATGTCTTCCTCTGATTAAATAAATTTCTTAATTTATTTAATTATCTTTGTCCATTATGTCTTCCAGATTATTAAATAAATAATTTTATTTATTTATTTAATTATGTCACTAATTAAGTCTTCTTCCTAAAATTAAATAAATTCTTATTTATTTTAATTTTGTCCACTTTCCACTATAATTAAATAATTATGTTCAATTATCTCAATTATTCATTAGCCTCTTCTCTCCTAAATTAAATAAATTTTATTTATTTAATTTGGTCCCACTCTCTTGAATTTTGAATTAAATTATTATATTTAATTTAAAAGGTTCCCTTTGTCACATTCATCTATAATTAAATAATATCTTTATTATTTAATTTTGACCTAAATTAAATAACTTTTATTATTTAATTTCTTCGATCACCTCTTTGGCTATGCTCATTTTAAATAAAATTTATTTATTTAAAATAAGTCCCACCACCTAAATTAAATAATTTTATTATTTAATCACCTCTTTTACTGTGCTCATTTTAAATAAAATTTATTTATTTAAAATAAGTCTCACTTTCTAATTTCCATCTTTTAGTAAATCATTTAATTTAAATTATTTACTATCACATGACCCCACCACTTTTGAATTAAATTAATTTTTAATTCAAAAAGGTCAACATCACTTCTTGAATCAAATAATTTTAAATTATTATTTGATTCTCCAGCAACTTCGTTTTCTGTGCCCAATATCTCTTGTCACATGCATTGTCAACCTTTGATTTGATTTTCTAAAAATCAATCTTGGCCATTCATTTCGAATTTGACCCAATGTTGCCCTAACCCTAATTGTGGGTTGTTATATTGAATCTCCTCCATTGATTCTAGGCACTTAACTTTTAATCTTGGCCATTCACACAAAATTGTATTTTCTATAAAATGGCAATTCTGGTCTCATTTTGATATCTTGCAACTTCATGTTCTTGCAATTTCATACTCTTGCCTACTTCTTCATTTGTCATAGGCATATTTAGATTTCATTTTGATGCTTACTAGTTGCAGTAGGGAATAGTATTGCATGTAGTCATTCAAAATCCTTCAACATTTGCTTAGGGCTTGTCACGATCATTAGATTGCTCATCATAAATCTGAGGGAAACATCATATTTCAATAGGTTGAGAAGGTATAATGGAGGTTAGCCATGGAGGATGAAGACATCTAGTGAGATTGTTTTTATTTTATTCCTTTGCACTTCATTATTGCTTTGGGTTTTCATGTTTGCATTTGATATTGCCAACCCTATGAAAATTCCCTTAGTTACATTTTGTGTGAATGGCCAAGATTAAAATTTAACAAGTGCCCTAGAATCAATGGACGAGATTCAATATAACAACCCTCCTCATTATTCTTCCTCATCCTATTTTGCACCGGGGCATATTTTTGACTTATCTTCTTTGCCACAATGCGATAGGCTGCATCATGACAAAGATGGGCAAATGTAACACATAAAAATGACCTAGACCTACAAGCTCTTTTTTTAATCTTTTTCTTCCTAGCATAATTAGGATATTTTAATTATGCCCTTGACTCACTTTTGAATATTAATTAAATAATTCATAATTATTTAATTAATTCATATCTGTTTATTCTTCATGATTATTAAATAAATAAATCTTAATTATTTATTTAATGCATCACTAATTGTCTAATGTCTTTCTATGATTAAATAAATTTCTTAATTTATTTAATTATCATTGTCCATTATGTCTTCCAGATTATTAAATAAATAATTTTATTTATTTATTTATTATGTCACTAATTAAATCCTCTTCTTCCTAAAATTAAATAAATTCTTATTTATTTTAATTTTTTCCACTTTCCACTATAATTAAATAATTATGTTCAATTATCTAAATTATTCATTAGCCTCTTCTCTCCTAAATTAAATAAATTTTATTTATTTAATTTGGTTCCACTCTCTTGAATTTTGAATTAAATCATTATATTTAATTTAAAAGGTTCCCTTTGTCACATTCTTCTATAATTAAATAATATCTTTATTATTTAATTTCCACCTAAATTAAATAACTTTTATTATTTAATTTCTTCTATCACCTCTTTGGCTGTGCTCATTTTAAATAAAATTTATTTATTTAAAATAAGTCCCACCACCTAAATTAAATAATTTTATTATTTAATCACCTCTTTTACTGTGCTCATTTTAAATAAAATTTATTTATTTAAAATAACTCTCACTTTCTAATTTCCCTCTTTTAGTAAATAATTTAAAAAAATTATTTACTATCACATGACCCCACCACTTTTGAATTAAATTAATTTTTAATTCAAAAAGGTCAACATCACTTCTTGAATCAAATAATGATAAATTATTATTTGATTCTCCAACAACTTCGTTTTTCGTGCCCAGTATCTTTTGTCACATGCATTGTCAACCCTTGATTTGATTTTCTAAAAATCAATCTTGGCCATTCATTTAGAATTTGACCTAATGTTGCCCTAACCCTAATTGTGGGTTGTTATATTGAATCTCGTCCATTGATTCTAGGGCACTTGTTAACTTTTAATCTTGGCCATTCACACAACATTGCATTTTTTATAAAATGGCAATTTTGGTCTCATTTTGATATCTTGCAACTTCATGTTCTTGCAATTTCATACTCTTGCATGCTTCTTCATTTGTCATAGGCATATTTAGATTCCATTTTGATGATTACTAGTTGCATTATGACATAGTATTGCATGTAGTCATTCAAAATCCTTCAACATTTGCTTAGGGCTTGTCACTATCATTAGATTGCTCATCATAAATCTGAGGGCAACATTATATTTCAGCAGGTTGAGAAGGTATAATGGAGGTCAGCCATGGAGGATGAAGACATCTGGTGAGATTTTTTTTTTTTATTCCTTTGCACTTCATTATTGCTTTGGGTTTTCATGTTTTCATTTGATATTGCTAACCCTAGGAAAATTCCCTTAGTTACAATATCAAACAATATTCTTCTGCAATTCTTCTCCTAATTTGGACACCTTTGTTCTTATCTCCTATAATATAATATTCTGAATGATTTAATCTCACATACCTTGGAGTCTTAGGATGTTCTTGAAATTTAGGCTCTTGTGATCTCTCTTTTGTACTTCCACTAGTTTCTCCTTCCTCTTGATCTTCTTGATTCACCGAAATGATCTGAACTTGATTTGAAGTTTAACCTTTGTTTGTACTATCATTCTCATCATCAAAATCATATCCACAAGTTCTGGATGGTCTATCAATGTCTTCATCAACCTTAACAATTGCACTTTCAACCATTTTCTCCAATCTCTTGTTGTAGCATCAGTAGGCCTTGCTCTTAGTAGAATAACCAAGAAAGATTCCTTCATCACTCCTAGCATCAAAATTTCTAGTATCACCTTGGATTTGTACCTAGTTGAGGATATAAACAACAGTACTCACAAATTTTCTCCAATAAATATGAGGAACATTCCTTCCTACATCATAGTTCTAGAAACATCTTGAACCGTGTGGTCCTTCCTTTCTGCAACTCCATTTTGCTGAGGGGTCCACGGTGTAGATAATTGTCTCTTTATCCCATGCACTTCACAAAAAGAATTAAACTCACTGAAAGTGAATTCACCACCTCTATCTAATCTTAGACATTTAATCTTCAGACCTGTCTCTGTCTCAACTATAGCCTTGAAAATCTTGAACTTCTCTAGAGATTCATATTTCCCCCTTAAGAAAGTAACCCACATCATCCTAGAATAATCATCAATAAGTAACATGAAATACCTACAACCTTGTAAACTTCTGATTCTAGTAGGACCACACAATTCAGTATGCACAAGCTCCAACAATTCATTTGAACAATGTTATTTTCTCTAAAATTAAATTCTAGTTTGCTTTCCTAACTAACATTCCTTGCATATGGCATTAGAGGGTTTTACCAACTTAGGAATATCTCTCACTGCCTGAGTAGAACATATCTTGATAATATTGTCAAATTTTACATGACACATTCTCCTATGCCACAACCAACTTTTACTAGCAACATTCAGGTGAAAAATGTTACCTTTTGTTTTTGTACTTGAAGCAATCATATTTCCAGTACTTCCCAATATTCTACACTTTCTATCCTTGAATTGAATATTGTATCCCTTATCAACCATCTGCCTGACACTTAAAATATTATGCTTTAAACCTTCCACATAAACATCATCATCAGTATTATGCTTACCATCAAAAGAAATACATCCTCTGCCACGAATTATACCACCATTGTTATCACCAAATCTTACAACACCAACATCATACTTTTCCAAGCTCACAAATTTTCTTTTATCACCTGTCATGTGATGTGAACATTCACTATCAATTACCCATTCATCCTTCTCTTCAACTCAAGCAACTAGGGCTTTCTCCACATTTGTACAACTAGGAGATTCAGTAGTCACAAGATTATTTTCTTGATAGCAATAAACACAAACTCATCTTCACTTACATTCCCTTTATCATATTCATCATCTATCACACCTTCATCTGCAACATAATAACACTTCTTTTGAAATCTAGGCTTGTCATATCTTGGCTTAGGGACTCTTTTTAGACACCTTGATTCAAAATGACCTATCTTATTGCAGGAGAAACATTTAATAGAAAATTTCCCTTTATACTTACCTTCTCCTTTAGCTTCTCTTTTGACAATAAGTGCTTCAAGCTCATTCAGTTCTCTTTCATCTTCTTCATTTTGTCTCATTTCTTCCTCATACTTGAATACCTTTCTAGAAGAACTTTCATGGGGATCATATCTTTGCTTATCTCTTCTGGAAGTAGTAGATTTGAATGAAAATTCTATCTTAGGAAGGGCATCACTGAATTCACTCAACTCAAAAGTAGTAAGTTTACCATTCAACATATCTCTGGTTACATTTGTCACAATTCAGAGCTCCTCAATAGCTGTAGCTTTGATTTTGTATGCATCAAGAAAGGATCTAAGAACTTTAGCATCAATCTCTGATTCATCCAACTGTCCACCAGCACATCTGATACCACACACAAGTTCATTCACTCTTTGCATGAAAGTAGTAATATTATCATTATTACCCATTTTCAATAGTTCATATTTCCCTTTCAAACTTTGTAGCTTAGAAATCTTCACATTAGCATCACCTGCATACAAAGTTTCCAACTTTTTCTAGATCTCATAAGCAATCTTTAGATCCATAACATTTGTCATCTTAGAATCAGTCAAAGGACTCAACAATGCTTCCTTAGCCCTAATATTGTATTCAACATCCCTAATCTCAATAGTAGTAGTAGGACCATTTTGAGGAATAACATACCTATTACTTGTAATGTTCCAGTAAGATTCACCAATGCATCTCAAATGACACTCCATTCGAGTCTTCCATAGAGAATAGTTTGTTCCATGAAATCTCGAACTATCCTTCTTATATGTCACCATCCCATATCACCTCAAGCTATTAAACTTCTTCCAAGGAACCTACTTTGATACCAATTGTTGGCAACACAAGGGTAGACAACTGAGAGGGGGGGTGAATCAGTTGTCACTAAATTTCAAACTTATTAAATTTATTAACCGTTATTATTAGATCTGATTAATAACCATGAAAGGATAAATCAGCAACACATCATAAACACACATAACACCAAGATTTTTGCGTGGAAACCCTGTTAAGGGAAAAAACCACGGTGGAGGTTAATCCACAAGTTTATACTCTGTTAAAAGTATAAGAAGAATAAATGGGGAATGCACATTCATTCAAGCACACTACCTAGAGCTCACTGCTCAATTACAAAAGGCTTATTGCCTAAAGGAAGACTCACTTTCATATAGTAATATTCTGATTAAATCCATTTGAAGATCTTGAACTGAGAAAGTAGCATCTGCTAATTCCCAATTACAGTTCTAGTTAAGCACATGAACACTTCTTTACTCTTCTTCACTCTTCTTCACACTCTGCTCTACCTTCAGAATATTTAGAACATTATTCACACACACACACTTTCTGGCTCGCACACACTCACATTCAAATGAAGAAAAAATCACTTATTATATATCCGCAACAAGGAATTACATCGCTACAAGTCAGCTTCAAAAAAATAATAAGATGAATACAAACTATCAGCCCAAAACAATAAATATTATTAATGTGAATCTACCAAGGTCGATCACAACATATTGGAGACCCTCCTTGAACACAAAACACCTTCAAATATTTTTCCTCGAATATCCACAACATGCTACAATCACCCTGTCAGCCATGAACATGAAAAACATGAACACACAAGAGAAAATCATTGTCCACAAGAACAACGATCAATGCATATGTGCAACATAGATAGAGCACAATCTAGAAACATCCAAAAACACCACAAGAGCATACACAACAACTCAGATTACCAAAATCACATTATCTTCTTCCAGGAATACCAACTTCAGTAACAGAATAAATATGGGAACACAAAAACTCATAGCTTGCTCAAATCTTCATGTGCACCTCTAAAAATTCTAGTGGATAAACTAGATAGACTTGAAAAAAACCCTTTAATCTGAAACTTCTCACCATCAACATACTGAAATTTCCATCATACTGATCTTCATTGCTTCACAAACAACCTGCAACTTGTTTTATTATAATTTTCTCAATATCCTCGACATATACAGTCTTAAAAACATTAATGCTAATAGTGTTGACATCAATGACAACCACACTTCAGCAACACAACCACAACATCCAACACGGGGTGTATTTTAACTTGGTATACCTTATTGTTATAGACATATTTCATGACACGATGAAGAGTTGAAGGCACTACATGCATCTCATGAATCCATGGTCTTCCTAAAAGAAGATTGTATGAAAGATCATGAGGCATAATATGAATAGGAGTTTGTAAGGTAGCCTTTCTGACCATTGTAATAGGTAACGTAATTACACTGAGTGGTTATTTTCCTACATTGTCAAAGCCTTGAATCAATAAGGAATTAGGTTCCATTTTGTATTTATCTATGTGCAAACTTTCTAAAAGTTTCACATTGCACACATTAAGGTTTGAGCCATTGTCAACAAGGGTCCTTTCTATTCCTATTCTATTGAATTTGGCTATTATCATGAAGGAATCATTTTTCTTTCTCGGTTCCAAAGGAGGTAGCTCATGTTGATGAAAGGTGATGTCTACATTGACTATATTGATTCCTTGTATTAGATTTGCTACATCATTTGCATGTGTACCAAGAAGAACCACTACTTTTTGTAAGGCTATTTGAAGCATGGTGTGATAGTTAGGTAAATTTTGAATTAGTTTCCAAAGGGATATCTTTGTAGGAGTATTTTTAAGTTGTTCAACAAGATCATACTCCTTCCCACTATGCAAAGTTAAATGAGGAGCACTAGGAAAAATGGGATTAGGCAAAGGTAAGGTTGTTGGAGTTGGTTTCCTTGGTTACAAGTTGTTTCAAGTGTTGTATGTATGAGCAATGGTATTATGGCTTGATTGTTGCAAAAAATTGTTCTTAGGTGGGGTAAAGAGTAAATTTAGGCTTTCTTTTAGGTTGTGATTTGTGTAAAGGTGGGTGAAGGATGAGTTAAGGTTGAATGACGTTAACTTCTCTTGGTTTTGGTTTTTCATAACAAGCCTCAGTGGATGAACTTTGTGAGATGAAATCCTCAAGGGTTTCATCTAACATGTCAAAGTCCTCACTACTAAAAGGATTGAAGGTTAGATTAATTTGGAAAGAGATATTTGGCATAGTTAAATAACTATACTTTCTCCAAGTGGCTTAGGTGTTGGGTTTTGTTTTTTGTTTTGTTTTATGATCCATGTCTAATGTAATCTAATCTAAATTCTAGATGATCCCACAATATTAGTTTTAAATTTTTGGCCAAACTGGATAGTGAACTGATTTTTTCTAACTAAATATTCACTTTCAGGCACCTATAGTGGCTAAACCATGAGGAATTTGAAGATGATGCAAACTAGTGATTTGTGAAATTTTGTCTATAGATTCTAAATATATTTTTTCAATTTTTTTGGAATCAAATTGCACTTCTTTTTACATCTCCTTCAAAAACTAGTTTTTTCTAGTAAACACCATTTTTAAGGAGTGATGCTCACTGTATACAACATAACTTTTTTTCCATGAAGGATAAAATTCTGTTTTTTTTTAATTTAGATCTGTAACTATGATATCTAGTGCTTTCATTTGGTTTCATAGTTTTTTATTGAATATTTTTTCCTTAATCAAGTTTTGAAGTCAAACCAATTATAATTCAGACATAGGTGGACTATATACAACATAATTTTTTTGTATGTATCGAAATTCATTTTTTTTGTTGGATCAAGGATTTCAATATCTAGTGCACTGATATTTTTCAAAAATTGTTTTTGATAATCTTCTATTTTTCCACATGTGCAGAATAGAGAGCTTGAATTTTGGTGAAAAACCTACATTCACAAGAAATAAAAAATAAATATAATAATAAAATTAAGTTTATTTAAAATTATACTTTCTAGGAAGGTTATAATAAGGAGTGCATACAAAAAAATAAATTTTAAATGAATTCATTTGATTCCCCATAAAGTTAATCAAAAGTGGTTTTTTATTAGCATTTTGATAGGTGTAAAGGAGACTCTGTTATAGGTGTGGTTTAAAACTAGTGGGGTTCTATCCAAGGGGGTTTGATCAAACCCTCTTCAATTGGAATCCTTAAAATGAAAATTTTTAAGCTTAAATTATTATATTTTCTAAAAATATGTGATTTCAGCAAAAACTAGAATTTCCAAGAAATTGTAAACCATCATTGTGGGATCACCTTGCTAAAAATGAAAAGTGCAAGAATCTAATTCTATCCACAATTGCAATGAATGTAAATTATACTACTTGTAATGATTTGAAGGTAACCAAAAGCATGCAAACCGAAACAAAAAATAAATGACAACAAAAAGAAGCTTAAAAATAGATAATTTAATTTTGTAATATGTAGTTCAAAATATGTAGAGGGAGTGATTCACCCAAGGTGATGAATGAGTCCTAGTAGGGATTTTTTTCAATTTTTTTAGATTTTTTCAATTGAATTTTATGCTTTTTATGTTTTATGATCTGTATTTGAGATGCAAATGCATATTTTGAATGGTTTCCAAAGAAATTAGATGAAAAAATGCAAGCTATATGAGCTTTCACTAATGCAAAATTTCAAACCCTAGAATGCAAATTAACGAATGCAAATCCTAATGCAATGTCAATGCAAGCTAGATAATGCACTCCAAATCAGAATTATGATGTTCTAAATGTAGGTTCACCAAAATGAAAGATGGAAAATTGTTGGCTTTCTCTCCTAGGGTTTAGGACCTAGAAGGAAAATTTTTACTAACTTTCACTCAAGAACAAACCCTTGAGATCTCAATGCAAAAGAGAAAGAGATCTTGCAAGAGGGTTGTTCTAGGGGATAACTATGATCTGATAAGTGGTTCACCACCAAGTTTAGATTTGGAAAAGATAATGAAATGCAAGATGCAATACAAAACCCTAATTTAATGCAATGACCTACCAAATGACCTATAAATGCAAGTAAAATAGAACATAAAAGCAATAAGATGGATATTGTGCACCTAGAATATGGAAATACTGATTGCAGCTCTGAAACATTAGAAAATTTGACTTTTTGACCAAATGGGACTCATTCACCAATCTAGGTGAATCAGTCCCAAATCTAGATTCCTACACGTGAGCCTGTTTTGAGAAAAAAGGGTATCTGAATTTGCAAACAGACCTGGAAAACACCCATAGTGAGACTCATTCACCACTCTTGGCAAATCAATCCTATTTTTCTTTTTTAGGAAATTAAAGTTTTGATCTGCACCTCAACACCTACTCTTTCCTTCCAACTTGAGTTTCGGATTTGAATCTATGAAAAGACCTGCAAAATAGAATATAATCTTGATTTGATAATGGGGGTTTTCCGTGGTCAAACCACTAGTTTGGTAATTAAACCTTGATAGAAATGATGAAATGTGCATGAAAACCCTCGCCTTAAGTGATTCTAAGACTAATAAAGTTGAAACATGATGCCATCCTATTCTAATGTGCAAGAATATGATGCAAGAATGGAAATATGAAGATGAATGAATCGCTTGGAGAGATCTATAATCACCCCAAACAAGCCCTAATGATGCTTATACCTTCCTTAGGTTGAAAGTAGAGTGATAATGGAGGATGGAATCACTTAGGAAACAAGTCTTTAGGCTTGGCTTAATGGCTACTTGCATCTCCCCAACCTAGAATCTATCATGATTCACCATAGAAAAACCATAATCAATCCTTAAAAATGCTAGATCTTGAATAAAAGTGAGCTTGAAGACCTGTAAAAATACTTTAATGTTGCTCTAAAGCTTCAACTTTGTTGATTACTTGCTCTTCAATGCCTAGATCTTAAAAATTACTGTTGAGAATGCTTGCATAGATTAGCTAGATGATAAAAATGACTTAGAAACTTGATTATATAGGCATTAACACCTAATTGATTGTTATCTAGATCTCAAAGGTTGACATCCACCAAAAATTTGAATTAAAATGGTGAATTTACTGCTCAAATTTGAAAAAGGCCGCAAATGGGACTCATTCGCCATCCTAGGTGAATGAGTCCCACCTTAGCTTTTTGAGGCGGGTTTTTTAGGATTTTTGATGTTTTAATTGATTTTGTTAGATTATTAGGTGAAATAAGCATTGAGATCCAAAATAATGGGTCTCAAGGGCCTATTAATGATGATTTTAAAGGGTAATTAATGCAAGGGTTCCAAAATAGGTCCAAATTAAGTGTGAAATTGCATCACTTTCAAGAGCGTACAATTTTCTACACTATAGGTCTAAAGCTATTTTCTTTATAAGGGAAGCTCCAAGTATTGTATTTTTTAGTTCTTGCTTCTTTTTTGGTGCACACAACAAAAAAGACTAGTAATGTAACTCATTCTCAAAGATTTATTCTCAACCTAATATATTGTAAAAGGAATTCCTTTTTTGTTCAATAAAAAGCAACAGTTCCTTCTCATTATCTCTTTTGTCTCTTCTGATGCATAAATGTTTAGATGAGATTATTGTGATTTATCTATCAATCCTTTAATTTTATCTCTTCCAAGCAATGATTAGGAAAAATATTTAATGCTTAGTACATGTTATGTGTTATGTGTAGTTATTTCAGTTGTTTGAAGTTGTATAGACCCTATTTTCCTTCATGCAAACATTGAAAAACATTGCCTTCATCTGAAATGTTTATGTGCTTTATGGTCTAAACTGATTTGTGAACCTTTATCGAATCAAATTGTGATTAAGTGCAGAAATCTAAGATTCAATTTTGGTGCATCACCTCTTTAGATCAGTAGATTTACTTTTCAAGATATCTTTCTCTCCCTTTTCCTTGTCAAGTTAATAGTTTTCAGGGTTCATTCAGGGGAAACAACCCTCTCTAGAGGTTTATCCTTTCTATAAGCCACCCACAACTTGAGGATGATCCCATATTTCATGGGATAGTTGAGTGTATGCTCAACATATGGGTGCAATCCTAAGTGACAACAGGCATAAGAAACACTTTGCATCAAATGAGGTTGGCACATCTTCAACAACCAATTGATAGATTCCACATATAGTGTTTTGGGAGATATCAGGTATGCATTATTTGAATTTAAAGCTTTATATATACATATATGTGTATATTCAAGTTTGTTTATTTTAGTTTGAATTTATTTATATTTTTATTATTTTTTATAGGTGTGGATAGAAGATCAATGCATGGATGCAAGAGGGTAGAGAAAACAAGATCTTTTCATTGTATCATGAGTATAAATAGTTGCTTGTGGACATTATACACTAGGGATTACTTATGTTTTTGTTATGATTGTATTTTGGAAAACTATGATGAATGCAACAACCAACAACATGGATATTTTAGTTGATAGAATTTGGTGTGACTCGTTGTTAGTGACACATACAATGAAGATGAAGATGAAAGATTTGAAGACATTTCTCTTATTTCAATTAATTATTACTGTAAGTGTGGAATAATTAATGAGAAAAATAACAAACAACACTTCTTAGTAAGACATTATATCAAGAGATTCAACAAATATTAATCTAATTAAAACAATAAAACTCCTAAAAGCATCATATTGCTCTCTATCTCCAAAGATTTATTAAATCACAGGGCTCTGAAATTTGGTAAGCATTGTGACTGTTAAAATGCCAATCTAGAGAATGAGATGCTAGTAAAATGCAGGAATCTAATCCTATATGATAATGGTTAAATGATATTGATGCTAGTGTAATCTAAATTGACATGAAACTTGATAAAAGAAGCTACAGTAAACTATGATGCAGCTAAACGATTCTATGCTAAAATGTATGATTTATTGAATAATTGCTAAATAATAAAATTATTGATTGCTCAATCGCTATTCCTATAGAGTAAATTTGCACAAAGTTGGGATCCTTTTTCCTATAGAAAGGGGCTATATTTATAGATTCCCGACATCATATTTGTGAAGGGGCAACACAACAAAGGTCTGGATTGAATCTTGAAGATTCAATGGTGAAGGATGAAGGATTTTGAGCTGATTATGGAGATTGTTTCTCCCCACAAAAACATTCAACCAGATGATAGGAAAAATCCATGGAAGAAGATGAAGGAGTTGCCTGCAAATTTGTCTCCAATTTGTCTCCAAATTTTCCCGTGAAGGTTGAGATGAATTAAATTAGACATTTCATATCTAATTTGGTAGGTGGATATGATTAGCTGTAAAATATTTTTCAATTGAATTTTAGATTTATTCAATTTAGGAAAGAAGATATTTAATTTAATAAAACAAACTTTAGAAGTCTATGTTTATTAAATAAATATGGAAGAAATATGATAATTGATAGAAGAAAATAATAATGATAATTAAATAAAAACAAAGTAGTAAATTTTATTATTTAATTAAGAAGAAATGATATAATAAAGATAGAAGAATTAAAAGTGAACTATATAAATAAATATTTCTATTTATTTAATAGTAGAAGAATTAAAGGTTAATTAATCAAATAAATTGTATTTAATTAATTAGATTATCCAGACCATTTTTAGGTGTATACAATTTTCCCCTTTTTGAAGTGATGTGTTTGCGCATTGATTCAAAGAAAATTTTTCTGCTACTGCTAGTATCAACGAAAAATTTTCAGTATGCCCCAGACGTTGATTTTGCTATGATGATGGATATATGCCCCCTTGGGAGATAAATTGATGATTTTTTTGTATTTTTTTGGAAATTTTTCTTTTTTTTTTTTATGATTAATTAAGGTTTGATGATGAAATAATTTATCTCTCGACAATCAGTTTGAAAGATGCCCATGTGATGAAGTATGAATTAACCTCCAATAAATAAAAATAAATAATCCCACCTAAATCCCATTTAATCACTCTATAAAAAGCTAAAAAGGTATGGATTAGAATTCATTTGTGCAATTGAAGTTTTCAAATTTGAGAGAGAGTGATTTTGAGCCATTTGGAGCAAAATGCCAATCCCTTACCACACTCACCATTTCAAGCGTGTGTTTCGACACAACCACTCGACTGCCTATAGACCTCTGGTATGTACCCATGAACCTCCTTGTTTTTCATGTTTTTTGATTTTTGTGCATTTAATTCGGCTTTTAAATTTTCAAATTCTTTTAGCGCATTAGAAGCCTGGAGTAGCACATAGGATTGTTGTTTTAGCACGTTGATTAGAATAGCACATAAGTCAGGTTTTGTAGCGTGTCGATAGGTTAGATTAGCTCACTAGTAGTTTTAGTGCCTAGATGAGATTTTGTAGCACATAGAATGTTATAGCGCGTAGGGCAGATTTTGTAGTGCATCTATTAGATGAAATGGCACATTGAATATTTTAGCGCTTTGACCACCTATTTTAGCGCATTGAGTCATTTTAATTGCACATTGAATGATTGTGGTGCATCAAAACTCTGTTTTGGTGCATCTAAGTCAGACTGATGTATTTTGTCAAATTTTTCCTTGATTTTGTCGCTTGTTGATCGTGTCAGCCGTTGGTTTGATATGATTGATGATCTCAGTAGAGTAGATGATGTTTAACCTCATGATAGGTGAGGTCGATGATTGATTGACAATAATTAACCTCATGATCGATGAGGATTAATTATAACTGATTGATATACCTCATGATAGGTGAGGTTGATTTGATTAATTGACCTCATGATAGGTGAGGTATAATTTTTAGGATTTGTGATTGACCTCATGATCTACGAGGTTGATTGATGGTTGCTCACGAGATTTAAAAAAAGTCTCACCAGAGCTATTTATATTTGATAGGCTGATTGATGTTTGATGAATTGACAAAGATTACTAAATTTCAATATTTTGTGATGATAGGAGGCCTTGACGAACCTCCAGGTTCATGAGCGATTTCCTAGGACTTTTGATTTAATACCGTAGCTAGTGTAGCTTGAGACAATAGTGATTACATGTTGTGGATTGTCTTCTCTCTCTTATATATGCCCTAGATTAGGATTAATCGGGGTCTCCTAACAGCCCTAGCAAAGAGGTGGCATAGCGAACATAATACCTTCCACCTTCCTACTGGCATGATGACTATCACTCTTGAGGATGTATGGCAGATTTTAAGGATTCCTGTTGTTGGTGACCTTGTGCTATATGATTCTACAAAGCAGGGTGGGACTGATGCTCTTCGTAAAGCATTTCAGGATGATCATATTTGTGGGTACGAGATTCCATGGTGTGATATGGTGGATGCCTATGCTACCCTACCTTCAATTCTTGATGGTTTTATTGGAGGGTTCCTTTGTCCTGATCATAGGTCAAAGGGACTTTTTGTTGGTTGGGGTCATGCATTGGAGAGTATGATTGTGCATGGTACCAGATATGCATGGGGCATGTGTATGCCTTCCCATCTTTATCAAAATTTACATTTAATTTTTTTCCTCTAAGGTCGCAGTTTATCGGTAGGGGTTACTTTATTATAGGTGTGGGTGTGGGAACATATAGTTGTTACACATCTAGTGATGGTGAGACAATGACCAACCATGATGCCATATGTGCACATTTATACAGGTCATCTTACTCAACCTAGATTGGGTAAGTTAGAGCATTGGAGGAGAGTATTGGATGATGTTGAGGTTGTCACATGGCAACCTTATCTAGACTATGAGCACTAGGATAATGATGATATTCAGATGCCTTATCTCTCTCAGTCATTGCTACTGATTGGTAGAACTTATTGGGTGTTAGAGAGATTCTTATTAAGGAGGGTGCTCAAACAGTTTGGTATCGTACAGGGCATGCCCTAGGGTGTTGCCCATTATGGCCATCGTCTGATAGATTTTGTAGATTGGGGACCCTGTCTCTCATATGATGTTTTCGTTCAAGAGTACCAATCTCTACAGCCTTTAGTTTGGGATATTCGTCTGGATATTACCAAGGCACCTATCATAGCGGATTATGCCAAGTATCTGGATCTACATCCCTTTCCATGGATTACTGTTCCTGATGAGCCAATGCCCTTACCTTTGGAGGAGGGTAGTTATGATGAGGAGGGAGATGATGACAGTGTTGGTGGTGATGATGGAGGTGGTGGTGATGATGATGAGGGAGATGATATTGGTGAGGAGGGAGACGATAGTGGTGGAGATTAGGGTGGAGCTATAGATGTGTGAGAGTTTATGGTGCCTCATAAGAGGTGATCACTAGTAGCACCTTCTGAGCATCATGTGCATATAGGGGTACCATCACAACATCATCAGTCTCAAATTGTGAGTTTACAAGTGTAGGTGCAGACCATATAGGGGCAGTTGGTATAGGCTCGGGTTTTTTTGGTTTAGACACATACTCAGATGCAGACACAGGCTCAGGCTCATGCATAGGCTCTTGCTCAGGTACAGGGACAATTGGCAGCCACTCAGGCATAGATTTCATCATTGACAGTAGAGCGAGATGCCGCTAGACAGGTTGCAGATCAGGCACAAAGTACTACAGATAGGTTATAGAGATTAGCAGATGGTACCACTGTGGGTGATTATATGAGAGAGGTTTTCCATGTGGGTAGAGAGGTATAGTTTTATAGAGGCTGATACCATGATGTAGTTCCCTCTGAGCGGAGAGTTAGTTATGCAGAGTCTCGATTTGGTAGGACTCATTCTAGGACTGCTAGTGCAGGTGTGACTTTTCCTCCACGGAGAGATCCGAGAGATCCTGGTACGTCTGGTAGTAGAGGGACTGGTCCAGAGATACCTGCACTATTTGGAGGTAGCACCACATAGCTTCTTGATGTGTTTCTATGATATTCGAGACATGGTGTATACTCCAGTTTTTTATTCACAACCATTTTTGATGTTGTATCTCTTTATATTTCAGACATCATTGTATACTTGACATTATGATTTTTGAGATCTATATGATATGCGATGGATTGATCAATCTATATATGTTCCATATGGTTTTATGATGGATGCATTTAATTTCTTTGTTCCAAATGTCATGTGATGATCTATATGAAACATTATGATTTATGATGCTCTATCTATGATGTTCAAATGGATGCATGAATATTGATGATGTATGGATGCATGATGTATGTAGTTATTTTACATGGATCAATAGATGTATGATGATGTGTATATCTAAATTACATGATAATTTAACCATATGTATGATTATGGATGTGATATTTCAATGATAGATGAATAATGCAGATATATGATATAAGAAATGGATAAATGAAAGATAATAATAATTATACTTTTCATGTATGCTTTATGATATGATAAATGGATGAATGAAAATACAAAATTACATAGAGATTTGGTTTTTGATAGTTTTTCTTATGCAATTTTATGATGTGATGATTTGAAAAATATGACATGATGCAAAATATATGATAGAATATATGAATGATGAAATGCTATAATAATGTTCTCTAATGTATGCATTGGAAATGATTATGCAACTATATGGTAATGATGATGTTTTTGTTAATGTCAAGTATACTCAATCTGTTAATAAGGAAAGTTAACATCTTTTATGAATTGGTTACCCATCTTGGAACAAAATACTCTGCAGATGCAAAACTAACATAAATGAAATCTAATGTAATCATGCAAAAATTGTCACCTTAACAGTCTTTTTATCATCATTGAGCCTTTAAAATGTTGAAAGTAAGTACAAGCATTGATGGTATGAGTTAGACCATGATGACCTAAGTACTACTTTCATGATTTTTGATATTGAAAGTGAACACAAGAATCTAGGTATAATTAAACTGTGATGACCTCAGCATTTCTTGCATAAACAGACAATAATTGAATCATTATACTATGCAAATTTTGAATGTCATCAGTGATACTTTGTAGAGCACGTCTCGCGATAATTCACATATTAAATGATCAATTCATAGACAATAGACATAGAAAATACCATTCTCCTTCCTAGATTCTCAAGTTCAATACATCATTGAGTTGCTCTAGAGAAATGATAACAATAATCAAAGTACAACATGTTGAACATTCAAGAATTTAGTAGTAAAATCATAATTCAAAAGAATATCATCCCCCTAAAGTTGTCGTGATTTGATTTTGATTTCAGCTATTTGATATAAATGGTTGATTTTTCTGAAATGTTCTAATGTTTGATGTATGTTCAACATGTTGTTCCACTATGATCATTGTGTTTACTATGTTATCATACTATTTTTTTCCTATTTGTTTAAGCTCAAGTTTATTGCCCCCAGTGAGTTCAAGATTTTTCCCCCAAGCTAGGGTGAGACACGACCTCGTATGCAATGATATGATATTAAATGGAAATGATGGAAAAAGTGAATGGTCATGAAATGCCTCTAATAGATGGAAATGTTGGTTTAAATCACAAGTAGAGCCTATTTCCAAGTTTTGATCATATGTTTTTATTGCAGTTTTTCAAACTTTATGATTTTTTTGTATTTCTTTCCTTTTTTTATTTTTATTTTGTATTTCTTTGTCACCAAGATGCTTGTTTGCTAGGTTTTATTTTATAGTTGATAGGCTCTAGATCCATAGACCGATATGACAACAAAAGGACCTAGCCAGTTAGGTTCAATTTTGCATTTATTTTCTCTATCTTGTTGATTTCTAGGGGTTTCCTTTAGGACCAAGTCATCAACCTAAAAGACTCTAGGATTTACCCTGTGATTGTAGCTCCTGGACATTCTCTGTTGGTATGCCTTTAAATTATTGACAACTTGATGATGATGTTCATCCAACAATTTTAGTTCTTGGAGTCTAGAGACTATAATCCTCATCTAAAATAATTCCCTTTAGTGACACATGGAGTGATGGAATCTCAATGTCAATAGGTAGGATGGCCTCTGATCCATATACTAAGGCATATGGTGTAGCTCCTGTAGGTGTTCTGATGCTAGTTCAGTATGCCCACAAAGCAGGGTTTAGTTGACTGTGCCAATCACATCCAACATCATTGACCATTTACTTTAGAATTTTTAGAATTGTTTTGTTGGAGGCCTCTTCTTGGACATTTCCTTGAGGATAGTATGGTACTAAAAAATGATGTTGGATGTGAAACCTCTCACACAGTTCTTGGACATCCTAATTTTTTAAGGGTCTACCATTGTCTATGACAATGGACTGTGGTATGCCATACCGAAAGATGAGGTAATTCAGTATGAAAGAAGAAATATGCTTTCAAGTGATTGTTTTTAAAGGAACCGCTTCTATCCACTTTGTAAAGTATTCTATTGTTGTGATTATGAACTTGTGTCCATTAGATGAAGACAAATTAATCTTTCCTACCAGGTCCAGTCCCCATTGACAAAAAGGAAATATTGAAGTAAATGGTTGTAGTTCTTGTGTTGGTGCATGGATTAGGTTACCATGTATCTGGCACTTCTGACACTTCTTAACAAAGTGATAAGACTCCTTCTCCATATTCGGCCAGTAATACCCCAAATAGAGGAGTTTCTTGGCTAGAGTTAGCCCTCTTGAATGAGTTCCAAAAATACCTTCATGGAACTCACGTAAGGTTGTATCAGATTCATTATGTTCTAGACACCAGAGAAGAGTACCCTGTAGACCTCGATGGTAAAGTATGCTGGCAATTAAGGTATGTCGTGCAATTTGGTGGATGAAGTTGCATTTTTGGTTTTTGGAAAGATCAGGAGGAAGGATATTGTCTTTTAGATAAGCATAGGTCTTTCCACAGATTGAGGATTCAACGTCATCTAAATGGAATATGGTTTGAGATTCAATATTTTCATAAGCAATATTAGACACTTGTTCTACCATAAAATCATAATGACCACATTTTTCTGGTAACTGCAAGAGAGAAGCAATTGTCGCCATAGCATCTGCAACTTTGTTTTCTACCCTTGGAATCTGTTCAAACTTGATATCCACAAAGTACTTTTTGATATCATGAATCGACTTCTTATATGGCCTCAAATTCTCATCTTTCATTTGAAATTCATCATTTACTTGGTAAATGACTAGTTGTGAATCTCCATATACTTGTAGCTCTGTGATCTTCCATCCAATTGCTACCATGATGCCAATGATTAGTGCCTCATACTCAACTACATTATTGGTACATGGAAACATGAGTCTATAGGACCTTGGGATGGTGTGTCCTTGAGGTGTAAAAAACAAGATTCCCACACCAGACCCCCGTTGTGTGTATGATCCATCAAAATAAATCCTCCATTGTTGTCTTGTCACAGTAATTAGAATGTCTGCATCAGGAAACTCAGTTGTCATAAGACGGTCATTGGTTAATGGAGCTTCAACTAACTGATTGGAAATCACTTGACCTTTGATGGCTCTCCTATCCACATACTGGATATCAAATTCACTTAAAATCATAACCCACTTGGCTAGTCTCCTTGTTAAAGCGGCCTTGCTAAGTAGATATTTTAATGGATCAATCTTTTCTATGAGCCTAACTATGTGAGTCAACATGTAATGCCACAACTGTTGGGTAGAAAATACCACTACCAAATAAGCTTTCTCAATGAAGGTATAATTAATTTCATAGCCATTCAAAGTTTTGTTGATATAGTAAACAACTTGTTCATTTCCCTCAAGGTCTTCTTGTGCTAATAGTGCTCCTAAAGAAATGTCTATCTTCAGTAGGTGGCATGAGTATGGGTGGTGACATCAGATATTGTTTAATTTTATTGAAAGTTTTTCTGCACCCTTGATCCCATTTGAACAAGACATATTTATGTAACAAGTGATTGAATTGATGACTTTTGTCGGCTAATTGGGAGATAAACCTCCTGATTGATTGTAGCCTACCTTGTAGAGACCTTAGTTGAATGATATTCTTTGGTGGCGACATTTCCATTATAGCCTTGACCTTGGCAGGATCCACTTCGATACCCTTCTCTGAAACTATGTATCCTAGGATTTTAGCTGATGTAACACCAAAGACACATTTCTTAGGATTTAATCAGACCTTGAACTTCTCTAATCTGGTAAAGATCTTGTCCAGGATCTCTAGATGCCCTTCTCTGGAATATGAATTTAGTAAGATATCATCCATGTAATCATCCATAAAGGTATGCATCATGTCATGGAAGATGGTGGTCATTGCTCATTGATATGTGGCCCCTACATTTTTCAACCCAAAGGGCATGACGTTCCAGCAAAAATTTCCCCATGGACAAGTGAATGTTGTTTTCTCCTGATCATGTGGTGCTATCTTGATTTGATTGTAGCCTAAGAAACCATCCATTATTGATAACAAGGCATGTCCTATTATTAAGTCCACAATGATGTCAATGTTTGGTAAAGGAAAATCATCCTTTGGACATGCCTTATTTAGATCTCAAAAATCAGTACATATTATGATACTATTGTCTGGTTTAGATACAGGTACAATATTAGATATCCACTCTGCATAATCAATAGACCTGATGAATCTTGCATCTAATAACTTTTTCAGCTCAGCCTTCACCATCAAGATGATATGCGGATGCATTTTTTTATTTTTTGCTTCACAGGTTTTATTCCAGATGGTAGAGATAAATGATGCATCAGGAGATTTGGATCTAAACCGAGCATATCAGATTATGACCAGGCAAAGTTAATGTTTTTTTCTTCAAAGAACTTGACAAATTTTAGTTTTTCTTATTCAGTCGTAGATGTTGCCAGATGTAAAGTCTTTTCCTTTTATGTTGTGCCAATATTAATAGACTAGGTAGGCTCCACTAGTACCAATGATCTTTCATGATAATTCTCTAGAAGGGTGTCAAATCTCCCATATTTTAGTGCCTTTGAGATGTTTTCACCGTCAAATGTACTCTTTATTTTTACTTTTTCAAGATCTAATGCTGCCATTAAATGGTTTTCACCATTAGATCCATTATTCCTATTTTCAATTTTGCAACTAGAAGATTTGACACCCACCTGACTGAACGTGTCGTTATGAGATATATGATTAGAACTTGTGTCAGGGTCATCACAACAAAGAAAATTAACAATAGTGACATCATTCACAAAGCTAGGCACATTGATAGATTCACTTGGTTCCTAGTCGATAAGTTTAGGATGTACTAGGGGTAAAAAGTCATCAGATTGACTAAGGTCGATGATAGTGAGGGTCCCAATAGTTATGTTGTCAGGGTTGTCAATAGTTAGTTCAAGGTCTATGATATTAATTTCCTCCAAGTCATCTAGCCCACTTGATGTCTGTCCATCCTCACTTGAGTCATTGATATTTTGTGATTCAAATACAAGTGGTCTAGTTCCCGAGCTTTGTCCCTCCTCATGTGTGGGTGCATACTCTTTTATGACATCAATTTATATTTCCATGTATGATACTTCAGTTAAAATATCCCACTCATACTCATTGGAATCCACTTCAGAACTATCTCTCATTTGAAGGATTCTTTCAACAAATTTTTGAGTCATTTCTTGTTTTGCTTCCTCAGTATAACCTAGTCCTGTTTTTTCCTTTGACTGAAGGGTGAGAGGTTGAATGGGTTCTATGATGCCTTCCATTCTTTTTCCAATAGGACCTTGTCCTTCATACCCCATTTTATCTAAGATAGATTTTCCTTTTCCATACTGATATGTCTTTATGCTGATATTCGTTGATGTTGATGCTTCTTCATCTTTATAGAGCCAATTGAGGATGGCCTTGTCTTTTGATTCGTCTTCTAGATTACCTGCTTTTACAAATATTTCATCTAGAACTATGGTAGGTTGTGATGATTTTTGTGTCATTATTGATGGTTTTCCATATGACCTTGGAGAGGGTAGCAACTATGAAAGATATAAAGATTTCCCAATGAAATATTCTCCCATGCCTTTGTCGGTTAACTAGATCTTTTCTTGAAATTATTGTGATAGAGAATTCAGGTGACCCTCATTGACTAATAAAGTGGAATCAGCAACACTTGTATCTTTTGGTTGCCCCTTTTTCTCAACCCATTTAGATACAAATTTTAGTTGCTTTTCACCATTGGATGAACTAGAAGTGATTGCTTCTCTATTATGGGGCACAAAAGTGTCTTGAGCTATTTTAAGCGTGTTACAATATTGGGGATTGTTGTAGTTAGCTGATATAGTCACTTCTTGTCCATTGACTAGAAATTTTAAACACTGATGATAATTTGAAGGCACCACTTTCATTTCATGAATCCATGGACGTCCCAAGAGTATATTATATGTTAGCTCTTTTTCTAGCACTTGGCAAACTATATTCTTCACAATTGGTCCCACTTGAATAGGCAACACGATCAATCCCTTGGAGGATCTCTCTTCTTCATCCTAGGATTTTATCGTTATTTTCCTTCTATCATCGATAGCATTATCAAAATAACCTAGTGAACAGATCAATTTTAAAGTGCAAATGTTTAAACCAGCTCCACCATCTATCAGGACATGTTTAACATGGTGTTTATGGATTAAGAATTCTATATGAAGTGTTGCATTGTGTGGATTATTAAGTGATACATCATCTTGTTCAGAGAATGATAGATGATGAGGTGTGGTTAAATGTCCCACCATAGCTTGAAATAGACAAAAATCTAGATTATTGGGTACCGTGGTTGCCACAAGAGCTTGTTCCAAAACCTCCTTATGGGATGGAGAGATTTTAAGGAGTTCTAATATTGATATTTGTGCTGGTATTTTCTACAGTTGATCGATTATGTTGTATTGATTTTAAGGGGGAGTAGTGGTTTTAGATGCAACCCCTTTCAATACTATCTTGGATTGCCCCCTTTTTGTTACATTGACCGGTTGGTAGTCTTGCTTTTCCCTGATTTTTATGACATTGATCTAATTTTTGGATGTGTCTATGTTTGGGATCAGATCTAATGGTATGATTTAATTGGTTCCAATGTTATCAACTTGTTTGTTAGTGACAACATCACTCTCAACCACTGAAATACAAAATATTGTGCCATCATAAATGTAGTTTACATTTTTACCTTTACTATTTATAGAAGAAGATTCTACCTTTTCATAATTTGGTAAAGGATCTTTAAATTCAATATGATCATTGTTGGTTTGATGTCCTTCTACGAATACCTTTTTACTATCAATAAAATTTTGGACTAGATGTTTTAATTGCATATAGTCATTTGTTTTGTGTCCTTTGTTTTTATGAAATTTACAATAGTTTGCGTCATTCCTCCAAGATGGTTTCACTTTTGGTTCCCAATTTCTTGCTTCAAGTAAGGTGATAAGCCCATTTGCAATAAGTTATCTCATTGTTGATTCTAGTGTTTGTCCCAATGGTGTGAATATTCGTTGGTTTGATGATCTTTGGTATGATTGCAGTTTAGATTCTCCATTGTTTAGATTGTTGTTTTGATTGACACTTTGATTGATGTTTTGGTCATTATTTTGATTGGTCTTCGTAGTATTTTTCGTCAAATTAAATACTGGTTTTGCATTTTGTGTATCATTTGTAGTATCATTGTTTCCAGTATTTCTATTCTTTTTCCAAAACTTAGGTTTATCTTGTTGCCATAGTGACTTGAGGAATTTGTATTGTTTGATCCTTCATTGTAATGTTTTATCACCCCTCTTTTGACCAAAGCTTCTTTGATCTTGAGCCCATTTTCAATCACTTTCTCAAATGTAGGTTGACATTGTAGTTCAAGCCTATAGCTCATGTCATCAGTTAAGTTGTCAATGAATAGTTCCATCTTTTCTTCTTTAGGTATAGAATGTGGATATCTAGCAAACAACCTTCACCATCATTGTAGAAATGAGAGGAATGCTTCACCTTTCTTTTATTTCATGTTGTAAAGGTCTTTTATTGTTATCTCATGTTGAATATTATAGGAAAATTGTGAGATAAACCTGTTGACTAGTACTTCAAAATTTTGAATCCCTGCTTGTAGTTTAGAGAACCATTCCATTCATTGACCTCCTAAGATCCTTGGAAATAACCTCATCAGATAAGTTTCTTCTTGTGAAAATTCTAAACTCATGGTTCTAAATTCCATCACATGGTCAATTGGATCTGTTTTACCATTGTACTTGTTGTATTTCAGGAATTCACAATGTCTAGGAAATCCTATCATGTCCACACTTGGATCAAAAGGATAAGGACAAATGTCTTTTAATGAGTACCTTTTAGTGTTTCCCTTTTGCATATCTTGAAGTTGTTGTTGCAATTTTTGCATTTGATGTGTTAGGGCAACTACTTGATTTGTGTTTTGTGTGTTTTGTGGTTCAGTTTCAATTGCTAGATAGGTGTCTTTTAATCGATTGATATCAAAGTCTTTTGGAAGTTTTGCACCTAGTTCAGCTAGCATTGAAAGGTATTTTTCCATATCTTGTTCTAAGACTTTTTCCATAAATATATGGAAATTTGGATCTTGTTGCGTTGTCTGAATGTCTTCTTAGGTTATTTCATTCGTGTCATTTTGGTGGAGTCTCCTCCAAGGATTTTCTTCAGCCATGTTGTTTCCTGTTTCAATTTCCTCTTCTCTAAGTTTTTGTCTTTGTAACCTCATCAAAATTGGCATACAAGTGTTTTTTATTCTCACTAAACTTTGATCTTTTTTCTTGGATGAGTGTCAAAGTATTAACATAAGTCAAATAGAATGAAAAATTCTATTGATGAGACTAAGCTAAAAATCTGATTATTTTGTTTTGTTTCTTGATTATGGGATGAAAAAATCCTGATAAAGAAACTTGACATAATAATCTAGAATTTGTGTTAGATGGTTTAGACACTTTAAGGCTGCAATATCTTGGTTTAATTTTATAAATTTTGATTTTTAAGTCCTATCTTTCCAGGTTTAAGACACTGTTTGGACTAAGAAAATGTTTCTATTTTGACAAAGATCTCAGTTTTCATGTTATCAGTCTGATACTAGTTTCAAATATCTCTTTATTTTCTTGTTTTGTGGATGGGCTATAACAAGTAGACAATGCACTAAAATAGGATGTGTACATGCTAAAAGATATGGTGTATGCACTTTCAAAAAGGATATATGAGCTGAAATAGACTATAGATGCACTAAAGTACTGGTGAATTATGATGACAAACTATGCAGATGCGTTGTAAGATAAGAAAAATGCACTGAAATAGTGGTTGTATGCGCTAAAATAGAGTGTGGATGCACTATAACAGGTGGTCAATGCACTAAAACAGATTGTGTATGTGCTAAAAGATATGATGATGCGCTAAACTAGAAGTTGTCAGGGTGTTCATAGTTTTGTTCATTTGTTCTGGTTTTTCTCAGCAAGATGATTAATTCCAGGGTGTAATTCTCTAACCAGTGAAGATAGTGGATAAGTATTATGCTTTTAAATCTCATATTTTGATAATCTATTGGGATGATACCTTCGAAATTAACCTTACACAATAAAGCCAGATTGTAAACAGTTGTTTCAGATTCTATGCATTAAAGATGTAGTGAGTGTTTTAAAATCTGGTCTGATTCTTTCATTTCCATAGGTTTTGACACAAATACAAATAGTTCAAGCACTTTTCTATCTCAATTAGGTCACTTAGAATATCATAGCCCACAACTTACAACTATGTCAACTCACATAGCCTTGTCATCCCCTAGAAGGCACTCATGTTTTTTCCTTTCCCGAGTCTTAACCAAAGTCGAATCCTCCACTTTTGGCTAGGGTCTTTGATAGTTATAGGGTGAGTGTCTTGGGGGAAGATTCTTCCCTCCCCTTGCACCATGATATAAAAAGTGTTTGAAAACTACCACAGTTGGATTTTGCACTAAAGTTCGTAGTTAGGGTATCCGTTCAGAGCGACAATTGATAAACTCCCTCAAGAGACCTCCTAATCTTTAGAACAAAGATTTTGGGGATGGTTATCTTGCACACTTCTGTTGAATTGTGGGTTTCCCCAAATTCAATTTTGATTATAGTGGGTTGGAAAACTTGGCTTTGGTTGTTCCCACTTAGGTCATTCTTGTAGGGTGAGTACTTTTTCCTACTATGACAGGCCTTCTAAAGGATTTAATAAAGCGAAAATAGCAAGTCTAGCTAATCACCAAGTTAAGGGGAGAGCATAGGCCTATTGCTTTCAAATCAAAAAAAACATGGGGTTCAAACTATTTCATTGATTAATCTAGATGCACTATTCTAACCGAAGGAAAAGCAAATAATTGAACTTAAACCCGTGCAAATATCATTAGTAATTTTTGTGAGTTTTTTCTTTGACCGATGTATGTTTTCCAGCAACTGTCTTTGACAAGCTACATATTTTGTACCTGAAACACATAAAATAATGATTATACTTTAGATTTTATTTTAAAATTGCAAAAGTAATTAGATGCACCACAATAGTGGTCAGATACGCCAAAACATAATTTAAATGTGCCATAATAAAATTCCTAAGCACTACAAAAATTGATGGATTCGCTAAAAGAGTAGGTCTATGCGTCGAAAGAAAACTCCCTGGCTGGGGACATAGAAAGTTTGATGCACCTGAATAGTCATTGAACATGCTAGAATATTTGGTGGATTCGCCAGAACAGTCGTTGAATGCGCTAGAGTATCTGTCGAATGCACTGTAAGATTTCTCGATCGCACTAAAATAAACATGTCAAAATTTCTATAAGGATTCTTTTTAAAAATAAATGTTAAATATGGGGTTCGAGCCCCACGGTGGGCGCCAAAATGTAAGTGTGGAATAAGTAATGAGTAAAATAACAAAAAAAACTTCTTAATTAGACATTATATCAAGAGATTCAACAAATATTAATCTAATTAAAACAACAATACTCCTGAAAACGTCATATTTCTCTCTATCTCCAAAGATTTATTAAATCATAGGGCTCTCAGATTTGGTAAGCATTGTGACTGTTAAAATTACAATCTAGAGAATGAGATGTTGCTAAAATGCAGGAATCTAATCCTATATGATGATGGTTAAATGAGATTGATGCTACTGTAATCTAAATTGACATGAAACTTGATAAAAGAAGCTACAGTAAACTATGATGCAAATAAATGATTCTATGCTAAAATGCTATGATTAATTAATGAATATGATAATTGTTAAATGATAAAATGATTGATTGCTCAATTTCTATTCCTGCAGAGTAAGTTTGCACAAAGTTGGGATCCTTTTTCCTATAGAAAGGTGCTATATTTATAGATTCCCGACAACATATTTGTGAAGGGGCAACACAAAAAAGGTCTGGATTCAATCTTGAAGATTCAATGGTGAAGGATGAAGGATTTTGAGCTAATTATGGAGATTCTTCCTCCCCACAAAAAACATTCAGCCAAATGATAGGAAAAATCCATGGAAGAAGATGAAGGAGTTTCCAACAAATTTGTCTCCAATTTGTCTCCAAATTTTCCCGTGAAGGTTGAGATGAATTAAATTAGAAATTTCATTAATAAATTGGTAGGTGGATATGATTAGTTGTAGAATATTTTTCAATTGAATATTTAGATTTATTCAATTTAGGAAAGAAGATATTTAATTTAATAAAACAAACTTTAGAAGTCTATGTTTATCAAATAAATATGGAAGAAATATGATAATTGATAGAAGAAAATAATAATGATAATTAAATAAAAACAAAGTATTAAATTTGTTTACTTAATTAAGAAGAAATAACATAATAAAGATAGAAGAATTAAAAATGAACTATATAAATAAAGATTTCTATTTATTTAATAGTAGAAGAATTAGAGGTTAATTAATCAAATAAGTTGTAGTTAATTAATTAGATTATCCAGACCATTTTTAGGTGTATACAATTACCATATTTTAGGATTGATTAAAAAAGGTATATATGTATATATATTTATATCGCATGTACAAGCTTGTGTACATTTATAAAACATTTATTAAATTTATTTAGCTATAATATTTTAAGTAAATAAATATAGTTAAATGATACTGGAACTCTAATTTTTAACAAATTTTCATGTAAATTTGGTGTAGGAGATGCTTTTATAGTCATAGTAGAACCTAAAAAATAGAAGGTGTTAGTAATTATATAAATTGTGTTGCACAAAAGAGAAGTAGATGCTAATAAAACTAGAAACAAGTGATGAAATGTCGTTTCACACAAGTTTAGCTAAATATATAGGTTTTCTTGCATGATTATCTATTTGATGTATATTTTGAATTTGTTACATGTGCCAAGTACATCAAGACAGATTTAAACATTCAATATAGATTTTTCATTTATATATTGTACCTCAATGAAAATTCTATACATGTTACCTTATGTATTTACCTTGAAAATGTTATTTCTTACCTTAGAATGTTGGTTCCCACAAGTTTAGTTGTAGTACAAGGGAAATATCTCAAACAAGTCAAAACATTTCAACATGGGATTCTTTTTTGTAGGTGGAGACCACTTAGCCTAGTATCACCATTTGCAGAATAAACCTTCATAGATGCAAGAGAATCAAATACACTATTTCACCAAAAAGAGGGAATAAATTGAGATACGTAAAATACATATTGTACAAGCTCTTAAAGCTATGAAAATATCAAATGGGTGAGAAAACTACCCTACAGAAAAAAACCACCTAGAGTTATTTACCCTAAGATAAACTTAATACAATAAAACCCCCCCTTAAGTGAAAACTTAGGGAGAATTATTATGCAAAATGAAGATGCAATATGGGTCCTAGCTACAAAACCATGTTAGGTACCCATTTACAATGCAAAAATAAATCTCTCACAATCAGAGAAAAGGAGAAAAAAATTGTGGGAAAAAACCCCTCTCTGAAAGAGAGAAAAGAAAATAAAAATGATGCTTGGATGGAGGACTCAATCACACCCCCCAAGGACTACATACATCATGTATATACAATAAATTATCCCCCCATGGGAAGGAAAAAAATAATATTATATCCCCCAATAATGAAGAAGGTACAATGCTAATGAAATATGCCTTGAAAAAAAAGATGATACACTGCCTACAAGCATATCCTCTCCTCTTAGGAAGAAACAATTCCACCAAATGATGAAGCCACTCTATGTCCAATTGAAGAGAGGAAGGAAGTATCCAAATAGAAATCTCTCAAGAGCGAGGAGGGGTCTCCAAGCATGAATAGTCCACAACATAATCATGATAAAAAACAACCAAGAAATGTGACAAATCAAGTGAAGGCTCATCAATTTCAATCTCCAAAGACAATCTAGATGTATCAACAACCATGCTAAAACTATCATCAAAGACAAGATAAATCCCCTCAAGTATGTCTCCTAAATCTAAAGGATGAGACTCTACAAACAAATCTGAGATGCCTATCAAATACTCATCCAATAAAGCAAGATCTAAAAAACTATGACCAACCTACTCAAGGGAAGAACTCAAATTTGAAGAAGTGAGAGGTGAAGGAGGAGGAATCTCAACACTAGTCTCAATAAAGGAAAGATTCAAGTGAACAAACTTCTCCTCACAAACATGATTCACCCTTAATGGAAGGGTATGAACATCATCCAAATAAACATCATCATCAAGAATAAAATTAGAAAAATAATATAAGTGAGATGCATGATCCACCACCCCTGTAGAAATGATATCTTTAGTTTGTATGTCCCGAATGTATACATGAGATCAGTAGTGAACTCAACTTCCTTACCTTCTAAACCATGAGTAATTTGATATACTGAAAGAAGATTAGTGGTCAAGGAGGGTACATGAATAACATCATTAAAAGATCCTTCACCCATATCAATAAAACCTTTTCCACAAACTTTAATGTAAGTATTGTTACCCATCAAAATTTTAGGTGAACTGCAAGGCTCAAAAGGAGAGAACAAATCCATAGAATATGCATATTATGAGATGCACTTGAATCAAGAATCCATTTCCCATTTTTAGGAATAGTGGAAGCCAAGAGTGCTTTACCTTTCATCCCATTAGCGAATCTCACATTCCCTATTTGTGTAGGTTTGTATGATGATGCAGATGGAGATGCAAAAGAAGAAGGAGACTCTGATGAGGGTAGTGAGATGATGTTCTTCTAAATAAGGTGAGTAAGCTCATCAATATTCTTAGTATAACACCTATGCTCATCATGTCCAAATTTCTTACAATAAGCACATTTGATCTTCTTCTTTTGTGATGGTTCCTCTTTGGAAGAGGTTTTGGTCTCAGGAGTAGGATTCCTAACTTTTTCATTAGAATTAGAATCCTTATTTTGTTTCTTGTTCTTGCCACTTGAATATTGAGCCATTAAGGCATGAATCTTAGGAAGACAATCTATATGAATCAACTTGGCCTACTCCCTAGTCAATCTATCACAAAACTCCTCAAATGAATGAATATTATGATCTTCTCCATGGCATCCATAGTAGAATAGAAGGTAGAGATAAACACTTGAAAGGGACCTCTCAGTTTTGATAAGATCAAGAAAATACACTCCTGATCATTTTTGGCATGACCACATCCTTTCGATTTTGACAAAATCAACTTGAGCTGTAAAATGAAATCCTAAATAGTGGGAAAGGCATCTAGGGAGAGAGAGGTGAGATCGGCTTCAAGTTGCAATATTTTGAACTGATTGACCTTACCATACAATTTAGCAAGCTTATCCCACACCTCTCTAGCTTTTGTACACTTCACAATATGAAACAATAAATTATCAGACACATGGAGACCTATGAGTCCTCTCGCCTCATCCATTTTGTTTATCTGAAAAAACTTCTAAAATTCCTTAGTGAAATTGGGTTGTTTGGCATCCAACATTTACCAAAGACCCCAAGATTGCAACAATTGTGATCTTTTGAGCTTCCATGTGTGGTAGTTGTGTGGGGTGAGTGGTTCAATTTTTGGTTCTGACATAATGTGCAAAAGAGACCAATATGCTACTTATACCTCCCAAAAATGAATAGAACCAATAATGTGAAATTCCCCAAAACAAAATTTTGCAAAAAAAGATGGATTGGAACAAAAATTCAGGCTACAAAACTTGCAATTTGAGGCTACAAAAATAGATGGAAAATTTTGAAAATTGCAATATGGGGGAAATTTTTTTCAAAATAGAGGAGTACCTCAACCAAGCTCTCAATCACACCTACAAGTTTCTCCACACTAGATGAATGACCAATTGGCCACCTGAATCTCCATTGAGCCTTAATTCAAACAATAATGAAGAGTTGGAGGACAATAAAAGAACTGATTCATGGCCTCCAATCTACAATAAATCTCTGAACAATAGATCGTACCAAGCACATATCCTTTGAAAAAAAATCATTGCCTCCAATGTTTGAATGCCTTCTTCAACAAAAAAATAGATGCCTTCAATGGAACAAAGAACTGTACCAAGCCAAAATTAAGGAGTGGTTCTGAAATGCACCAAAGCCAAAACCAAGGAGTGGTTCAGAATCACCAAGAATGAGATAGCTGAGTAAAATGCTTGTGAAGAAAAAACTAGCCTAAAAAAATGCCTTAGTTTTGTAATGAAGTTTCACACCTTCTTCAACAAATGTAAATGGAACCCCCTCACTACAAACACCTCCTTTAAATAAATTGACATGTAATGGGCTTCAATCACAAATTTTAGGAAGATGAATCACACCAACAAGCACCATCCAATCATTCGCTACCCCTATAGGGCACGTTGTGATAGTATCCCATGTCCCACCAAGAGGATGGCACCTCCACACAACAACAAGCAAATGTGAATACAAATCATGCCTCAACTCAAGAAATTTACACATCCAAATGAAAAATTCACCTCAGACAAAAATTCTACACCTACAACAATCATAATCATGCCTTTAAATAGAACACATGTGCACTCACAAATGGATGGTAAACAACAATGCCTTTGATAAAAATTTCTAGCAACATGAGATCATTATTTTCTTTAGTGTAGTTCAAACAAACATCATTGGAAACAAATACAAAAATATTTTTAGAGTAGATTGCAGCCAACAAACACAAAATTGAATATCAATCAGATCTCAAAAAACCTGTGATGAAAACTCTAAAAGGAAGGAGGGCAGAATGGTTGGCTCTGATACCATGTAGGTGGAGACCACCGAGCCTAGGATCACCATTTTTAGAATAAATAGGTTCATAGATGCGAGAGAAAAAATACGCTATTTCACCAAAAAAAAGGGAATAAATTGAGATACCCAAAATACATATTGTGCAAGATTTTAAAGCCATGAAAATATCAAATGTGTGAGAAAAGTACCTTACGTGAAAAACCACTCAGAGTTATTTACCCTAAGATAATACACTACTAATTTAATTTATTATCAACTTGAGAACAAGGTATATCAATGTAGCCACCTAGTAATCACTACCACCCTATCCCTTCATCTAGTTCCATGTGCACATGGAAATCATAAGTGGAGACTAGATAGTTATGATCATTAAAGAATAATGCATGTTATTGAAGAGCAAGCTAAACCACTTGAATTGGTTTAAATAACATGATGTGTCACAAGTGGAATTGAACAATTTACACAAATTGTAGGACTATAGATTATATTAAACTTCTATTTTCATACTTGTTTGAACTATGGTTGAACCTATCTAAGCTTCTACAATTGGAGAGCCTACTAGTCTTAAATTATGTTTTTTCTCTCTACATAATGTGGATGATAATATTTTTGTTATATTATTATTTTTATTTAAGTGACTATATTTTTCTATCAAATGTAAGTTTATCAAGTGATTCAATGTTCACCTATTTAGATTTATCATTATATAACTTTTAGCAAAAATTATTGATGTTGTATGAATATAAAAAACTAAAATTGCCCTTGATTAAATTATTCAATACATTAGGGACTAAAATCAGCATTTGTAGCTTGCACATTCAAAAAAGAAAAGAATGAAAAGCCTACATGCCCAACTTGTCCTCTTAATTAGTATGCATTATTGAAAACCCTCAAACTAAAAATGTTAAATATGATCCCTTAAATTCTTACAAGTTTAATACTTGTGAAGGGTGAAGAGACCCATGGTTTGAATTGTATAATGTATATGATATGCTAACTTTTTTATACATGGTATGTGTAGGTCCAATGCAATTTTATAAGTATAATGTCTACTAGGACCTAGGGATTAAACTTCATGAACTAAATTCAGTAAAAAATATTATAGAGAAAACCATCTCTTATGAACAAGGATATGATCTCCAATTTTTCAATCCTAATGTAAATTAAAATTGTTCCTTCTTTCAATATAGATACATAGGTTTATCTCATCAAGTCACATTGTTTAATATAATTAAGATCATGTTTGGTTAAGTAGGACTTTAGATCAAGTTTCTTTAAGTTGGAATTTTTTCCATGTAACTAAATTTAATATAATTATGTACTATATCTTAGAGAGAATTATTTAGTCCAAATTGTGAATTTGTATATACTCATTTCATTTTTATTTATTATATTACCATTAAATACACAAAGATAGAGAACCTTATTCACTTGACATGTCCTTTGAGTTATACCCTAACTATTAAAGATGATATTGTGTATCATGATGCATTCAAGTTTCAAATGTAAACAAATCCCTCAACCTTATAAGAAGTCAAGAATATTGGGTATATTTAATATCAATGGTATTCAAGTATTTATATGAATAGGAATTTATTGATTTAAGTTAAAAATTAAATTAACATCTTTTAAATTATTATATAACTTGAATATTTAATGATTGTAAATATAAATACATAAAAATTTAAGCATGATCATATATATATATATATAATGACGGAAAAATGGTACACCTTTTCCTTGCTTAATTTGGGAATAATTAATGATATATTGGACTTGATATCACCTTTATATAGTGTTGTGATGATTTTTACACACCCAAATGCGTTCTTGGGCCCTTTTAAGCTAAATAAATAAAACATTTCCCCAATTTAATGTTGTAAAGTGTATTTATTGGCACCTTCACATTAAATTTAGGAGGCTTGTAAATTAAGTGGACCTAATATAGTGTTTTAATGTGTTCTATGCACATTCACATTGGATTTAGGGCCCTTTTTAGCTAAATAGACCTTTTTTGCCCTAATTTGGCCTATTTTCAAGGTTTGAGTGGGAAAAACTAGGTTTTAAGTTCAAATTTTATGAATTTCAGCTTGTGGGATCCAACTAACGGGGTATTAGATGGATTGCCTATATAAATGAGGTCTCAGATCATTATTTCATAATGTATTCATGTTTTCAATTCAAGAACTCAAGAGTTAAGCATTCTAAGACTTTACAAGTGGAGTCACCGAAAAAGTAACCCTTCTACTTTTTCTAGCTTCCTCGGGCCCTCCTTGTGAGTTTGGATTAAATGTTGACTTGATTTAGTGTTGTAATGTGGTTGAAACATTCACATTAGGTCTTGGGTCCTTTTGAACTAATGGATTTTAATGGTACCTTGATAAAGTGTTGTGAAGTGTTGTAACACACTTTCACAGTTTTCTAGGGTTTGATCAAACAACTAAGCAAAAGAAATATAATATAAATAAAAATAAACCTTAATCTTGCCTTATTTGGAGTGTTGTAAAGTGTTTTAACACACTTTCACATTTCTCTAGGCTTGTCATTAACAATTGGGCATTCTTATGCTTTAATTGGCCTTATTTTGCATCCAAAAGACTCATTTATTACATCTTTTCAAGGACAATCTTGACACTAATTAGAAACCAATCATAATGCAGGTGTTTCTAGCTTCCATGGCCTAGGTTTAGGGATTTGGGACTCATTCGCCACCTTGGGTGAATGGGTCCCACCTGGATATTTTTTTTCTCAAAGTAGGTTTTACACCTTTCTAAGCACTTTTTAAAATGTCCCAAAAACTTAGGGCTAGGTGGAATCATTCTCCACCTTGGATGAATGAGTCTTGTGTGGCCCATATTCAAATTTATAGTGATAATTTCTTCTCCTAGATCTGATGTTGGCTTGTAGTGTTGCAATTTCGAGAATTTTTGCATAATTGAGTATAAATACAAGGTTTTTTCTCTCATTTTCATACCTAGCAATCTAGTAAGCAATCAATTTTTCACAAGAGTATTCAAGAGAATTCAAGTATCTTCAAGAGAATATTATCAAGCATTCATCAAGCATCAATCATCATGTCAAAGAATGCATTCTTCATGTTTGTTATTGTGCTAACAATTGTGATGTAGAGTTAATGATTCAAGAAAGTATTTCAAGCAATATCAACTCCATTCAAGCAAGAGTCAAGAACCACATCCATTGTAGCTATTTCAAGCATATTTATAGCACCTTATTTCTAGGGTTTGGTGAGTTGGAGCATTGATATTTTTTCATTCATCATTATCCATTCATATTTTCTTTCATTTCAAGGTTTAATTACCGACAAGGGGTTTGACCAAGGAAAACCCCTATCCACTAACCCCACAACATTTTCCCATCTCCTTTTATGTGTGATTTGTAGGGCTAGGTTGTATATTTCCTAAGGAGAAATATTGGAGAAAATTTTTCAAGTGATCCAAAGTTGTCAAAGTTGTCATCAAGTCTTAGAGAAGCTTGGAGAAGACCTAAAGGTGGTATTTGTAGTTTCAGATCTGGAAACTAGTCAAAAAGAGAAGAGCAGACCAATAGGAATGAAATCAGGTCCTGAACTTCTAAAAACTAAAAAGTGGATTGATTTACCACAAGTGGTTAATGAGTCCCACTATACATGCCTAACAAAGATTTTTATAAATTTGGATACCTTTTGGCTGAAACCTATATCTACACATTTTCCCAGAAGCTGGACTCATTTGCCTAGCTTGGCGAATGAGTCCTAGTTAGCATCAACAGTAGATTTTTTAGTGATTTAGACCTCCATTATTCCTTCTCCAGTTTCCCAATGCATAATTTTTATCTCACTTTTTTTTGTTGCAGTTCATTCCTCTTTCTAGATCATCTAGAGTTAGTTTGCATTCAATTAATGTTTTGTCTTACAAATGGAATTTCATTATCTTTTCCAAGTCTATACTTGGTGGTGAACCCTTCATTAACTCGTCTTCAGCCCTTAGGACAACCCTATTACAAGATTTCAATCTCCTTTACATTGATATCTGTAGGGTTATCCTTGGGTGGAATTACTTTGAAAGTGGGTGTGGATACATTCAATCATCCAACAAATCATTCCCCCATTTTTAGAGGTTCCAACAAGATCATCAAGAGAGCATTCAAGATCATTTTTAGGCATTCAAGGGAAAAATTCTTTATCCATTGTTGCAAAAATTAAAGATCCAACATCATGTCAAGCATATCAAGCATCAATCATGTTATTGATCTAGTGTTGTGATGTAGCATTGAAGATCCAAGATCAAGCATTTCTCTACACCTATTGTCAAGATCAAGATCTACATCCTTCATGGCCATTTCATGTTGAGTTGTAGATTTACAAGACATCATTCAAGGTATTATTATCCATGATTCATGTTATTTCTTTCATGTTTCATGCATTCATTTCATTGTCTCATCATTTGGTTTAATTACCTACAAGGGGTTTGACTAAGGAAAACCCCTATTGCCTAACAATCAATACTCTCTCTCTCTCTCTCTCTCTCTCTCTCTCTCTCTCTCTCTCTCTCTCTCTCTCTCTCTTTGTGTGATTAAAAATATAGGTACTTTGAAGACTTGAAGATCCTTTGAATATTAGGTTGCAAGGTTGAGAGAAGTTTTCAAGCCATCACAAGGTTGTAATCTTCACTAAAAAGTCACTTACAATCTTGAAAATCAAGGCTTTGGATCTGGAAATCAATTAGGAAGGACATAGCAGATTGAGAAGTTTAGATCTAAACTTAAATGAATTCCTAAAAAAGTGTAATGGGATTGATTCACCAAGAGTGGAAAATGAGTCCCACTATAGGTGTTTTTTGGAGATTTTTGCAGGTTCAGATACCCTTTTGTCTAAAACCCATTCCTATGTAGAAATCTAAAACTGGGACTGATTCACCCAGAGTGGTGAATGATTCCTAATAGGTAAGAAAGTTATAATTTTCAATGTTTTATACCTCCTTCCATCCATCTCCAGATTTCCTAGTGCACACATTTTGTTATGTAGCTTTATGTTTTGTTTCATTTGCATTTCTAGGTCATTTAGTGAAGCTTTACATCAAATTAGGGTTTTACATTGCATCTTACATTTCAACTTGCATTACATTAGTCTTTCCAATTTCTTACTTGGTGGTGAACCCTTCATTAATCTCTAAACATACCCTAGGATACCCTATTGTTAGATCTCTTCCTTTTTTCTTCATTGGATTGAGATCTCTAAGGTTTTCTTGAGTGTAGCAAGTGTAAAAAAGGAACTCTATCCTTGTGATCCATTCCTCAAAGGTGGGGAGTACTATTTTCAATGCTACATTTTGGTGAACCTACATTTAGAACATTTCATTTTCTGATTTGGAGTCCATCATCATCCTAGATCTTGCTTGCATTAACATTGCATTAGGATTTGGATTAATTAATTGACATTCTAGGGTTTTTAATTTTGTATTAGTGAAAGTGCATATAGTTAGCATTTTTGTATCTGAAATAATTGAAAATCATATAAAAGTTACATTTGCATTCAGTATGCAGGTCATACAACATAAAAAGCATAAAAATCAATTGGAATTTTTTGAATTTTTTTAAAAAAATCCCCACTGGGACTCATTCGCCACCTTGGGTGAATCAGTCCCAATGCCCATCTGAAACTTCCTTTTACAACATTCAAAACCATGTTTTTTCACTTATGTTTTCTACCATTGGTTATCTCTTTCAATTAGTTGAGTTTCTTTTGCATGCATTTCACCAGATCTAGCTTAAATTGGTCCATTTTATGCATTTCTTAATTCCAAATTTGCATTTGCATTATTTAATTTTTAGATCATTTCATAGTGTAATTAGTAAACCACTTTGTTTGAAAACTGAAAATTGCATTTCATTTAAATAAGTCTTTACATTGCATTTTGAGATTGCATAGATTATTGTTCAAAAATGTTAGTTTCGGTCTTTTCCAAGTTTACAAAGAAAAAGTTAGTCAAAAAATATGTTAGTCTTTCATTCAATGCATTCCCTAGTTATGAGAGTCTCTTAGTACAAGAAAGTGGAAATTTTGACGCTTTCATTAAACCTACACCCCCTCTTATCTATCATATTTGTGTGATTGATGTGATAGAAGAAGATACAAGCATGGGCATTCATGACAATCATAATTGTTCTTCTCTCGATACCTCTCCTTTTAGTGATGAAGGTATCTTGGTGAAAGAAGATGCAATATTTGATAATCATGAAGGTCTTGCTTTCCCTTCTCCTCATTCCCCTTGGGGAGATAGTATAACAATAGAAGATGAGATCATTGCCACCACTTTACTTAGTTTACATTCCTCTCCCAACACTTCCCCTACTTGTGAGAATACTACAATGGTGAACGACCATGAAATTTGTTTGGAGGATATGTTGGTGTTAAGAGATCTAATGATGGAGAGATTTGGAATTCCTACCTCTCCCACTTGGGAAGACATTATAGAGCATAGGGATATAATGGTAGATAACCATGATTATCACATTGGCTCTTCTCCTAATATCCTTCATAGTAATGAAGATGATAGTTTTGTGTCAGAAGATATACTTGAAAGTCATGAAAATCTTGTTTCTCCCTTTCTTGATGCTCCTACCATTTGGAAAGATCTATTTGAATGAAAATATCCAATCATTGGAAAGCATGATTCTCCTTCTCTTGATACCTCCCATAGTAGTGATGAAGCTAATTTACAAAACCTAACCATGGAATGTGATGAATATCTTGTTTATTGCTCCCCTAAAAGCTCTTCTACCAAGGTAGATATTAAGGAACAATATAATAAGACCTTAGCAAACAAGAATGAAATCATGGAAATTTAAATTTATCCTTCCCTTGATATCTCTCCTAGTTGTGAAGAAGAAAGCAATGAGAGTCATGAGAATCCTATTTGTCTCTCTCCCCCTAGGGAAGACATTATGGAAAAAGAGAATGCCATCATTGATAAACAAGACAATAAAACCATTGATAACTCCCTTACTTGTGAAGAAGTCATTTTAGAAGAACCGGCCTTTGAATGTCATGAACATCTAGCTTGTAGTTCTCCTAAAAACTCTCCTCCTAGGGAGGGTATCATGGTGCAAGAAAGTGTCAACATTTTGGCTCCCTTAGGTAATGATAAAGAGGTGATTCTGGATTACCCTTTATTAGAAATACATCAAACAAAGACCATCGAGGTTATGAATGCAGAAGTTTCCATTAGATCCCCTTCAATCAATGGACCTCCTACATACCTTGTGGGACATCCTAAGAATCCTCTAGTTCTTTAGACACCATCACACAAACAACAAACCCAAAACAAACCTACTTTATCCTTTACCCACCTAAGAATGATGTCTTGCAATAGCTGAGTCGTAATACCGTTTCTCATACATATAACACTAGAAGCAATCTACAAAAAAATCAAACACCTTCAACAACCTTACCTTTTCCTAATCCTATCTTTCCTGGTCCCCCTCGTTTGCTTGCACAAAGTGGAAAGGAGTATGATCTTGTTGAGTAACTAAAGAATACTCTTGCTAAGATATCATCATGGGACCTTATTCAAGCATCCCCTTACTACCATAACATTATTCAAAGTGCCTTGTAGCAATTTCCTATCCCTTCTAGTGTGCAACCGAATAACATGGCAACCCTGATTCAAGGAATAAATGTTGACATTATTTTTCACCAAAGTGAACTGCCCCCTTTGGAAGCATTAAAAAAAATTAAGCTTTCATGGTATTAGTTAAATATAAAATAATAGGGATAAAGTTAACCCTTGTTGATAATGGCTCCACCCTTAATGTGTGTAGCATAAACCTTTTGGATAGGCTTGGCATGGATAAATAAAAAATTCAACTTGATTCTTTATCTATTAAGGGATTTGATGATGTAGGAAAGCAACCACTTGGTGTGATCACTTTACCTCTTAATTACTTTACCTCTTACAACTAGAAAGGCCACATTAGAAACACAGATCCATGTTATGCCTCATGATCTTTCATATAATCTCCTTTTAGGAAAACCGTGTACTCATTGAATGCTGATAATGAGCCTTACAATTTTTTACAACTCAAGGAAAAACAAGGAAAATTATTTAAAAATATTGACACCATCCACACAAACAAAACCCATACAAGAAGACAAATAAAATAATATTGAAGTCATGAAGCTATTAAATGATGAATGGGGTTCCTTAGATTTCACACCAAAATTCATGGGAGAATACAAGATCCTAAACAACAACTTTGAAAAGGGAAAATGAAAAGTGGTAATGCCAACAAAAAAATCAACAAACCCTTTGAAAGCATCCACCTCAGCCACTTTAGAACAGAGGACAAAAAATTACATAAAAAACTTTGATGAACTTAATTGTGAGCAACTATCGAATCCAAAAGAGATGATGAATCTTTATGGAAAAGGTTATGAAATAATGAAACAACTTAGATATAGTGGAAAAGGATGTGGTCTAGAGAAAAAGGTATCTATGTCCCTATAGAGCATCACACACAAGAAAAGATTAGTGGTCTTGGTTATTTCCCCTCGAAGAAAACAAACAAACCATCACTCAATATCAACACTATTACAAAAGATTCTTCTAAGTAGACTTTAACAATAATGCACACTGAAATGATAGACATTAATGCTCTTGATTATTATCCTTTGAAAAACATGAAAGAAACAAAGAAATCCTCACTTAACATCAATGTCATTACGTAAAACACTTACGATTCGAATTCGGTAGATTTTACATCTTCCTTTAAAGAAGAGAACAAAATCTCGCAATCTAAAGAGTCTTGTGTAGGTATGACACCTTGTACTAAGCAAGAGACATCTTTGTCACAAAATAAAGGAACATCTTCTACTTTTGGTCAAGAAAGTATCTTTTCGAGACTCCTCCAAGATCATTTGATATCCCTCCTTCCAAGAACATGAAAGAAATTTCAATCTACTAATGAATGTAAGGCTTTAAATAATAAAATTGAACATCTTAAGGAGTGTGGTGCTCTTCCTTGTGTTGAAGCACCTAATTCCTCTAATTGATACTGATTTTTCACTCTAGCATGTTTCTCATCAATCATCTCGGCTCATCCTTGTCCTACACTAAGTATGGGGAAAGGTTAGGTAGCTTTTTCCTTGTATGTCACTTTTCGTTGTCTCTTTTGGCTATTTGATCACCATTCATATATATTTATAAGAGCAAGCTTTGGATGTGGATGGAATGCCTTAAGTTGACTTTCATGCAACATACTTATTCATGATGTAGTTCAATTTGGAAACATATGACTTGGCATAGGGATTTTCGAATAATCTCTCATGTCTTCTTCTACTTTAAAGCAATTGCTCATAGCAATGGTGTTAGCAACCACTTTAAAGTGGGGGCATACATTGACGCTCATGTTTCACTGTGTGATTTTCTTTATTCTTGTGATGCATCCTTTTCCTGGTGGTATCATTAGGTTTGATTTCCTCCAAGAGCATGATATTTCTTTGACTTGTCCTCTCTTGGAGACATTAGGCACAATGTTACCTAAGAAGAGACCTTGCATGAACTAAGAAAAATCCATTTGAACATTCCTTACACTATTTTGCATTTACAACATGGGTTATATGGCCACCTTGCATAACACACTTTTCATGCCTATGGAGCCATCTTGTTTGTTCATGATTTCCAAGAATACAATTTTTTTCTTGCCTCATGAAGCTCGATGTTCATTATTTATTCATGAGATCCAAGCATACAATGTTTTTCTTGTCTCATGAAGCTCCAAGATCATTATTGTGTGGCACCTTATCAAAGTTATCAGGAGGTATAACTTTGGTATGGTTTGATGGGAAGCTAAACAAGGGCATGACTTTGCCTTAGCCACTCGTGTGTGTGTGTGAGCGCATATCAACTGTATTTGTCTCACCTTCTTGGATTACTCACCCAATAGACAACCAAGAGTTTTGTTGCCTCAGAGTGCGAGTGTGCATTTTTGGACAAACAACTTAGATTTGATCCACATTGAATTGGATAAACGGTCAAGGCTTGATCCACCTCTTTTTATTTTTTCTTGTTCTTGTTTATCATTCTTTTAGTTATTAACATTGCATATTTGTGTATCTTGATCTTGCATATCATACACCTTGTGTGTGTCCTTTTGTGCCAATGTCGGTTTGACTTAGGATCTTGGAGGCTTGACCGCCTCCTCAATATTTGTTATCCTAAACTATCCACATCAATACACTTGGACCCCTCTTGAATGTCTACTTTAGTGTGATTTTGAAGCAAGTTCATCCTCTCACTAAAGTGGGGGATAGATATAATGACGAAAAAAGGGTACACCTTTTCCTTGCTTAATTTGGGAATAATTAATGATAGATTGGACTTGATATCACCTTGTTGTAGTGTTGTGATGAGTTTTACACATTCACATGAGGTCTTGGGCCCCTTTAAGCTGAATAAATCAAAAGTTTCCCTAATTTAATATTATAAAGTGTATTTATTGAAACCTTCACATTAAATTTAGGAGGCTTGTAAATTAAGTGGACCTAATCAAGTGTTGTAATTTTTTCTACACATTCACATTGGATTTAGGGCCCTTTTTAGCTAAATAGACCTATTTTTGCCTTAATTTAGTGTTGTAAAGTATATTTATTTACACTTTCACATTGAATTTTGGGCCCTCTTTCATTTATGACCTTAATACCATCATTAATAGGCCCCTATGACCCTATATTGTGCATCCTAAGACATATTTTAATCAAAAACCCGACTAAATCAACATATAAACATAATTTACACACTCCCCGACACTTTAGCAATCAAAATAGGCCTTTTGGGACCATTCACCACTTTGGGCGAATGAGTCCCATCCAAGTGGGACCCATTTTTCCAGCTTGGAAAATGAGTCCCATTTGGCCTATTTTCAAGGTTTGAGTGGGAAAAATAGGGTTTTAAGTTTAAATTTTATGAATGTCGTCCGGTGGGATCCAATTAACAAGATATTAGATGGATTACCTATATAAATGAGGTCTCAAATCATTATTTCATCATGCATTCATATTTTCAATTCAATCACTCAAGATTTAAAAATTCCAAGACCTTCCAAGATCATCAAGAGATCATTCAAGATCATTTCTAGGAATTCAAGGGCAAAGTTTTTCATCCATTATTTCATAAATTCAAGATCCAACATCATGTCAAGCATATCAAGCATCAAGCATGTTATTGAGCTATTGTTGTGATGCAGCATTGAAGATCCAAGATCAAGCATTTCTCTACACCTTGTCAAGATCAAGATCTACATCCTTCATGGCCATTTCATGTTGAGTTGTAGATTTACAAGACATCATTCAAGGTGTTATTTTCCATGATTCATTTTCTTTGTTTCATGTTTCATGACTTCATTCCATTGTCTCATCATTTGGTTTAATTATCTACAAGGGGTTTGACAAAGGAAAACCCATATCCCATAACAATCAACACACACACACACTCTCACTCTCTCTTTATGTGATTGTAGATCTAGGTGCTTTGAAGACTTGAAGATCCTTTGAAGATTAGGTTGCAAGGTTGAGAGAATTTTTCAAGCCATCACAAGATTAAAATATTCACTAAAAAGTCACTTACAATTGCAAAAATTAGGGCTTCATAACCGGAAATTAAGTAGGAAGGACAGAGAAAACTGAGAAGTATAGATTAGACCTTTGAATTCCCAGAAAAGTGGAACATGACTATTTAGCCAAGAGTGGCGAATGAGTCCCATTATAGGTGTTTTATAGAGATTTTTGTAGTTTCAGATACCCTTTTGTTTGAAGCCTGTTTCTATGCAGAAATCTGAAATTGGGACTTGTTGATAGTGTTTTCTACACAACAACTCAGACAGAATATGATATCCTATCTCTCTTGAAAGGTAAATCTCTGTCAACAAGCCTCAAGAGATAACCCCAATGTCTCTAATGTCAGGTCTTGACAATGCAAAAACAATTCAGTGATAAATGTGAAAATTATGGTAATCACAAGGGGCCTTACAAATGAATAATGTTGGAAGCTTCAAACTCATCAAATATAGCAATGTGGTGAGGCTGATTCAATTCTAAACTAGCCCAGATTCAAAAGAAAGATCAAAAGAGATAAGGGTTCAAAGAGATTTCTAAACGTAAGTCCTAAGATCAATCACAACAATGATGAATGTTGCAAATGGATAGATCCCCAATAAAACCAATCTCTACTTGATCAAGGACAAGCCCACAACTACACAGAAATGATGCAATCTTCTAAGGAAATCGAAAGATTTTCAAACTATGAACATTCATCCACATACCCAATAACTGGCCAATGTAAGCAAACATTCATAGTTGAACTTAGCACAAAATAGGGCCCAAACTAACTTTACACAACAACATACAATCAACAAATTGGTAAAACTATGGACCAGAGATCGATCAAACATCATTCACATTTCACCATCATTGCGAAATAACTAAAATCTAACATCTAACACTGAGAATCGAGATCAAGAAACCATAATTTTTTTGAAATATAACATAATGTTTGCCAAATCAACAACCCATTTGCATTATCTTCTCCAAAATTTACATATCTATCTTCATGCTCTCTCCTCTCCTACAGCTACTGACTTCTCCTAACTTAGCCAATTTTAGTTTTTCTAACCTCTTGCAAATGAGAAGGAAAAGGCCTTTTATAGATTTTTCATTTTTGAATCAAAGGCTAGGATTATATCAATCCATGGGCTGAGATCAATCCTCTAGAAGCATCAAGAAGTTACATTAGGGTTTTACAAATGTGGTACATCGTCATCCAATTACATTCAAGCAGTTACATTATAGAGCAATGAGAAAAAATAAATCTACCACCTCGATCTTGATAAAAAATTTGATTGGGGAAATAAAATAGCTTCACATGTGATCATGAACCTTCCAAACATCTTCCCTAGCTGGCACAACTGTGGCACAAATTCTTATGTAGGCCCCACATTTAATATTTGAGTTGAACTCTTCTAGATTATCCTTTTGGCACAAATCCATATGCAAGTCCCCTTTTGATTTATTTAATCCTAAAAAATAGATATTATCATTAGTAGCTCACATGTTGAAAATCCATCCACAAAATATCCAAATTAAACTTGAATATAATTTTTGACCTTTTAAGAAAATTTTCCATTTTTGGAAATTTCCTATTTTTGGAATTTTTATTTTTCGAAAAACAATTCCATTTTGAAATAATTTTTCATTTTAGGAACATTTTAAAATGTCAAAAAAAATGCTATTTTGGAAATTTTCCATTTTGGAAAAAAATTGTTTGAGAAAAATGCATTTTGGGAAAAAATTCCATTTTGGAAAAATATCATTTTTGAAAAATTTCAGGGTTTTTGAAGGACCTTGGATTTTCCAAAAATGGCAATTTTGTGAATTTTGATCTGTCGTGGATTTGGGAAAATCCAAGCTACCTCATATTTTCCATGAGAATTAAACTTGGGAAATTCCAAGCTACCTTAGATTTTCTATGAGAATTAAACCATAGAAAATCCAAGTTACCTCGGATTTTCCAAAATCCTTGATAGGTCGAAATTCCCCAAACTCCATAACTTTTTTTCTAGAAAATAATTTTTGAAAAGTTCAAAAAGCAACCTGGCCTGATTTTTCATCCTCTATCCATAGGTGCAAAAAAGATTTATATATGACATTGAAAATTCACTTCAAAATCCCCATTTCCAAAATCCAAGGCAGGTGGATTTCTCCCAAACCCTCAAGATGCCTAAAAATATTGCCTTCATCAAATCAAGTTTGGACTTAATCCAAAAATAACCTCCCAAGAAGAGAAAAACTAAAAATTGACAAAGCCAAGATGTAGAGATGCAAAAGAAAAATGAGGGTCCCTGCTTTCAATGAGGTGTGTGTGCAAAAATTGCACAACAAATGGTGACTCTTGCTGGGAAAATGCTCCAGAGCATTTCAATGAAAAACTAGAATCAAGAACCCACAATCTCTAGTTTCAATCCTCACATCAGGTCAACCAATAAACTAAAGGCTTGAAACCAATGAACAAGCTAGCCCTTCTTGTGCCGAAAATCCAAGTGTTTACAAGTGTATAAATTTCCCTCCTTAAGCTATTGCAAGAACCAAGTTCATTCAAGTTATGCTACATAAAGATTCTAACTTCAAAAGCAACCTGGATAGAGCCTCGCTGCCAGTCAGATGTCCATAGCCCTGACGAGGTTATCGATATGATTCTCTCGAAGATAGCTCTACTACCAGCTAGGCATCCATAGCCCTGGTAGAGATATTTGAATCCTCTTGAAAATTTGAATTCACTTTCTTTTATCATTCAATATTTTCTTTTCTTTTCTTTCTTTCCTTTTTGATATTTCTTTTTGCTTCTTTTTCATTTCAACCTATATGCAATGAAACTCACACTTAGGGTTGAGAATCATAGTGGCATTGAAGTAGAATATAAGATTTTTCACTTAACCAGACCTCACAAGGAATCAAACAACAACCTCAAGATTCTTAAGATGTATGTAAGAAATATAAGATTTGAGCATATTCAGGAGGTAACTCAATCCAGTGACTTCTCCACTTTAAATATTTAGCATATTTGACACTGAATAGAAGACTTCCACCATCACTCCTAGAAAAATTATTAGAGTTTGTAAAATAAATACCTAAAACAATTCCAGATAAAATAATTGTTGTTGTGCGAATAAGACACTCCCAATAAAAAATAGGGGAACAGTCAGAGGAGCAAAAAAAAATCAAGCTAAATCCAAAGCAAACCTAAACTAACCCAAACAAAAGCAAACCAAGAGTAATCTATCCTAAAGAAAACAAAATAGACCAAAGAGAACCAAAAGCAAAAGAAAGCAGAGTAAACTGCATTTATTTAAATCAACATTATATACAACGAGACTCAGTGACTCATAATTAGACATGGAAAACCCAGACTCACCCCAATACAACTCATCAATGCATGGACAAGCATTAAGGTGATAGTAACAATCCTCAAGAATGTAAATTTATCCTTATATTCAACAAAATAAACCTCAAGATTACAATATTCAAACCCAACATCATAATCAAGAATAATCAACAATTGAAGAAACTCATTGAAACCATGATCAATCCATATGCAAGTTGTCATTCCTAAACCCCCATAATCAAAATGATAAGCTTCAAAAAATTTAGCAAGGAAAGAAACAACCTGGTGTGTTGCTTGTTCAAGTTGAGTGAATTGTATTTATCGTCTTCTAATCATGAAGAGTTGATACCCTTGTAGTTAGGAGGTCTCAACTGATGATGCAATATCCCTCTCGCATTCAAAACATACAAAATAGAAGGGTATGTGCAAGATCATGATGGGCCAAAAAGTGACGATATGTAAGTTATATAATGGTCCATGTGGCTGACGACATTTTTTTTACCCGAAATTGATGAAACAAAAAGGGTTTTTAAAAGAGATTCTCAGATTTCCAACAATATAAATTATGCTTCACTTTGAATTTAATAAATAATTATAATTCATTTTCTATTTGAATTACGACTAAAGTCCTGATTGATAGGATGATTTAAAAACATCTATAGTTTTCAAACGGTATCACATTTTTTGAATCCAAAACATGTGTCACATTCTATGCTTTGCATACTATAGGATTAAAAAAAAAAAAAATGAATTTCATGAAGTTTTGACCAAGGTAAGGTGGTCAGACATACTAGTTTTTATATTTTTTAAAAGTTGCAATAAAAAATTCATAATTAATTATTTACTTGGAAAAAAATTACAAAAAATATGCATCACATCCAGACATGAGTTCTCTACTTATATCTAAAATCTTATAAAAAAATATTTGTCATTTTATTGTAGTTAGGGCAGTCAGATAGATACCTACTTTCTTTTTTTTCCCTGAAATTTAAGTACTACTACATTGAAATTTTAAATTTTCACCAAATATATTTTTTTATTTTTAAATAAACCTAGTATTTTAGAAACTATATTCAATTTTCTACAGATTCTATTCTTACATATTTTTGAAATAATATAGATAACTTATTCAAATTTTTACATCAAGTTGCCTAACTCCGATTTTCTAAATTTCCATTGCCACTTAAGGGCCTATTTTTTCCATGATGATCCTGCAGATGCCCTGAATAAGAATCATCAATGATCAATTCAGGGTGAAAATTATATTGAACAAATTCAGAATTAACATCATGGAACTTTTCACCTATTTGTAGATCATCATGAGGGATTAGTGATGAAAATGTAGAAGCTTCTCCATGCACAACAACTCCCTCAACATGATGTTCATCAGGAGGCATCACAGACTGGTCCTCAAGCACATTTTCACCTACAACTATGTGATAAAGTCCATCAATTATGACTTATAAGTATTACTATTTTCAACATCATTCAGTTTTTCCTGCACATCAGTATGAACCACATTAGCTACCTCATCCTTAATACATTTAAATCTATGAATTTTCATTGTGCAATTCATCAATAGATAGAGAAAAAATAGAATTTGATAAATGAGAAGACTCCCTGATTTCATCTTCTATTGGTTCAAATTCCTAATCATAGCCATCTAGAACATTGACTCCTCCATTTATTCCTTCTTTCCCTTCTTCAAGGAATTCATCAATAGCTTGTTGAAATTCTTCTATTGAAGACTTGTTTGATGTATCTTTCTATGTATCCCTTGTATGTTGTGGAAAATTTACTTGTTCTTCCACCTCCTTTATGGCTGTTTTCCATTGGAAACATGTGAACTCAGAATGTTCTTTCTCATGTATCCTACACCAAGTTGGTAACTGTACACATCTAAAAATGGTCACGGTCGATCGAACCTGTTAATTAATTAAATATGAATTATTTAATTAATGTTTCTTAAGTCTTCTACATATAAATAAATTTAATTATTTATTTATATTGTTCATTTTTCTAATTCTTCTAAATTAATTAAATAAACGAACTTTATTTAATTAATGCTATCTTCCTCTTAATTAATTAAATAAATTTTACAATTTATTTACATTAATTATCAAAGTTTAAATTCTAAATTTAAAATGATATTCTTCCCTCCACATTTAATTAAATACTTTTTGATATTTAATTAAATCTCATTTTCCAAATTCCCACTTCTCTCACAAAAAGTAAATATTTTTAATATTTAATTAAAAGGCTTTTTCCTTTTCTCATAATTAAATATTTACAATATTTAATTAAAGCCTTTTCACATTTCTCTCACACATAATTAAATATTTATTTATTTAATTATGAGAGACACCTTTCAATTGTCTCTTCATTTTTTCTATCTCTCAGAATTCTGCCTTCTTTTCAAATTCTCGATCTCTCACCGTTCATTCCAATAGGTTTGAACTCGACCGTCGATCTTGGCCAATCGAATTCCTACCTTCAAAAATCTATAAATACAGCTCTTTCATGAGCTAAAAAGCACCTCGAATCTCATACTTTCATGCGTAGTTATTATAGTCACATATTAAGCATTTCGTAGCATTTCAATTCAATAAGCTCAATCTTGTAGATGCATATGCATTTTAATAATCTCATTCTCTCAAGTGTCATTCTATAAGCTGTGTTTGCACAACTGAGAGCAAACATATTGAAACGAATCCTTGGAGATAGAGGACAATGGAACGAATTTGAAGAAGCTACTGTTTAGAGTTTGCATTTACTTTATTAATTTAGTTTTCTTCAATATAATGTTGCATTGGTGTATTAGATTAGATTCAATTTAATTTGACACATTCTTCTCGTACACATTTTGGTGCCCATAGTGGGAGGGGTCTTGATCATAACTAAAAAATAGCATTTATTACTGGGAAAAGTGCTATTTCGAGAGTTAAATCGCCATTTTTCTCCAAAATCATCTGAAAATCTTCCAAATCAATCTCCTAATCATTCTCATCACGCAATTCATCTCTCGAGGGGGCATATAGTATCATCAACAATTTTTCAAAGTCAGGGGCAAATTCTTTGAAGCAATGCGTAAAACACATCACTTCAAAGAGGGGCAAAATGTACACATCTAAAAATGGTCACAGTCGATCAAACCTATTAATTAATTAAATATGAATTATTTAATTAATGTTTCTTAAGTCTTCTACATATAAATAAATTTAATTATTTATTTATATTGTTCATTTTTCTAATTCTTCTAAATTAATTAAATAAACGAACTTTATTTAATTAATGCTACCTTCCTCTTAATTAAGTAAATAGATTTTACAATTTATTTACATTAATTATCAAAGTTTAAATTCTAAATTTAAATGATTTTCTTCCCTCCACATTTAATTAAATACTTTTGATATTTAATTCCCACTTCTCTCACAAAAATTAAATATTCTTAATATTTAGTTAAAAGGCTTTTTCCTTTTCTCATAATTAAATATTTACAATATTTAATTAAAGCCTTTTCACATTTCTCTCACACATAATTAAATATTTATTTATTTAATTATGAGAGACACCTTTCAATTTGTCTCTTCATTTTCTGTCTCTCAGAATTCTATCTTTTCGAATTCTCGATCTCTCACCGTTCATTTCAATAGGTTTGAACTCAACCTTCGATCTTGGCCAATCAAATTCCTACCTTCAAAAATCTATAAATACAGCTCTTTCATGAACTAAAAAGGACCTCGAATCTCATACTTTCATGCATAGTTATTATAGTCGCATATTAAGCATTTCATAGCATTTCAATTCAATAAGCTCAATCTTGTAGATGCATATGCATTTTAATAATCTCATTCTCTCAAGTGCCATTCTATAAGCTATGTTTGCACAACTAAGAGCAAACATATTGAAGCGAATCCTTGGAGATAGAGGACAATGGAACGAATTTGAAGAAGCTGTTGTTTAGAGTTTGCATTTACTTTATTAATTTAGTTTTCTTCAATCTAATGTTGCATTGGTGTATTAGATTAGATTCAATTTAATTGACACACTTTGTCGCATAATAAAGAATAAAAACTCTTCTTAGATGGACTCTATATGTCAAGCTCGTCCAAATTTCTCATAAATTTGGTACAAACTCTTCATATCGAGGCTGTATTGAATCTTCATTATGAACAACAAAGAAAAATATGATCGATCACTTCTTCTTCAGGGTTCATCCTCACCCAGATTCTATCGTACTCTTATTAGTCAGGCAACATCCTCCCTTTGATCTTTATTGGCATCTCTTCTCACTTTAAATGGTCATCACTACCTCTGCCTGGATTTTAGATTCTTCCTTCTGGCATGTTGCTTGGTTTGTGGATGGCTCAACACTTGTTGCACATTCTCCAAATCCAAAATATTTCTTCTCCGTAGTACATTCCTTGACTAGTTGTTCTTTCCATTCCAGATATCTCCCAACTTTAATGATAATGTCCACATATGAATGGCAAGAGAATTCTAAATGAGATGCATTCTGAACTCTGCACCATTTAGATGAGATGAAATCTCGCAAACACTTACCACCACCAAGCTGATCTTTAACTAATTCTTTGAACATCTCAATTGCAACATCAACAAACTCTAGATTTGTGGAGGC
>CM021104.1:20038559-20150465 GCA_007115665.2 Sequoiadendron giganteum
TGTTTATGATTTGAATTAGCAATTATTTATTGGCATAGACATTTCATTTATATTAATATTATCATGCCACATGGATTTGGTCTTGAATACCATATGAGGGTTAATTAATTCAAGTTCCCCTTTAACCCTTTGTCTTGTAGGTGTCCCCTATTATATTTTTATACAAGTGCAAATCATTTTGTGAAGAATATATGAGGATATAGAGTTAGTGCTATTTTAGAGAAGCGATTAGAAGACTAAGAACTATCCCTCTACTAATTTTTGGTATTGATTAAAGATAGAACTTCTCCTTATGCTGAACCCTTGTCCTAGGTACGAAGAAAGACTTATCCCTAGTCTTGGGCCCCACCTTGGGCACACACCCTCCTTTTAGGAGAGTCACAAGGTTAGAATTGCTTGAAATTCAACCAATAAGCTAAGAATTACCTCATAATTCTAGTCTCATTTATCACTATTAAAGATAACATATGTATTTTTCTCCATTGATGTTTTTTCTCTCATAATTTTTTTAGTGATTTGACACACATTTTATAATTTTAACATATTTTATTTTTACTATGATGATCTATGTCCATAATGATAAATAATTAATATCATATTCTACAATCCCTAAAAATTTAGAGTCACTAGGACATAAAGAACTTCTACCTAGTCTTGGGCACAATAAAATACTTCTATAAGACAAAATACAAGGGTTTATAGGATCTTGATATTATCTACAACACTAATAACTTCCACACAATAAGAGATAAGCAATGATAATTATAAATTTCTGAAAAATGATACAATGCAACCTTGATTATGAGCATATGATCTATATCAAGTATAATGAGGGAAACCTTGTATAAGAAAGGGTGAGGATTAAAATAATATTTTTTGATGACAAGTTCCTTATGTTAGAATTGTGAAACAAGCACAAAACTGTGAGCCACAAGATCAAACAACAAACAAATACACCTTCCACACTAGAGATCTGCAAATAATATATGCAATATTCTTCAACAAGAAAAAGCTACAGAAGCAAGAGACTCTCAAGAAAATATGAAGCTACAAATAATTACAATGAGGGTTGAGTTCTTATAAGAGAAAAACCCTAAATGAGAAAGGGATCAGATCATGACAAGTGTCAACATCACATGAGATGAGACATAATGATCTAATATAAGCTCAACTAATAAAGCATAAAAGAACTCCTAAGTCTAGCTTAAGGGCATGTGAATAAATTAGATTAATAATCAATTAAAGATTAATTAATTATTAGCTAATGCATGATAACTCTAACACCTTAATCATATGAATTGAAACACAAATATTAAATTACTTAAGTAAAATTAACTAGATTAGTGTGAAAATATCTTAAATGGAAATTAGATAGTTAGAAAACCATGTTCATACCACCACCCTCTTAAGGGAAACTTATGGAGAATAAGTAAAACTGAAAATATGCAAGCATGGATCATAAGTAGTGGTAGGACTATTGAATTTTTTTGTGGTTCCCTACATTACATTTCAAAAAAAAATTGAGCTTTGTTAGTTATTTTCAAGCTAGGGTTTCATGTTTACATTCATTAGGGTTCACCCAAGAGCTAAAACCCTCTTAAAACCCTAACAGTGTTTAAACCTTAGCCTTTTTCTTATAATCAATCATTGACCTACTGAGCTCATTTTCAATTCCTCAAGTCACAACTTAATTCATTGTCATCATTTGTGAAGTGGCCCCTTCATCCTAGTCTCATCGATCGCATCTCGTTTGAAATATTTGGTTAAAATCTTAAGTCCTGTGGCTCATAAAAAATTTATATAATGTCTAATGTTTTGCGTCCTAGGTTTAAAATAAATTATGCCTAAGTCTTATGATAACCTGGGAATCGCCACAACTTAAGTAAAGACTTGGAGCATGTGCATAAAAGATCTTAAAGAAGGCTCAACATGGACCCACGCTTGACAAGTGTTCACTTTACATTTGTCCTTGCTCACTCATATAAATAAAATATTCTCAAAAAGAAAGTTGTGGGATAGCAGGTAGATGCCATGCATCCAATTTTCAAAGTGGGCCTTGTAGGCTTATAAAAAGATTTGATGGTGGGCCCGTGATCTAATGCTTTATATTGAGCCATGTGGATTCATCCTGACTGTTCCCTGCTATCTTGCAGGGGTTGTTTTAAAGGATCTCTAATGCTTATGGGATTACAGGAGGATGCCAAGTAGCAACATCTAGATCATCCAAAGGACTATTAAAGAATGAGAAATATTTCATTGAATAATTAAGGTGACATAGGGAGGATTAAAAGGCATAAATCTAAGGACACGTGGCTTTTACTGATAAAGCAGTGCTAAAGAGGATATGATCATGGCCATCCAAAGTTGCAAAGGATTAAGCATATGGAAAAACTTGCCTAAGTATTGGCAGATGTGTGGGAGCTTAACCAGTATGCACATTGGATAAGTAGTTTCATCTTGTGGTTCTTCTTGCAATCTCACAACCCTTGATCTTCTTCTTGATGCATGATTGCGGGATTGTCAGAGATTGACACGTCAACATTTTCAATGCTTCCCAATGGTGGTAGGCCCTATGGTGACTTATAAAAGATTTTCCACATGGAAATTTTTTATGGGCTCGATGTTGTATTCAAACCATGTCAAATTTTTCAAACTTGATCGACTCCATCTGAGCCATCCAACAATCTAGATCACCGAGAGATTGATGGCTAAAATTCAAAGTTGCAAAATTGAGTTGATAGAGTCGTTTTGGTTCGTGCAAATGAGCAGCAATGGTGGACATGATGTCATTCAATTTGAGGAGCTTTTTCATCATAAAATCAAGAATTAAAGCATAATTCAAGGTTACCAAAGCATTCATAAGAGATTGAAGATTGTTCCTATGAAGTGTGAGCTTTTAATGACAATATTTAGGGTTTTTAGCATTCAAATACCAACAAGTACAAATTTACCTCCTCTATGTTCAATTTCTAGTGAATATGTGTAAAATTGCCAACCGAATTTTTTGAATTACTTACTAGAAATTATTTTAAGGTTTGACGTTCATAAAATACTATTAAAATTACTTTGAAGTCACCTTAGTCCTTATGTGTCTATTCTAAGAAAACCTAGCCACCCTGCAAGAAACCCTAAGCTGCATTATAGAAAACCCTAGTTGTAAATTGTGAGTAAATGGCACCCCCAAAGGCTCAACCCTCTGGTTCTATCCCCAAAAGGGGCCTTCATGAGGATTTGTTAGCCCAATTACCTGGTTCAACAATGGATAAAATTGTAGGAAAATTGATGTTGCAAGGCCCAAGGGCAACTAAGGGAATTGTTGATAAGTACTATGTTGTTAAGGATGTTGATTTAGGGAAGGTTTCCAGTTGGGAGCTATTTAGATATTGGTATGGAAAATGAAATGCCAAGGTTCTAAGTTGTAATGGTTGGACTCCAGATATGGGGAAGTTAGCAGTTCCAATCGTATACATGGATATTAACCTATTGAAAGCCTTTCTTGCTAACTATGATCTGAACATTAGGGTTGTAAGATCACATACTAGGGTTCAAATGATTAAATTAACCAGGGAAGGGATAATTGGTGTCTTCAATCTCAACCCTAATACCATAAAGGAGATTGACTGAGAAGTCCTAAAAAGGGAATATGAACAAAATAAGAGCACATACATGGTAGCAATGTTACCAACGTTCATGGCAAAGGAAAAGGGTAGTTTTACAATGAATTTAACATCTATAGACAAGGAACCCTTCAAGGTTGACTATTTTGGATTCTACTTTGTAAGGACTTATCAAACCCTATGTCATATCTTAGGGTTAAACACTCTTGAGAACATGCTTGTATCTCTCATGTTTATGGTTGTGAATATTCAAAATATGTGGGTAAATGAGGAGTACGATTTTGCTACATACTTATCTAATTTTATTCATAAGGCACTAATAGCCATGAAGGTTGGTGAAGGGGTAAGGTTTTGGTGGTATTCCTTGTTGTGTCACATTTTTTTGGCCTATAGAATTGATGAGTTTGGCTTAGAGCTTCCATTCAATGAAAGGGATGAAAGAGGTGAGCATCTTCCAATCCAAATATGGACATCATTTAGATATGTACTATCAAACATCAAGTTTTATCACATTCACTAACTTATTTGCTGCAAAGTTGAAAGGATTTTTGGTGAAGAATGTGCCCAGAATCCCTAAGGAATTACATAATTTCTTGAGGCATAAGGAAAGGAGATATGAATTAGGGACTGACCACAACTTGGGAGACATAATCTCACACACATATTGCACAATTATCAAGGTACATGGAACAAATGTCACTTCACATGTGTTCTCAAGATGTGTGTCATTCAAACTTGGTTTTCTAGAGTTTATGTGGTAGCTAGGAAAGGTTGAAGATGAGCATTTGGCAGGTCAAAAGAAGGGAATCCTTTTCCCTTGATATATTATTTTTCAAATTTTGTCATGACAAAGGATGGATGGAAGAATATCCTTGACATGATCAAACCTTTGAAATGAAGAACTTGGAACAACAAAAAAATTACGCCTTTTTCTTACTTGATTTGGGAATAATTAATGATAAATTGGACTTGATATCACCTTGATCTAGTGTTATGATATGTTTTACACATCCACATTAGGTTTTGGGCCCTATTAAAGCTAAATAAACTTAACTTTTCCCTAATGTGATGTTGTAAAGTATATTTATTTACACTTTCACATTGGATTTTATGCCCTCTTGCATTTATGACCTTAATATCATCATTAATAGGCTCCTAAGACCCTATATTATGTATCCCAAGGCATATTTCAATCAAAAACCCAACAAGATCAACAAATAAGCTTAATTTACACACTCCCCGACATTTTAGCAGTCAAAATAGGCCTTGTGGGACCCATTCGCCACTTTGGGTGAATGAGTCCCATCCAAGTGGGACCCATTCACCACAAATGGCGAATGAGTCCCATTTTGCCTATTTTTAAGGTTTTTAGTGAGAAAATTTAGTTTTAAGTTCAAATTTATTCTATGTCGACCTTTGGGATCAAATAAATAGTCATTTGAGTGCATTGCCAATATAAACAAGCTTCCAAATCATTATTTCACCTAAGCAAGAAGGTCTACATGATATCAAGTCAAGCACTCAAGGGTTAAGCATTTCAAAACTTCACAAGATCATCTAGAGAGCACTCAAGATCATTTTTAAGGCATTCAAGGGAAAAATTCTTCATCAATTGTTGCAGCAATTCAAGATCCATCATCATGTCAAGCATAACAAGAATCAAGCATGTTATTGAGCTAGTGTTGTGATGTAGCATTGAAGATCCAAGATCAAGCATTGTTCTACACCTATTGTCAAGATCAAGATTTACATCCTTCATGGCCATTTCATGTTGAATTGAAAAATTACAAGACATCATCTACAAGGTATTATTATCCATGATTCATGTTATTTCTTTCATGTTTCATGCATTCATTTCATTGTCTCATCATTTGGTTTAATTACCTACAAGGGGTTTGACTAAGGAAAACCCCTATTGCCTAACAATCAATACTCTCTCTCTCTCTCTCTCTCTCTCTCTCTCTCTCTCTCTCTCTCTCTCTCTCTCTCTCTTTGTGTGATTAAAAATATAGGTACTTTGAAGACTTGAAGATCCTTTGAATATTAGGTTGCAAGGTTGAGAGAAGTTTTCAAGCCATCACAAGGTTGTAATCTTCACTAAAAAGTCACTTACAATCTTGAAAATCAAGGCTTTGGATCTGGAAATCAATTAGGAAGGACATAGCAGATTGAGAAGTTTAGATCTAAACTTAAATGAATTCCTAAAAAAGTGTAATGGGATTGATTCACCAAGAGTGGAAAATGAGTCCCACTATAGGTGTTTTTTGGAGATTTTTGCAGGTTCAGATACCCTTTTGTCTAAAACCCATTCCTATGTAGAAATCTAAAACTGGGACTGATTCACCCAGAGTGGTGAATGATTCCTAATAGGTAAGAAAGTTATAATTTTCAATGTTTTATACCTCCTTCCATCCATCTCCAGATTTCCTAGTGCACACATTTTGTTATGTAGCTTTATGTTTTGTTTCATTTGCATTTCTAGGTCATTTAGTGAAGCTTTACATCAAATTAGGGTTTTACATTGCATCTTACATTTCAACTTGCATTACATTAGTCTTTCCAATTTCTTACTTGGTGGTGAACCCTTCATTAATCTCTAAACATACCCTAGGATACCCTATTGTTAGATCTCTTCCTTTTTTCTTCATTGGATTGAGATCTCTAAGGTTTTCTTGAGTGTAGCAAGTGTAAAAAAGGAACTCTATCCTTGTGATCCATTCCTCAAAGGTGGGGAGTACTATTTTCAATGCTACATTTTGGTGAACCTACATTTAGAACATTTCATTTTCTGATTTGGAGTCCATCATCATCCTAGATCTTGCTTGCATTAACATTGCATTAGGATTTGGATTAATTAATTGACATTCTAGGGTTTTTAATTTTGTATTAGTGAAAGTGCATATAGTTAGCATTTTTGTATCTGAAATAATTGAAAATCATATAAAAGTTACATTTGCATTCAGTATGCAGGTCATACAACATAAAAAGCATAAAAATCAATTGGAATTTTTTGAATTTTTTTAAAAAAATCCCCACTGGGACTCATTCGCCACCTTGGGTGAATCAGTCCCAATGCCCATCTGAAACTTCCTTTTACAACATTCAAAACCATGTTTTTTCACTTATGTTTTCTACCATTGGTTATCTCTTTCAATTAGTTGAGTTTCTTTTGCATGCATTTCACCAGATCTAGCTTAAATTGGTCCATTTTATGCATTTCTTAATTCCAAATTTGCATTTGCATTATTTAATTTTTAGATCATTTCATAGTGTAATTAGTAAACCACTTTGTTTGAAAACTGAAAATTGCATTTCATTTAAATAAGTCTTTACATTGCATTTTGAGATTGCATAGATTATTGTTCAAAAATGTTAGTTTCGGTCTTTTCCAAGTTTACAAAGAAAAAGTTAGTCAAAAAATATGTTAGTCTTTCATTCAATGCATTCCCTAGTTATGAGAGTCTCTTAGTACAAGAAAGTGGAAATTTTGACGCTTTCATTAAACCTACACCCCCTCTTATCTATCATATTTGTGTGATTGATGTGATAGAAGAAGATACAAGCATGGGCATTCATGACAATCATAATTGTTCTTCTCTCGATACCTCTCCTTTTAGTGATGAAGGTATCTTGGTGAAAGAAGATGCAATATTTGATAATCATGAAGGTCTTGCTTTCCCTTCTCCTCATTCCCCTTGGGGAGATAGTATAACAATAGAAGATGAGATCATTGCCACCACTTTACTTAGTTTACATTCCTCTCCCAACACTTCCCCTACTTGTGAGAATACTACAATGGTGAACGACCATGAAATTTGTTTGGAGGATATGTTGGTGTTAAGAGATCTAATGATGGAGAGATTTGGAATTCCTACCTCTCCCACTTGGGAAGACATTATAGAGCATAGGGATATAATGGTAGATAACCATGATTATCACATTGGCTCTTCTCCTAATATCCTTCATAGTAATGAAGATGATAGTTTTGTGTCAGAAGATATACTTGAAAGTCATGAAAATCTTGTTTCTCCCTTTCTTGATGCTCCTACCATTTGGAAAGATCTATTTGAATGAAAATATCCAATCATTGGAAAGCATGATTCTCCTTCTCTTGATACCTCCCATAGTAGTGATGAAGCTAATTTACAAAACCTAACCATGGAATGTGATGAATATCTTGTTTATTGCTCCCCTAAAAGCTCTTCTACCAAGGTAGATATTAAGGAACAATATAATAAGACCTTAGCAAACAAGAATGAAATCATGGAAATTTAAATTTATCCTTCCCTTGATATCTCTCCTAGTTGTGAAGAAGAAAGCAATGAGAGTCATGAGAATCCTATTTGTCTCTCTCCCCCTAGGGAAGACATTATGGAAAAAGAGAATGCCATCATTGATAAACAAGACAATAAAACCATTGATAACTCCCTTACTTGTGAAGAAGTCATTTTAGAAGAACCGGCCTTTGAATGTCATGAACATCTAGCTTGTAGTTCTCCTAAAAACTCTCCTCCTAGGGAGGGTATCATGGTGCAAGAAAGTGTCAACATTTTGGCTCCCTTAGGTAATGATAAAGAGGTGATTCTGGATTACCCTTTATTAGAAATACATCAAACAAAGACCATCGAGGTTATGAATGCAGAAGTTTCCATTAGATCCCCTTCAATCAATGGACCTCCTACATACCTTGTGGGACATCCTAAGAATCCTCTAGTTCTTTAGACACCATCACACAAACAACAAACCCAAAACAAACCTACTTTATCCTTTACCCACCTAAGAATGATGTCTTGCAATAGCTGAGTCGTAATACCGTTTCTCATACATATAACACTAGAAGCAATCTACAAAAAAATCAAACACCTTCAACAACCTTACCTTTTCCTAATCCTATCTTTCCTGGTCCCCCTCGTTTGCTTGCACAAAGTGGAAAGGAGTATGATCTTGTTGAGTAACTAAAGAATACTCTTGCTAAGATATCATCATGGGACCTTATTCAAGCATCCCCTTACTACCATAACATTATTCAAAGTGCCTTGTAGCAATTTCCTATCCCTTCTAGTGTGCAACCGAATAACATGGCAACCCTGATTCAAGGAATAAATGTTGACATTATTTTTCACCAAAGTGAACTGCCCCCTTTGGAAGCATTAAAAAAAATTAAGCTTTCATGGTATTAGTTAAATATAAAATAATAGGGATAAAGTTAACCCTTGTTGATAATGGCTCCACCCTTAATGTGTGTAGCATAAACCTTTTGGATAGGCTTGGCATGGATAAATAAAAAATTCAACTTGATTCTTTATCTATTAAGGGATTTGATGATGTAGGAAAGCAACCACTTGGTGTGATCACTTTACCTCTTAATTACTTTACCTCTTACAACTAGAAAGGCCACATTAGAAACACAGATCCATGTTATGCCTCATGATCTTTCATATAATCTCCTTTTAGGAAAACCGTGTACTCATTGAATGCTGATAATGAGCCTTACAATTTTTTACAACTCAAGGAAAAACAAGGAAAATTATTTAAAAATATTGACACCATCCACACAAACAAAACCCATACAAGAAGACAAATAAAATAATATTGAAGTCATGAAGCTATTAAATGATGAATGGGGTTCCTTAGATTTCACACCAAAATTCATGGGAGAATACAAGATCCTAAACAACAACTTTGAAAAGGGAAAATGAAAAGTGGTAATGCCAACAAAAAAATCAACAAACCCTTTGAAAGCATCCACCTCAGCCACTTTAGAACAGAGGACAAAAAATTACATAAAAAACTTTGATGAACTTAATTGTGAGCAACTATCGAATCCAAAAGAGATGATGAATCTTTATGGAAAAGGTTATGAAATAATGAAACAACTTAGATATAGTGGAAAAGGATGTGGTCTAGAGAAAAAGGTATCTATGTCCCTATAGAGCATCACACACAAGAAAAGATTAGTGGTCTTGGTTATTTCCCCTCGAAGAAAACAAACAAACCATCACTCAATATCAACACTATTACAAAAGATTCTTCTAAGTAGACTTTAACAATAATGCACACTGAAATGATAGACATTAATGCTCTTGATTATTATCCTTTGAAAAACATGAAAGAAACAAAGAAATCCTCACTTAACATCAATGTCATTACGTAAAACACTTACGATTCGAATTCGGTAGATTTTACATCTTCCTTTAAAGAAGAGAACAAAATCTCGCAATCTAAAGAGTCTTGTGTAGGTATGACACCTTGTACTAAGCAAGAGACATCTTTGTCACAAAATAAAGGAACATCTTCTACTTTTGGTCAAGAAAGTATCTTTTCGAGACTCCTCCAAGATCATTTGATATCCCTCCTTCCAAGAACATGAAAGAAATTTCAATCTACTAATGAATGTAAGGCTTTAAATAATAAAATTGAACATCTTAAGGAGTGTGGTGCTCTTCCTTGTGTTGAAGCACCTAATTCCTCTAATTGATACTGATTTTTCACTCTAGCATGTTTCTCATCAATCATCTCGGCTCATCCTTGTCCTACACTAAGTATGGGGAAAGGTTAGGTAGCTTTTTCCTTGTATGTCACTTTTCGTTGTCTCTTTTGGCTATTTGATCACCATTCATATATATTTATAAGAGCAAGCTTTGGATGTGGATGGAATGCCTTAAGTTGACTTTCATGCAACATACTTATTCATGATGTAGTTCAATTTGGAAACATATGACTTGGCATAGGGATTTTCGAATAATCTCTCATGTCTTCTTCTACTTTAAAGCAATTGCTCATAGCAATGGTGTTAGCAACCACTTTAAAGTGGGGGCATACATTGACGCTCATGTTTCACTGTGTGATTTTCTTTATTCTTGTGATGCATCCTTTTCCTGGTGGTATCATTAGGTTTGATTTCCTCCAAGAGCATGATATTTCTTTGACTTGTCCTCTCTTGGAGACATTAGGCACAATGTTACCTAAGAAGAGACCTTGCATGAACTAAGAAAAATCCATTTGAACATTCCTTACACTATTTTGCATTTACAACATGGGTTATATGGCCACCTTGCATAACACACTTTTCATGCCTATGGAGCCATCTTGTTTGTTCATGATTTCCAAGAATACAATTTTTTTCTTGCCTCATGAAGCTCGATGTTCATTATTTATTCATGAGATCCAAGCATACAATGTTTTTCTTGTCTCATGAAGCTCCAAGATCATTATTGTGTGGCACCTTATCAAAGTTATCAGGAGGTATAACTTTGGTATGGTTTGATGGGAAGCTAAACAAGGGCATGACTTTGCCTTAGCCACTCGTGTGTGTGTGTGAGCGCATATCAACTGTATTTGTCTCACCTTCTTGGATTACTCACCCAATAGACAACCAAGAGTTTTGTTGCCTCAGAGTGCGAGTGTGCATTTTTGGACAAACAACTTAGATTTGATCCACATTGAATTGGATAAACGGTCAAGGCTTGATCCACCTCTTTTTATTTTTTCTTGTTCTTGTTTATCATTCTTTTAGTTATTAACATTGCATATTTGTGTATCTTGATCTTGCATATCATACACCTTGTGTGTGTCCTTTTGTGCCAATGTCGGTTTGACTTAGGATCTTGGAGGCTTGACCGCCTCCTCAATATTTGTTATCCTAAACTATCCACATCAATACACTTGGACCCCTCTTGAATGTCTACTTTAGTGTGATTTTGAAGCAAGTTCATCCTCTCACTAAAGTGGGGGATAGATATAATGACGAAAAAAGGGTACACCTTTTCCTTGCTTAATTTGGGAATAATTAATGATAGATTGGACTTGATATCACCTTGTTGTAGTGTTGTGATGAGTTTTACACATTCACATGAGGTCTTGGGCCCCTTTAAGCTGAATAAATCAAAAGTTTCCCTAATTTAATATTATAAAGTGTATTTATTGAAACCTTCACATTAAATTTAGGAGGCTTGTAAATTAAGTGGACCTAATCAAGTGTTGTAATTTTTTCTACACATTCACATTGGATTTAGGGCCCTTTTTAGCTAAATAGACCTATTTTTGCCTTAATTTAGTGTTGTAAAGTATATTTATTTACACTTTCACATTGAATTTTGGGCCCTCTTTCATTTATGACCTTAATACCATCATTAATAGGCCCCTATGACCCTATATTGTGCATCCTAAGACATATTTTAATCAAAAACCCGACTAAATCAACATATAAACATAATTTACACACTCCCCGACACTTTAGCAATCAAAATAGGCCTTTTGGGACCATTCACCACTTTGGGCGAATGAGTCCCATCCAAGTGGGACCCATTTTTCCAGCTTGGAAAATGAGTCCCATTTGGCCTATTTTCAAGGTTTGAGTGGGAAAAATAGGGTTTTAAGTTTAAATTTTATGAATGTCGTCCGGTGGGATCCAATTAACAAGATATTAGATGGATTACCTATATAAATGAGGTCTCAAATCATTATTTCATCATGCATTCATATTTTCAATTCAATCACTCAAGATTTAAAAATTCCAAGACCTTCCAAGATCATCAAGAGATCATTCAAGATCATTTCTAGGAATTCAAGGGCAAAGTTTTTCATCCATTATTTCATAAATTCAAGATCCAACATCATGTCAAGCATATCAAGCATCAAGCATGTTATTGAGCTATTGTTGTGATGCAGCATTGAAGATCCAAGATCAAGCATTTCTCTACACCTTGTCAAGATCAAGATCTACATCCTTCATGGCCATTTCATGTTGAGTTGTAGATTTACAAGACATCATTCAAGGTGTTATTTTCCATGATTCATTTTCTTTGTTTCATGTTTCATGACTTCATTCCATTGTCTCATCATTTGGTTTAATTATCTACAAGGGGTTTGACAAAGGAAAACCCATATCCCATAACAATCAACACACACACACACTCTCACTCTCTCTTTATGTGATTGTAGATCTAGGTGCTTTGAAGACTTGAAGATCCTTTGAAGATTAGGTTGCAAGGTTGAGAGAATTTTTCAAGCCATCACAAGATTAAAATATTCACTAAAAAGTCACTTACAATTGCAAAAATTAGGGCTTCATAACCGGAAATTAAGTAGGAAGGACAGAGAAAACTGAGAAGTATAGATTAGACCTTTGAATTCCCAGAAAAGTGGAACATGACTATTTAGCCAAGAGTGGCGAATGAGTCCCATTATAGGTGTTTTATAGAGATTTTTGTAGTTTCAGATACCCTTTTGTTTGAAGCCTGTTTCTATGCAGAAATCTGAAATTGGGACTTGTTGATAGTGTTTTCTACACAACAACTCAGACAGAATATGATATCCTATCTCTCTTGAAAGGTAAATCTCTGTCAACAAGCCTCAAGAGATAACCCCAATGTCTCTAATGTCAGGTCTTGACAATGCAAAAACAATTCAGTGATAAATGTGAAAATTATGGTAATCACAAGGGGCCTTACAAATGAATAATGTTGGAAGCTTCAAACTCATCAAATATAGCAATGTGGTGAGGCTGATTCAATTCTAAACTAGCCCAGATTCAAAAGAAAGATCAAAAGAGATAAGGGTTCAAAGAGATTTCTAAACGTAAGTCCTAAGATCAATCACAACAATGATGAATGTTGCAAATGGATAGATCCCCAATAAAACCAATCTCTACTTGATCAAGGACAAGCCCACAACTACACAGAAATGATGCAATCTTCTAAGGAAATCGAAAGATTTTCAAACTATGAACATTCATCCACATACCCAATAACTGGCCAATGTAAGCAAACATTCATAGTTGAACTTAGCACAAAATAGGGCCCAAACTAACTTTACACAACAACATACAATCAACAAATTGGTAAAACTATGGACCAGAGATCGATCAAACATCATTCACATTTCACCATCATTGCGAAATAACTAAAATCTAACATCTAACACTGAGAATCGAGATCAAGAAACCATAATTTTTTTGAAATATAACATAATGTTTGCCAAATCAACAACCCATTTGCATTATCTTCTCCAAAATTTACATATCTATCTTCATGCTCTCTCCTCTCCTACAGCTACTGACTTCTCCTAACTTAGCCAATTTTAGTTTTTCTAACCTCTTGCAAATGAGAAGGAAAAGGCCTTTTATAGATTTTTCATTTTTGAATCAAAGGCTAGGATTATATCAATCCATGGGCTGAGATCAATCCTCTAGAAGCATCAAGAAGTTACATTAGGGTTTTACAAATGTGGTACATCGTCATCCAATTACATTCAAGCAGTTACATTATAGAGCAATGAGAAAAAATAAATCTACCACCTCGATCTTGATAAAAAATTTGATTGGGGAAATAAAATAGCTTCACATGTGATCATGAACCTTCCAAACATCTTCCCTAGCTGGCACAACTGTGGCACAAATTCTTATGTAGGCCCCACATTTAATATTTGAGTTGAACTCTTCTAGATTATCCTTTTGGCACAAATCCATATGCAAGTCCCCTTTTGATTTATTTAATCCTAAAAAATAGATATTATCATTAGTAGCTCACATGTTGAAAATCCATCCACAAAATATCCAAATTAAACTTGAATATAATTTTTGACCTTTTAAGAAAATTTTCCATTTTTGGAAATTTCCTATTTTTGGAATTTTTATTTTTCGAAAAACAATTCCATTTTGAAATAATTTTTCATTTTAGGAACATTTTAAAATGTCAAGAAAAATGCTATTTTTGGAAATTTTTCCATTTTGGAAAAAAAATTGTTTTAGAGAAAAAATGCATTTTGGGAAAAAATTCCATTTTGGAAAAATATCATTTTTGAAAAATTTCAGGGTTTTTGAAGGACCTTGGATTTTCCAAAAATGGCAATTTTGTGAATTTTGATCTGTCGTGGATTTGGGAAAATCCAAGCTACCTCATATTTTCCATGAGAATTAAACTTGGGAAATTCCAAGCTACCTTAGATTTTCTATGAGAATTAAACCATAGAAAATCCAAGTTACCTCGGATTTTCCAAAATCCTTGATAGGTCGAAATTCCCCAAACTCCATAACTTTTTTTCTAGAAAATAATTTTTGAAAAGTTCAAAAAGCAACCTGGCCTGATTTTTCATCCTCTATCCATAGGTGCAAAAAAGATTTATATATGACATTGAAAATTCACTTCAAAATCCCCATTTCCAAAATCCAAGGCAGGTGGATTTCTCCCAAACCCTCAAGATGCCTAAAAATATTGCCTTCATCAAATCAAGTTTGGACTTAATCCAAAAATAACCTCCCAAGAAGAGAAAAACTAAAAATTGACAAAGCCAAGATGTAGAGATGCAAAAGAAAAATGAGGGTCCCTGCTTTCAATGAGGTGTGTGTGCAAAAATTGCACAACAAATGGTGACTCTTGCTGGGAAAATGCTCCAGAGCATTTCAATGAAAAACTAGAATCAAGAACCCACAATCTCTAGTTTCAATCCTCACATCAGGTCAACCAATAAACTAAAGGCTTGAAACCAATGAACAAGCTAGCCCTTCTTGTGCCGAAAATCCAAGTGTTTACAAGTGTATAAATTTCCCTCCTTAAGCTATTGCAAGAACCAAGTTCATTCAAGTTATGCTACATAAAGATTCTAACTTCAAAAGCAACCTGGATAGAGCCTCGCTGCCAGTCAGATGTCCATAGCCCTGACGAGGTTATCGATATGATTCTCTCGAAGATAGCTCTACTACCAGCTAGGCATCCATAGCCCTGGTAGAGATATTTGAATCCTCTTGAAAATTTGAATTCACTTTCTTTTATCATTCAATATTTTCTTTTCTTTTCTTTCTTTCCTTTTTGATATTTCTTTTTGCTTCTTTTTCATTTCAACCTATATGCAATGAAACTCACACTTAGGGTTGAGAATCATAGTGGCATTGAAGTAGAATATAAGATTTTTCACTTAACCAGACCTCACAAGGAATCAAACAACAACCTCAAGATTCTTAAGATGTATGTAAGAAATATAAGATTTGAGCATATTCAGGAGGTAACTCAATCCAGTGACTTCTCCACTTTAAATATTTAGCATATTTGACACTGAATAGAAGACTTCCACCATCACTCCTAGAAAAATTATTAGAGTTTGTAAAATAAATACCTAAAACAATTCCAGATAAAATAATTGTTGTTGTGCGAATAAGACACTCCCAATAAAAAATAGGGGAACAGTCAGAGGAGCAAAAAAAAATCAAGCTAAATCCAAAGCAAACCTAAACTAACCCAAACAAAAGCAAACCAAGAGTAATCTATCCTAAAGAAAACAAAATAGACCAAAGAGAACCAAAAGCAAAAGAAAGCAGAGTAAACTGCATTTATTTAAATCAACATTATATACAACGAGACTCAGTGACTCATAATTAGACATGGAAAACCCAGACTCACCCCAATACAACTCATCAATGCATGGACAAGCATTAAGGTGATAGTAACAATCCTCAAGAATGTAAATTTATCCTTATATTCAACAAAATAAACCTCAAGATTACAATATTCAAACCCAACATCATAATCAAGAATAATCAACAATTGAAGAAACTCATTGAAACCATGATCAATCCATATGCAAGTTGTCATTCCTAAACCCCCATAATCAAAATGATAAGCTTCAAAAAATTTAGCAAGGAAAGAAACAACCTGGTGTGTTGCTTGTTCAAGTTGAGTGAATTGTATTTATCGTCTTCTAATCATGAAGAGTTGATACCCTTGTAGTTAGGAGGTCTCAACTGATGATGCAATATCCCTCTCGCATTCAAAACATACAAAATAGAAGGGTATGTGCAAGATCATGATGGGCCAAAAAGTGACGATATGTAAGTTATATAATGGTCCATGTGGCTGACGACATTTTTTTTACCCGAAATTGATGAAACAAAAAGGGTTTTTAAAAGAGATTCTCAGATTTCCAACAATATAAATTATGCTTCACTTTGAATTTAATAAATAATTATAATTCATTTTCTATTTGAATTACGACTAAAGTCCTGATTGATAGGATGATTTAAAAACATCTATAGTTTTCAAACGGTATCACATTTTTTGAATCCAAAACATGTGTCACATTCTATGCTTTGCATACTATAGGATTAAAAAAAAAAAAAATGAATTTCATGAAGTTTTGACCAAGGTAAGGTGGTCAGACATACTAGTTTTTATATTTTTTAAAAGTTGCAATAAAAAATTCATAATTAATTATTTACTTGGAAAAAAATTACAAAAAATATGCATCACATCCAGACATGAGTTCTCTACTTATATCTAAAATCTTATAAAAAAATATTTGTCATTTTATTGTAGTTAGGGCAGTCAGATAGATACCTACTTTCTTTTTTTTCCCTGAAATTTAAGTACTACTACATTGAAATTTTAAATTTTCACCAAATATATTTTTTTATTTTTAAATAAACCTAGTATTTTAGAAACTATATTCAATTTTCTACAGATTCTATTCTTACATATTTTTGAAATAATATAGATAACTTATTCAAATTTTTACATCAAGTTGCCTAACTCCGATTTTCTAAATTTCCATTGCCACTTAAGGGCCTATTTTTTCCATGATGATCCTGCAGATGCCCTGAATAAGAATCATCAATGATCAATTCAGGGTGAAAATTATATTGAACAAATTCAGAATTAACATCATGGAACTTTTCACCTATTTGTAGATCATCATGAGGGATTAGTGATGAAAATGTAGAAGCTTCTCCATGCACAACAACTCCCTCAACATGATGTTCATCAGGAGGCATCACAGACTGGTCCTCAAGCACATTTTCACCTACAACTATGTGATAAAGTCCATCAATTATGACTTATAAGTATTACTATTTTCAACATCATTCAGTTTTTCCTGCACATCAGTATGAACCACATTAGCTACCTCATCCTTAATACATTTAAATCTATGAATTTTCATTGTGCAATTCATCAATAGATAGAGAAAAAATAGAATTTGATAAATGAGAAGACTCCCTGATTTCATCTTCTATTGGTTCAAATTCCTAATCATAGCCATCTAGAACATTGACTCCTCCATTTATTCCTTCTTTCCCTTCTTCAAGGAATTCATCAATAGCTTGTTGAAATTCTTCTATTGAAGACTTGTTTGATGTATCTTTCTATGTATCCCTTGTATGTTGTGGAAAATTTACTTGTTCTTCCACCTCCTTTATGGCTGTTTTCCATTGGAAACATGTGAACTCAGAATGTTCTTTCTCATGTATCCTACACCAAGTTGGTAACTGTACACATCTAAAAATGGTCACGGTCGATCGAACCTGTTAATTAATTAAATATGAATTATTTAATTAATGTTTCTTAAGTCTTCTACATATAAATAAATTTAATTATTTATTTATATTGTTCATTTTTCTAATTCTTCTAAATTAATTAAATAAACGAACTTTATTTAATTAATGCTATCTTCCTCTTAATTAATTAAATAAATTTTACAATTTATTTACATTAATTATCAAAGTTTAAATTCTAAATTTAAAATGATATTCTTCCCTCCACATTTAATTAAATACTTTTTGATATTTAATTAAATCTCATTTTCCAAATTCCCACTTCTCTCACAAAAAGTAAATATTTTTAATATTTAATTAAAAGGCTTTTTCCTTTTCTCATAATTAAATATTTACAATATTTAATTAAAGCCTTTTCACATTTCTCTCACACATAATTAAATATTTATTTATTTAATTATGAGAGACACCTTTCAATTGTCTCTTCATTTTTTCTATCTCTCAGAATTCTGCCTTCTTTTCAAATTCTCGATCTCTCACCGTTCATTCCAATAGGTTTGAACTCGACCGTCGATCTTGGCCAATCGAATTCCTACCTTCAAAAATCTATAAATACAGCTCTTTCATGAGCTAAAAAGCACCTCGAATCTCATACTTTCATGCGTAGTTATTATAGTCACATATTAAGCATTTCGTAGCATTTCAATTCAATAAGCTCAATCTTGTAGATGCATATGCATTTTAATAATCTCATTCTCTCAAGTGTCATTCTATAAGCTGTGTTTGCACAACTGAGAGCAAACATATTGAAACGAATCCTTGGAGATAGAGGACAATGGAACGAATTTGAAGAAGCTACTGTTTAGAGTTTGCATTTACTTTATTAATTTAGTTTTCTTCAATATAATGTTGCATTGGTGTATTAGATTAGATTCAATTTAATTTGACACATTCTTCTCGTACACATTTTGGTGCCCATAGTGGGAGGGGTCTTGATCATAACTAAAAAATAGCATTTATTACTGGGAAAAGTGCTATTTCGAGAGTTAAATCGCCATTTTTCTCCAAAATCATCTGAAAATCTTCCAAATCAATCTCCTAATCATTCTCATCACGCAATTCATCTCTCGAGGGGGCATATAGTATCATCAACAATTTTTCAAAGTCAGGGGCAAATTCTTTGAAGCAATGCGTAAAACACATCACTTCAAAGAGGGGCAAAATGTACACATCTAAAAATGGTCACAGTCGATCAAACCTATTAATTAATTAAATATGAATTATTTAATTAATGTTTCTTAAGTCTTCTACATATAAATAAATTTAATTATTTATTTATATTGTTCATTTTTCTAATTCTTCTAAATTAATTAAATAAATGAACTTTATTTAATTAATGCTATCTTCCTCTTAATTAATTAAATAAATTTTACAATTTATTTACATTAATTATCAAAGTTTAAATTCTAAATTTAAAATGATATTCTTCCCTCCACATTTAATTAAATACTTTTTGATATTTAATTAAATCTCATTTTCCAAATTCCCACTTCTCTCACAAAAATTAAATATTTTTAATATTTAATTAAAAGGCTTTTTCCTTTTCTCATAATTAAATATTTACAATATTTAATTAAAGCCTTTTCACATTTCTCTCACATAATTAAATATTTATTTATTTAATTATGAGAGACACCTTTCAATTGTCTCTTCATTTTTTGTCTCTCAGAATTCTGCCTTCTTTTTGAATTCTTGACCTCTCACCGTTCATTCCAACAGGTTTGAACTCGATCGTTGATCTTGGCCAATCAAATTCCTACCTTCAAAAATCTATAAATACAACTCTTTCATGAGCTAAAAAGCACCTCAAATCTCATACTTTCATGCGTAGTTATTATAGTCGCATATTAAGCATTTCGTAGCATTTCAATTCAATAAGTTGAATCTTGTAGATGCATATGCATTTTAATAATCTCATTCTCTCAAGTGCCATTCTATAAGCTGTGTTTGCACAACTGAGAGCAAACATATTGAAGCGAATCCTTGGAGATAGAGGACAATGGAACGAATTTGAAGAAGCTACTGTTTAGAGTTTGCATTTACTTTATTAATTTAGTTTTCTTCAATATAATGTTGCATTGGTGTATTAGATTAGATTCAATTTAAGTTGACACATTCTTGTCGTACACAGTAACAAAAACTCTTCTAGATGGACTCTATATGTCAAGCTCGTCCAGTCTCTCATAAATTTGGCAACAAACTCTTCATATCGAGGCTGTATTGAATCTTCATTATGAACAAAGAAAATATGACGTATCACTTCTTCTTCTTGTGGTTCATCCTCAACTGTATTTTCCATTTCAGACTCTTGGTTAGCTTCTGTAAGAACATCCTCCTTGATCTTTATTGGCATCTCTTCACTTAAATGGTCATCAGCTACCTCTGTTGCCTTGGAGATTTTAGATTCTTCCTTCTGGCATGTTGCTTGGTTTGTGGATGGCTCAACACCTGTTGCACATTCTCCAAATCCAAAATATTTCTTCTCCGTAGTACATTCCTTGACTAGTTGTTCTTTCCATTCCAGATATCTCCCAACTTTAATGATAATGTCCACATATGAATGGCAAGAGAATTCTAAATGAGATGCATTCTGAACTCTGCACCATTTAGATGAGATGAAATCTCGCAAACACTTACCACCACCAAGCTGATCTTTAACTAATTCTTTGAACATCTCAATTGCAACATCAACAAACTCTAGATTTGTGGAGGCTAGTGGTTCAGGCAAGTTCTGCATGAAAATATCCCTTTGCAAAACCATCTCGATTTTACCCAAAAAGGTTAAGAATTCAAACTCATTATGCCTAGGGGTATAGTGGATTCTACACTGGTCTGGTAACACATAGTGATGCAAACCATTACTATTTTGGAGATCTAATCTCTTATTCAGAGGCCCACAAAGTTGAGGAAAATCAATCTGATGACTATTCCCATCATGAAAAACATAAGACTTATTTTCCATCTTGACTCAAAATTTATACTTTCAAATTTACAAATCTATCATATCTTAGATTTTCAACATACAGCCTCACTCAACTTCCAACAATATCACTTACATTCATGCCCTCCTTCTAGCACCAATCTATTGATGGTGTTTTCTGCACAACAACAACTCAGACAAAATATGATATCCTATCTCTCTTGAAAGGTAAATCTCTATCAATAAGCCTCAAGAGATAACCCTAAGGTCTCTAATGTCAGGTCTTGACAATGCAAAAACAACTCAGTGATAAATGTGAAAATGTTGGTAATCACAAGGGGCCTTACAAATGAACAATGCTAGAAGCTTCAAACTTATCAAATATAGCAATGTGGTGATGTTGATTCAATTCTAAACTAGCCCAGATTCAAAAGAAAGATCAAAAGAGATAAGGGTTCAAAGATATTTCTAAACCTAAACTTCCTAAGATCAATCACAATAATGATGAGTGTTGCAAATGGACAGATCCCCAATAAAACCAATCTCTGCTTGATCAAGGACAAGCCCACAACTACACATAAATGGTGCAATCTTCTAAGGAAATCAAAATATTTTCAAACTATGAACATTCATCCACATATCCAATAACTGGAATAATGTAAACAACCATTCATAATTGAACTTAGCACAAAATAGGGCCCAAACTAACTTTACACAACAACCTACAATCACCAAATTGGTAAAAGTATGGACCAAAGATCGATCAAACATCATTCACATTTCACCATCATTGCAAAACAAATGAAATCTAACATCTAACACTGAGAATCAAGAACAAGAAACCATAAAATTTTTGAAACATAACACAATGTTTTCTGAATCAACAACCCATTTGCATTATCTTCTCCAACATTTACATAATAGTCTTCCTGCTCTCTCCTCTCCTACAACTACTGACTTCTCCTAACTTAGCCAATTTTGGTTTTTCTAACCTCTTACAAATGAGAAGGAAAAGGCCTTTATAGATTTTTCATTTTTGAATCAAAGGCTAGGATTATATCAATCCATGGGCTAAGATCAATCCTCTAGAAGCATCAAGAAGTTACATTAGGGTTTTACAAATGTGGCACATCGTCATCCAATTACATTCAAGTGGTTACATTATAGAGCAATGAGAAAAAATAAATCTACCACCTCGATCTTGATAAAAAATTTGATTAGGTAAATAAAATAGCTTCACATGCGATCATGAACCTTCCAAACATCTTCCCTAGCTGGCACAATTATGGCACAAATTCTTATGCAGGCCCCACATTTAATATTTGAGTTGAACTCTTCTAGATTATCCTTTTGGCACAAATCCATATGCAAGTCCCCTTTTGATTTATTTAATCCTCAAAAATAGATATCATCATTAGTAGCTCACATGTTGAAAATCCATCCATAAAATATCCAAATTAAAATTGAATATAATTTTGACATTTTAAGAAAATTTTCTATTTTTAGAAATTTTATATTTTTGGAATTTTTATTTTTCGAAAAAAAATCCATTTCAATAATTTTTCATTTTCTAGAACATTTTAAAATTTCAAGAAAAATTTTCCATTTGAGAAAAATGTATTTTGGGAAAAAATCCATTTAGAAAAAATGTATTTTGGGAAAAAAATCCATTTTTGGAAAATTTTGGGATTTTTGATGGACCTTACATTTTTCAAAAATGGCAATTTTGGGAATTTTGATTTGTCGTGGATTTGGCAAAATCCAAGCTACTTCGGATTTTCCATGAGAATTAAACCTAGGAAAATCCAAGCTACCTTGGATTTTCCATGAGAATTAAACCTTGGAAAATCCAAGCTACCTCAGATTTTCCATGAGAATTAAACCTGGGAAAATACAAGCTGCCTCGGATTTTCCATGAGAATTAAACCTGGGAATTTATCCAAGTTGCCTCGGATTTTCCATGAGAATTAAACCATGGAAAATCCAAGCTACCTAAGATTTTCCATGAGAATTAAACCATGGAAAATCCAAGCTACCTCGGATTTTTCAAAATCAATGATAGGTCAAAATTCCGCAAACTCCATAACTTTTTTTCCAGAAGAAATTTTTGAAAAGTTCAAAAAACAAACTAACCTAATAATTCATCATCTATCCATAGGTGCAAAAAAATTTATATATGACATTGAAAATTCACTTCAAAATCCCCATTTCCAAAATCCAAGGTAGTTGGATTTCTCCTAGACCCTCAAGATGCCTCAAAATGTTGCCTTTATTAAATCAAGTCTGGGCTTAATCCCAAAATAACCTCCCAAGAAGAGAAAAACTAAAAATTGACAAAGCCAAGATGTAGAGATGCAAAAGAAAAGAGAGGGTCTCTGCCTTCAGTAGAGCATGTGTGCAAAAATTGCACAACAGGACTGATTTTCCTAGAATGGCGAATGAGTCCCAGTAGGTCAAAAAGTTAGAAATTCCAGTGTTCCAGACCTCCTAGCCATCTCGAGATTTCTAGGTGCACACATTATGTTATGTAGTTTTTTGTTTTGTTTCATTTGCATTTCTAGGTCATTTAGTGAAGCTTTACATCGAATTAGGGTTTTACATTGCATCTTACATTTCAACTTGCATTGAATTAGTCTTTCCAAGTTCTTACTTGGTGGTGAACCCTTCATTAATCTCTAAACATACCCTAGGACAACCCTATTACAAGATTTCATTCTCTTTTGCATTGAGATCTTTAGGGTTACCTTTGAATGTAGTAGTGGAAAATGGGTATGCTTTATGTCCTAAGTCATATGATAGCATCCATCCAACTCGCTTTTCATATATAATAATATATATATACATACATACATATACATCCATATATACATATATTGTGTATATATATACATACATATAGATCCATATATTGTGTATATATATGTGTATGTGTATGTGTATGTGTATATATATATATGCATATGCATATATATTTATATATAGATCTATATACATACATATACATACATATTAAACATACATATGTATATGTATATAGATGTATACATATGTGTGTGTGTATATATGTATATGTATATATACATATATGTGAATCTATTTGTAATATATATGACTATAATGAACTAGTTAAACATGTATGAACAACAATAATATAATGTAAGATCATAATTATTTGATTGTATATTCAGACCAAAATATTATTGATCAATAAGTATTGTGGACAAATGTATGATATGTGTAAATCAAGTTGAAAAAAAAATGATAATCTTTAAATGTTATTATTACTTGTTGAATGTGACTAAGTATGTGTTGTGGAATCACTATCAATAGCCAACTTAAGATAGAGGTGAAATCGAACATAGGACCATGTAAGATTATGTGATATATATATATAATCTTTGTCCAAAGTAATGTGAAATCATTGCTTGCACTATTATTTCACCATGTCAAAACCACCAACTTAATCAAATGTATCATGCATAGCTAGAACGAATCTAGAAGTTTCTTGATAGATTATTTGCATTGGTACACAACACTAGTTAGATCAAATGGCTTGATGACAATGAAGTTTCCCTATATCTACTACTGTTGTGAAGGGTAGGGTGACTTCTAGTAGGAAGGTGTGGGGGGACCACTGGTCTATGTTTGGAAGAAAAATACTCAATTGTTGCTCTCCCTCTTGCAATTGATAGTTAAAGACTTGGATTATCAGACACAAGTTTTCTCATTCTTCTTTTTATTATGATATTGATGTATAAACTATCATCCAAATGGGACAACTTGTGTAATTTTGTTCATGTATTGAAAAAGTAAAAAATCTATTGAGATGTAAACACAACTTTGTACAGTGAAATATTATTTAAGACTTTAAAGAATACAATACATTTTTTTTTTCAATGATAATATTCTTTAAACGCTCACAATTTTCTTATTAAATTTATATTGTGATTATTCTAATTATTTTAAAAATGAAATAATGCGAAGTTTTGAATTCAAAAAAATAATTGTTATGGTTTTTTGAACTAATGAACTAGGTAGGTTTGTTACAATAAGGTTTGGAATCCTCTAACATTAAAAATAATTTATTTTAAAGAAGTGATATCTCATGAGCTTATATTATTTTTAGATCATATGGAACCAAAAATAAAATGAAGGAAAAAAATAGTATATTTTGAGACTATTTTGGGAAGTGTCACAATGCACATATTAAATAAAAATGATATATTAGAGGAAAGAGGGGAAGAAGATAATTTAGGTGATATTTTTTTTATCATGTTAAGCATGTCAAGGAATAGCTATAATCTTATACTTTACCCTATGATAAATTCCACAAGATAACAAAACCTAGTTGATAGGTCTAGCTAGGTGAAAGTTCAAGCCGTATAATTATATGATGATTCTTCTTTGTAGTGTATAATAATTTTTCATTAGTATTCAATGATAATCATTGTACATTGGATGTCTCTGATACAAAACATAACAATTAATTGTGTAAATGTATACCAAGTTGACTCATAATGACTAGTAGAGTAAATAAGGGAGGACATGGATTTAATTCTTTTATTTATTTTGGTTCAATTTTAAATGGTGCATGATCAATCTCACATGTTATGAAATTGACCTAAGAAATAAAAGTGTGAATATTAAGGCAATAACAAAATGCATGGGATTGGTCCAAGAGATTCACTTAATCAACTAATAGCATCGCACATGCATTTGTAGGGTACAAATAAACACCCCTACATTTATTTTTAACTTTAATATTATGTTTCTAACATCCTCTCTATATTCAATAGTATACTTAAAATATATTTTTATTTTGTTCAAGTATTCTACGTACCTATTTTCTATTTACATGTTTATATCCCATTACTATTTACTTTATAAGTCAAGGGCCCTACCAACACCTACATCTAAATAAAAACTAATTTTGATTGTCAAATCACATCCTAAAATTTCAGCACATTTAATCTAGATTAGTTATAAAAATATACCATCTTATACAAAGCTATGATTTAAAAGCACTTATAGATCTCATCCCTTAAACCCTTGCAACACCAACTTTAACAGCATACCTCCCTATTAACATATATCTTTGTTATAGTCAACACATAAATTTAAATTAGAATAGAAATATTTTAGAGATATCTAATGAATCTTTTGAATAGGGTTGTGATGTTAACAAAAGATTTCTCATAATTATTCCTAAAAAAAATTGAATATGATTGTACTAAATCTATATATATATATATATAACTTTAATATGATTATTATTTCTTTTGTTAACTATATTAGAATTGTTAGAATTGAAATTGAATAAATTTCGTTGAGATTATGAAACTTTGATACAATACAAAACTATATGATATAGAAATGTAAAAAGCCTAACATAATATATAGTATTTCCTAACTTTAATATGTGTACACTATTTAGGAAATTGACATGGGCATGACAACTAGTTGGTCGACTGTTTTCCTATGGTGCAAATAACATTCGTTCTTTTTGTAAGCCCCACAAAGGATAAGGTGTTGGAAAATTCAGGAAATCATTGGGACATCAATAAAGCTAATGGACCGACTCTTTAAATGAATAAGCAAAAAGTTGTGAATGTCACAAATCAGTCACCATCCATAGACTGTCATGGACATGTTCATAGATCTCGAAAGCAGTAACTATGACGGTGGAAGCTCTGCTATACTACGAAAAATATCAGTTCCGTGGGACCGATCAGACGCTCTATTCACACGTATTACAGATTTCATTTCATGGTATTTAAACTAGTTAGAGATTTAACAGTCTAAAGCGAGGTTATTAAATTTCATCTAGCATGCAGTAGTATCTTATTATCGACTACCTGAATCATTACGATACATAAATCAATCCTAAGACGTCTTATAGAAAGAATTATCCAATGCATATTTATTTAACAGAGAGAATCTGATTAAAGCAACAATTAGCAGCCAAATACTGATCAACAAAGAGTATCAAACACTCATAGCATTAACTTGGGTAAACAAATTACACCACTATGCATTTAAATGGAAAACACATATCCATATGCTAATTGCTGACCTGTATAAGGCGAATCTCAAGGATTTTTTTCAAACTGTATTTACTTTCGTTTAGATATGTCCTCTAAAGCAAATTATGAAGGATAAACCAAACATATGAACAAAGCAATCCAATTGATCAAGATTTCTTGTAATGGAAAATATTTAACCACATGCCAATTGTTGACATTAATATGGTAGATCCCAAACAAGTTCTTCAAACTGTGTTTCTCTACGTTTACATATGTCCTGTAGAGAAAATTTCGAAGGAGAAACTAAAAACATGAACAAAGCAACCTAATTGATCGAGATTTGTTACATTTCTATAAACCTACTCTTATAGTAAACGATGGGAACAACATATTTTAAATTAAAACACAGATTTTATATCCAAATTAAATGAGTGAGCAAGTTGGGGAGTGATATAGAGCTACTCCATGGGAACTGCACTTGAATATGAGGAGGAGGAAACTTGAGACGTAGTACCTGGAGCGCATGCTGATACAGAGGTTGAAGATGCTGTCGAATGAGGAAAGGTCGAAGCAAGATATGGGAATGCTTCAAAAGAAACATGTGTACTTGAAGAAGCCAGTGAAAGTTTGGCTCCCTGAAACGCAGCATATGTCGGTACAGGTAATGCCGGAGGAAGTTGAGGCACTTGAACTTCCAACTTCAACAACTTCGCTACTTGTGTAATTTTGGGTCTTTCAGTTGGATCCGGATGAGAGCACCACAACCCTATCCCTATCAATTGTTCCATTTCTGCCTTGTCAAACTCCCCATCTAACCTCCCATCTGCGGCTTCCAAAACTTTCCCTTGACCATAAAGATCCCATACCCACTCCACAAGCCTCAGATCATAATTGTATTGCAAGTTCGCATCTAATGCTCTCCTTCCTGTAGCAATTTCCAAGGCCACAGTCCCAAAGCTGTAAACATCTGAATCAGGGCTTGTTTTTCCTGTCATCACACACTCAGGAGCCAAGTAACCCAAGGTTCCAGCTGCTATTGTAGTCTGAGATAGACGATTGTGCTCAAACATGCGTGCCAAACCAAAGTCCCCAAGTTTTGCATTGAAATTGCAATCGAGCATAACATTGCTAGATTTTATATCCCTGTGTACAATACATTGATCCCATTCTTCATGGAGATACAACAGTCCAGAAGCTATTTCCAAAGCTATTCGATACCTATGATTCCACTGCAGTGGGGGGAAATCTCCTTTGCTGAAAAGATGTTTATCTAGGCTTCCATTGGACATGTACTCGTACACCAAAAGCAATTGACCTTTTTCGTGGCACCATCCCAAAAGCTGGACAAGGTTTCGATGTCTTACTCGACTAACAATACTTACTTCTGATATGAACTCTTTTATTCCCTGTCTCGACTTTTCTGAGATGCGCTTGACAGCTACCACTTCATTTGCTTCTCCTATAACAGCTTTGTACACATCTCCAAATCCTCCCTGCCCCAGCTTTCGAGTTTCGCTAAAGTTATTGGTTCCGGCCTTGAGATCTTCCAGCTTATGTCTACATGGACCCTGGTTTACATTCATGTCAATCTCTATTTCATCGTCTTCACATGTTTGTCTACTGGTGCTTTCCAATCTCCTCTTCTTTTTGGCAATGGAAAACACGCTCCAGATAACTAATGCGCCTGCTAAACAAAGAAAAACCCCTACAGTCGTGACAATTATTATTTTTCTTGAAGACCTCCTAGTTTTTATCTTGCTACTGAAGCTCCACGAAATGATTGTGTGGGTCTCAAAGGAATCATGAGCAGAAGCAGAAATCCCTACTACAAGGTTATGGGGAAGATACTTTGAGCAATCAAAAGGATGCGCAAGAATTAGATCTGTTTGAGACATAGAACCATTGGAGGCATTGGAAAGGAATATTTGCAGGTATTTTTTTATATTGTTGTAATCTATACGCGCATTCCACAACGAACTATCATTTAAACTTTCATTTAACTCGGTATAATTGTAATCTATAGGACGAGTGTTACCAACTCTTGTGTGGACACGAGAAGTAGCGCTACTAAATTCAACAGCGAACGTGTCGGCTGAGAATTCAGATCCATTTCCTGGAAGACCTGCGTGTTTGGACGATGTCCGCTGAGTCGCGATTTCTTTTGATGTCATGAAGAAAGCGATTCCATGGCCTCCATAATATTTTATAACAAACTGGATGTCCGTTGTAAAGCTGGAAAGAGAGGACAACCAAATGGTCTCGTTATACACAACTCTGCCTGCTGTACTGCCGGTCAATTTATATTGAGCATCAGTACTGTTTGTAAGATGGATTTCATGCTCAGATATTGTGGCGTCATTTACACAGAGAATGTCGCTTGTATTGCAATTGGTGAATTGAAGAAAGCTGAAATTTACGGCTGCCGACTGAACCATCAAAATGGAGATAGACGGGCTATTCATTGTACACACCATACAAAACGCAGCAGTTATTTGGCAAAAAATAAACTTACCCATTTAACAAATAACTCTATGCCAGAGTTAAATGGTATAAACTAATCGAGATTCTGAGAAAGCAAAAGATTTGGTGAAAGAAAGATTAGAATTCAGATAACAATAAGAGAGATAAGTGTGAGAAATAGGCGTAGAGGGGATAGTGAATTCCTTGGCGAGTCAAAATTATTCCATCCTTCTCTTTGTCATGGTCCAAAAAAATGGAATATATTATAAAATTTATAATAGTGGGGGTCCCTCTCTAGTAGCGTGTTCAAATTATTTCTGTCCAAGTCAAAAAGCATTGGAAATATCGCTGCGGTTGAAGGGCTCTTCTGGGACAAGATTGTCGCCACTACTAATATCACGTTCTATCATTGAAGTTTTGTAATCTTCTCGGAACTATATTAAAGTTAAGATTAAATATGAGGGTTTGATACAATACAAAACTATATTAAAAAACTTCTTCACAAATGTAACCAGCCTAACATAATAAATAGTATTCCCTAACTTTAATATGTATAGACTATTTAGGGAATTGACATGAGCATGACAACTAGTTGGTCGACTAATTTCCTATGGTGCGAATAATATTCGTTCTTTTTGTAAACCCCACAAAGGATAAGGTGTTGGAAGATTAAGGAAATTAATAAGCAAAAAGTTGTGAATATCACAAATCAGTTACCATCCAGAGACTGTCACGGACATGTTCATAGATCTCAAAAGCAGTAACTATGACGGTGGAAGCTCTGCTATACTATGAAAAATATCAGCTCCGTTGGACCGATTCAGACGCTCTATTCACACGCATTGCAATCATTACAAATTTTATATCATGGTATTTAAATTAATTTGAGATTTAATAGTCTAATGCACGAGGTTATTAAATTTAATCTAGCATGCAGTAGTATCTCATTATCGACTGCATGGATCATTACGATACATAAATAAATCCTAAGACGTCTTATAAAAAGAATCATCCGATGCATATTTATTTAACAAGAATCTGATTAAAGCAACAATTAGTAGCCAAATACTGATCAACAAAGAGTACCAAACACTCATAGCATTAACTTGGGCAAATAAATTACACCACTATGCAGGTAAATTCATCATTTCATTATGAAAAAATTCATCGCAATGACAAATTCATCTCAAGGAAAATTCACCACCAGCAATTCACTGTCACGAATTTTTAATGCGATGAATTTTCTGCCGCGGAAGATTGTTGGTGGTGAATTTTCCTTGAGATGAATTTGTCATGACGGTAAATTTTCCCACCGTAATTTTTGACGGTGAATTTTCCAACGATAAATTACTGATGGTGAATTTTCTTAAAACCCATTTAAATGAAAAACATTTATCCATATGACGGTAAATTTTCCCACCGTAATTTTTGACGGTGAATTTTCCAACGATAAATTACTGATGGTGAATTTTCTTAAAACCCATTTAAATGAAAAACATTTATCCATATGCTAATTGCTGGCCTGTATAAGGCAGATCTCAGGGAGCTTTTTCTATTTACTTTCATTTAGATATGAAGGATAAAACAAACATATTAACAAAGCAATCAAATTGATCAAGATTTCTTGTAATGGAAACATTTAACCACATGCCAATTGTTGACCTTCATATGGTAGATCCCAAACAAGTTTTTCAAACTGTATTTCTCTACGTTTAGATATGCCCTCTAGAGAAAATTTCGGAGGAGAAACTAAAAACATGAACAAAGTAATTGATCTAGATTTCTTACATTTGTATAAACTTGGTCTTATAGTAAACGATGGGAACAACATATTTTAAATTACAAAATAGATTTCATATCCAAAGTAAATGAGTGAGCAAGTTGGGGAGTGACCTTTTATTGATCATTTTTAAGATTTGATTAATTCAATATTGATCATTCTACATTTGTATAGTGCACATCTATGAAGTGTATTCGATTGGAGAATTGATTTTATCGTTCAAATAAGTTCTAGTTATTGAATTTTTTTTGAAGAGACCTTGAATATATTCATGGATAAGTCTGAAAGAAATGAATGATTTGTATGAATTCTATGTTGAATATTTTTATTGTGATCATGATTATTGTTATATGAATTAATTCTCATAAAGATTATATAGGGAAAATGATTTCTTGTATAGTGACTATAATGCTTGAACCATATTATTATATAAGATATTTATTAACATGTAATTAAAAAAATTTAAAAAATCTATATTTATTTATATTCTATTGTATACATACAAATTTTTTATTTTTTTTATAATAATATAAAGAAAAATAATAATATTTATGATTAAATGTATAAATTACTTAATAATGTTTAATTGAATCATATAATAAATTTGTTAATATAATTATAAAAATTCAATCCATTTTATTAAGTTTTAATATTTTCATATTGTATTATCATAATAATATTTTGCAATTCTATCATATGATAACCGTGCTTTGATTTTCTTCTGGATTTTACTTTTGTTTGGTCAAAAGATTATCTTTTGTCAATGGGCCCTTGATCTGTTGATGAAGTTGAATGGTTCTTTATGAGCCCACAAGGATCAAGTCTTACTAAGTGCAAGGCTCCGACATCATAAGGGATGTGGCCAGGATCATGCCCCGGATGTACCCCTTAGTCCTTCACTTTTAGTCGAAGAGGTTCAACCCAAAAAGGCTCACGCTCTTGTATCAGATAGATACAAATAATTTGTGGATGACCTCCATCAAAAAAAGATTTTGAATGTCTCATAAAAATATTTATATGTTGACATCCATTTTCATTAAACCTTCAGCTTTGAGGCAAATAAACTATAATTATATTGCACAGAACTGTTTTTTAAGGATGAATATAAAATAATCACTTTTATGGGAATATTATCTTTTAAAAAGTTGGATTGATTTGAAAGGGTCTTTGTCCGGGATCAATTTAAAATCAGCTTTTAAGACCAATCAAAAACCTTTGACAGGAAAAAGAAGGGAACAATTTCGCGTGCATTACTTTATCAATTGGAAAAGAAGGGGAAAAAAATGCATGGGAATCTCAAGTAGGACTTTTCATTGTCTTTATTGCCTTTTTAGTCAAATTCAGAGCCCACTTAACATATTCCATCACAACATTTTCCGTTTCCATTGTCGAACCTAATAAAATATTGATTGATTAAAAGAAGACCATATTCATCAGATATCATCGACAAGATTAAATTCAGTGTGAAAACCAGTACTTTATTTAAATGCAATGGTAATGACTTTCTACCTTTAAATGAATAGCTTTAATTTAATAGTGAATATTACTTTTAGCTGTTACAGCTATTTGATATTTTTAAAAGAAAGAAAAACAATTTAAAAATATAAAAATAATCAAAGAATCTTTTTAGTTATTTTTTTAATTTTTTTAAAATAAATATGTGTGAAGTAGTTTGTAAGATGTGTATGTTTATAAAATAGTTCAATTTTTTTTTTTTTTTATTTATAATAAATAAGATATATATTATTTTTGATTAATATATATATATATATATATATATATATATATATATATAAAGTTAGGTGGTAGAAAGACACACCTTTGAAATGTAGGTAAAATCAAGTTTAGACAAAAGATCAAAATAAATCAATTGTAGAGCTTGATCAATAGTAAATACAAATAAAATCAATAATCAACAAGAACTACATTGGTAGGAGGGTCATCATGATCATTAGGTTTATGCCGTACATCAATGGAGATTATATTGTCTGTTGGAAATATTGTCATTGATGCCAAGATAAAATTCCTTGTTCAAAGAAATTTGCTGTCCATGATTATTGATTATTGTTGTCATTGATGTCAAGGTGAGAAGAGCATAATGGCAACATAATGTTGGTCCAAGAGATTGTCATTTGTGAGAAGAGGATATTGTAAATAGAAGAAATATTATAATGGACTGCGGCGATAAGTTATATTACACCGAGAAGGTGGAACATGTGGAGTATAGTGTGAAGAGTTTGGTTGAATTGTATTCCATATTGAAAATCGAACATGGTGATACCTAGTGATGTAGAAGACATGTTGTTAGTGACAAGAGGAAGCATTAATAAAAGGATGAATATAAAATTTGATGCAAGACAAACTTGGATATCATTGTTGATGCACTTTAATGATCTAGGATAAGTGACTATGGTAAGGAGAGGGATAGTGAGAATAATCACAAGAGTAAAAGGAAATTAACTTATATTATTAATTTGAGATTAAACAAAAGGTAGTCAAAGATAATTATCAAAAAGATAGTGATTAACATTTTTCATAAGGAAGCAATCTATTCATGATTAAAGGCAACAACTAAATAAAAAGGGTAAGATTAGAAAGGCATATGTAACAAACGTTTGAAGTTTTGTAATATGTAGTGATGTATATAATTAAAGAAACAATTAATTATCAAAGAACAATGTTGAAGATATAAGGAATAGCAATTTACTAAGAAGGTGGACTAGCGCTTGAGTAGAAGGGAAAAATAATTGCATTGACTAAGTTAAAGAATTCCTTACTAAATTGCAAAGTTATAGGGCAATGATCAATAATAAAATGGAAAAAAATATATTATGAAAGGTTGTAATTAGTTCTAAGGAAGAGTCATGATTCTTTTAAAAGTACCTCACTCTTCCAAAGGATCTCTCTCTTCATAGAAACATAGAAATATAATAGAGTTTGAAGAAAGTGAAAAAAGGGAAGTGGTGAATAAGAGGATCATTCAAAGACAAATTTGTAAAAAGAGATACATGTAGATTTAAAGAAGAATATTATATAAAAAGGATGAAATTAATTTTTTAAGGGAAAGAATATGTATAGTCAAGTTTTATGATAACATTATAAAATAGTAGTTTGTCATCCATCGAAGAAGTACAATATTTAATAGATCAGAGTTGTGCAGATTTTGTGAAGATATTATATGTATTCATTTGTTGAAAAAGCAATTTAAGAAGGAGAAATACTTTGTCTACTTTGGAGGTTGGTGCCTCATATTGACGAGGTTGGTGCCCTATATCAAAGAGATTGGTGTCTCTTGTTGAGTTGGTGCTCAGTTGTGTGGATTTGTGTTTCTAGTGGGTGGGTGCCTCATATTGATGAGATTGGTTCCCTGTATCAAAGAGATTGGCGTCTCTTGTTGAGTTGGTGCTCAGTTGTGTGGATTTTTATTTCTAGTGGGACGGTGCCTACAAATTCTACAAGTGGGGATTGGTGTCTCTAGTGGGTTGGTGTTCATAAATTATATAAGAGTGGATTGGTGTCTCTTGTAGGTTGGTTCCTAAAAAGATTGTACAAAAAATTATATAAGAACAACATATTGCCATGATTTTCTCTCATAAAGGTTTCAACGTAAATTTTTGGTGTTCTTGTGTTTCATAATTGTTAGATCTTGCATCATCGTTATTTGAAAATATTGTACTATAGTGATTTATTCCCCTCTCTTAGTATAGTTGTGTGCTCATTAATTTGTTTTAGAGTGGGTTTCTTCATAACATAGCTTAACTAATTGAAGAAATATCTTATATAAGCACACATGGTAGGACAAGAAGGATATGGTTTCTCATCAAAGAAAGCACCATTGTTTGATGGAACAAACTATTTTTTTTGGAGCATAAGGATGGAGACCTATTTTAATGCTCTAGGATATGATATTTGGCAATCCATAGTGAATGGTTATACACCTCTTACAACTCCTCCAACAAATTAGGAAGGAAAAAGGGCTAGTGAAAATAATGCAAAGGCAAAGAATGCAATTTTGTGTAGATTATCATAATCATAATTCATGAAGGTTATGCATAGAAAATCAACCAAAGACATGTGGGACAAAATTGAGCAATAAAATAGACTCATAACTAGAGCTATCATTCAAGCTTTTATTTATCAATTAGCCATCATTAGGAGGGGTGGTATTAAGGTTTAAAGTAGGTTGAAGAGGGGGGCAACAATGAAAGTCTAGGAAGGAGTATCAAGAGCATGGAGGAGGAGGAAGTTAATTATAGTGAATTTATTATCACAAAGAATGTCCATGTAGCTATCAATATTAAGGCACGAGCCTTTAAAGAAACTTTAAATTCCTTCATTTTATTTTTTCAAGCTAGCTAAAATCATGTATTGTGAACACAAATTGTGAACTAGAATTATAATAGTTGCATATGAGAGAATATTCCTACAACCAAAGCCTCGCCATTATTAAAATAAAAAACACTCAAAGCATAATTAAAAACTTCATACAAGTGTAGGTATGGATAAATGTAGCCAAATACAAGATAATGAAAGATAATTGAGTTAAGAAGAAGGTACACTATGTTGGAGAGAAACACTGAAACTAACATAATAATATTCAATTGTCAAAAGAAACTTTATAACATCTCATTACCAACCGCAACTTTGATGGCCTCCTCCATCTACTCACACTCCAAAGAGAAAAAATTAAGCTTCATGGAATCATAGGGGTGGAGATCTTTTAGCCCCCAATTTGTGAAAGGAATGAAGACATGGAGAATTTTAAAAATAAGTATCATGTGATGACTATAGGTAAACTTTGTTAGTATGTTGCATTCATTGTTGTTTACCCTAGATACACCTAGATTTTATTTTTGCATTCTATATATATATATAGTTTTCTGTAAATTTAATTATTTAAGGAGCTTGTAGCTCGACATATTTAGATAAGAAAATAATGGGTGTTGAAATTTGACAATGTTGGATGTTACCTTGGGATAAAATTGTCCAAAAGGATGAAAATTTAACTAAATGTGTGGGGATGGATTCATCCCTCCACACTTAGCCAAACAAAGGGGATTTTGATTTTGATGGAGAGATTTACTAAAAGTCTAATATGAATGATTTTTCCAAAGTTCCAAAGGTTGTCTGTGAAATGGGTTTTGATTGATGTTTTGGGGTGGATGAAGTGTTTGATTTGATCCTAGATGAACCTAAGAGGAATTTTTTTACAAGACCAAGGTATTGAAGAACATGCTTTTCTCTAAGAATTTTTCAAACCAAAAGAACAATGTTTGTATGGAAAACCATATGACCAAAAGATAACAAGCACATGTGTGGGGTTCAATTGATTTCAGCTTGATTAATGAATTGCTTTCACCACATCTACTTGTCTTGTTTTGGCTTTTCAAACTTGAATGTGTATGTATCAATTTATTTTCATCCCACAAGGTCCATTATGTGGAAATCAAGAGAATCAAGGAAATAGTTCCCTATGTTGACTTTGGGGAGAAATGTAATTTAAGATGTGGGTCCAAATGTTTAAAAGCCTTCTAGGGATAAGAACCCCTAGGGACAAGAAATAACACGTGGGATTTTTCAAAGGTATTTGTTCTTCCCAAAGGGTTTGAAATTCTGAAGATTTGTTGAATGTTTGTTTTCTAATGTCTTAGATCCAAGCAAAGTGTTTTGATTCCATAGCAATGCACAACCCTAAGATAGAAAAGGTAATATTTGTCAGATTCCCACTTGGATTTCTCCAGTTGTGCTTATTCAAAGTAGATGATTAGAAGCTTGACCACACTAGATCCCCTCTACAGCACACACTTCTCAGATTAGCCAAGCTTCAAGTTCTCATGAATCTCCCATGACAAACTCTTCATCTCTACTTTGAACCACAAGTAGGTGGGACGGTTTCAGAGGTTCGACCTCCTGACACCAACAAATAGATATTTATTTTGGCTTCTACATAAATTGGTTCATAATCAGGGCACACGTTCAAAAGGCTACATGAGAGGAAAGATCAACCTAATAAAGAGTATCACCTACTTTTTTGTAGGAAGTTTTGTAATGCTAAGATTTCCTCAAAATTCAAATTTATATACCGGTTGGAAGTAGCTTGATGTTTAGCTCGTTACCTGTTTGAGTCGTTCCCTTGGGGTGAGTACTTTTTCCCACGAAGGCAAGATCTCTAAGGGTAAACAATAGCAAAGAAGTGCATTTTTAGTTCAACCACCTAACGCATTTAGGCAGGAGCACACACAATGCCTTTTATTCACACTTGCATATTTTATTCAATTTTAAAACCCAAATTTGAAGTTTGGAGGAAATCTTTTAGACAACCTAGTGTCACTAGAATTATTTTGATTCTTAATATGGTCATGAAGCATGAGATAAGTGCATACACATTTGAATGGTAAGAGCTTATAAAGAAATTACAAAACAAGAACAAGCACAAATTCTTTTTAATCCTCAAAAGCAATAAATGGATTCTTTTTATAACACCAAATTTGAGTGTGAAAGTTGATTGTTCAATTTTTAAAACCCAAACAAAATGTAGTGAGTTTCTAAGGTTCTTTTTAACCAACTTTGACAAATCTTGTGTAGATGGTTAATTTTAAGCCCAAAGTAATACTAGTTGGTCTTAAAGCATGAATGAAAAATAACATATGATGGATTATTTTCCCATGAGTGTTTGAAAACATTATTACAACATGGATATCAAATGATTTTTCTTTCACTTCAATGCTCCATGTTCCTCTTAAAATCTACAATCAATGCTCAAAATGTTAGATGAGATCAAGAAACAAGAAGATATGAGGGTTAGATGAATGATTAAGCATAAAAACCCTAAAACTTAGACCAAGTTACAATGTGATTTGACTTTAGGTGTAAAATTGAAAATTTTAACTCTAAAAAAATTGATAAAAACTACATCGTTGCATAGCTTATGAAATTTTATCTCATTTAAAAAAAAAAAGCTTTGAAAAAGACCTTTGTATGACCAAGATATGGCCATTTTAAGATTGACTAACAACATTGCCTAAAATAGAGAGCATATGCACTAAAATATTTAGTATATGTGCTATTAAATACATTCAATGTTCTGAAACAAGAGTTAAATGTGCTGAAACAGAAGGTAAATGCGCTAAAACAAGGGGTAAATGCGCTAAAACAAGGGGTAAATGCACTAGAACAAGAGGTAAATGCATAGGTTTGGGCTATGGATGTGCTATAACAGGGCTTTGGTGCACCAAAAGTTACCACCAACGTGCTAAAATAGATAGTGGATGCGCTACATTGGAATTCACGAACAGACATTGACGAAACTTGCAAGAAAAATATTAAAAACGGGGCTATGCCCCATGGTGGGTGCCAAAATGTGAACGCTTTAGCCTAGACCTATTCAAACATGGAAAAACAAACAAACGTTAGTCCTCAAACAAGTTTAAACCAAACATTCCCTATGAAATTCATTCAAGCATAAGAACAAGAAAACAACATAAAATATCAAATAAAAGCTAATAAAATCTCATTCAAATGCTCAAACCAACATCCCATAAGGGAATTGGTGCTTCTTTGATGTCGAAAGAATCCCTTTCCCAATTCCTTGATAAGCTTGATGATGATATGATATTTTTGATGCAAAATTCCAATAACCTTGCTATGGATGATGAACTTCTATTCTAAATTGGATGAAAATATGGGTGATTGTAGATAATGAGCTTGCATAAACTTGTGTCTTCAAAAATGCCTAAGATTGTGTATCCAAATACAATAAAGAAGGCCTCAATTTATAATGAAGAAGGTCAGAAGAGTGAAGAATGGGATGAATGTGGGATTAAGGAAGAGACCAATGGAATTGTGCCACTTTTCAACATGCTGATGAAGGAGAGTGGAGCATATTTTGAACAATGTGCATGTTGAATGCATGTAGGTGAAATTTGAATTTGAAGAGGTGACTTGTGTAAGAGGGGATGTAAGAGGAATTAATGCCAAGTTGGCTCAAGGAGAGAACATGTAAGAGCCTTTAATGCCAAGTTGGAGGACAAAAGTCCTTTGGTAGGGAGAATTCAAATAAGTCGAATATTCCAAGAATATGTCATATTTGAATGAATATAGGGTAATTAATAAATGAAATAAATTGATTTACATGTGCAAATTTCAAAATCTAGAGGAATGGAGGATTAGTATTAGGAGCTAAGATTAATTAACTTAGAGGAGATTAGTTTGATTGTGACATTTGATTTAAATACTTGAATTTATTTAAATTAAATGAGAGGATATTGGTAGATCAGTAATTCAATTAAATAAATTTGATTTATTGAATTAAATGAAGAACATTAGGATTTAATTAAATAAAGTTGATTTATTTAATCAAAGAGAGAAAATTTTAAGATTTAATTAAATAAAGTTGACTTATTTAATTAAAGGGGGAATTTTGATGAATTAATTAAATAAAGATTATTTATTTAATTGGTTAGTAAAGAAATGATGAAGGAAGAATTGAAGTAATTTAATCATAATCAAGTGCATGATATCAATCAAGATATTTCGAGTGTATACACATGAAATGCAGTATAAATACCACAAACTACTAAATCCCTTGCATTTGCCAATTTACCTCTTGGTCCTCATACTGACAATGAGAATGACAGTCATCTTGACTTTGAGTCTGCTCTTCATTTTCTTTGTCTTGCGTACATCTTCTTAATTGCATCTCAAGTTCAACACTCATTGTGTCACTCCCATTTGTGCTACTACCACTAGCGTTTGAAGTGTTGCACAAAACTCTTATTTTACATATGGAATTCCAGATTGTTAGTCCCCTTTCAAAAGGAAAACTTTGGATATCGTACCTATTTGTATACATCCTCAAGAAATTTTCTGAATTCTTGTCTATTTTGTTTCTTATCTTTGATTTTGAAAACCCCAATGCATTAAAAACTCTCTCATCCTCCACTAACCCCAATATCATTTTTTGACATAAATTAGAAAGTTTAAAATATTTCGATAATGAATCACGCACTATTTCACTTGTACCAAAGGTTTCCCAAACCCTTGTTATTGATCCCACTTGCATGGGACTTTTCCATGGAGTCAAAATGTTCAATCATAATTATTGCAAAATGAATAACTTATTCTCTAAGCTTAGTTGCATTTATAATTACTTTTTTTTTGTCAGTTGTATTTTGAACTTTTTGAAAAATGTTCATCCAAGGTGATTACTTTCGTATGAAATAATTTAGGTTGACGATGGCCTAGGAGCCAAAATTGAGGATACACAATAGACATGGATTCAACTATTTCATCTTGAGGGAATCATTAAATAATCTCTATAGAAATAGATTTTGTAATAGATTTTAAAATAGCACTTACATATTTAACAATTTCATGAAAATATTCCTTTGTAATAGGTACTTCTCTGGTAGAGCTCATGACCATCATATAATAGTGCATTGGTATCTCAAATCCATATATAAAGACACATAACTCCCCACTTGCACTAAACTATAAAAAAAATAGGATTGTTCAAATCTGTAATTAACTGGGCTAGCTTATAAATTTTTGACTTCAAAATGGATAATATGATAGATATATATTATCAAGGTTCATGCATGTCATTCTTCGTAGTTTACTATATTCATTAATATACATAGTTTTGTATTGGAAGTTTTTCACAAGATTTTTCATTTAATCTAGCATGGGGAGAATACTAGATAAAGTTAAGAGTGTCTCTATATTGCTTAACCTATGTAAGAGGTCAGGAGCTTTGTCTACTATGTGATGATGTTCATAAGTTACTCCAATCAAAGATTGAAATTTTGAGAAAACTTCTTGTGCTTGTCCATGAAAGGAGGTCCATCTAGTATCAACATTCTTAAGAAGCTTATCTCTTGATATTATTCCCTCAAAAAAAAATTTAAATTTTATAAACCATTTGGGACTTTGACAAAAGTATGAGTAGAGCTCTTGGACTACATTTTCAACTTTTGATACTGATGGAAACTTGCTTACAATTTAAATGTTAAATTCATTATATGGGACATGCAATGAATTCCAATCATGTATGGTGAACAAGTAGTTTATAACTTTGGAAAAATACCATTCTTATGACCTTGCATTACTGAAGCTCCATCAACTCCTACACACACCAAATTTTTGGCAATTGTGAAGTCGTTTATACCTCCTATTTCATTCAAATATTTCTTAACTAGTTCAAATAGATTTTGTTATGTTGAAATATCCTTCATTTTATGAATACAAAGTAGATGAGGTTTTTAGACATGTTTGTGTACAATATACACATGCATACATACCGAAAAAGTATTAACTACCACAATAACTTCATCTAAAGATAATACAATGAAGGTTGAATCTTTTATTTCTTCATGTAAATATTATTTTTCCACCTCAACAAGACAACTTATCCATTCCCATCTAGAGTTTATTGACCAATGTGTACTAGAAAAGTTAGAAACAGACAAAAAAGATAATAAACTATTATATTCTAGGTAGTCTATCATAGGATGCCCTTTCCAAAAAATATGGAAAAAACACTCAACTGAATAGTTTTTGCTAGTTGTGATCCTCCCATTATCTTTCCAAATTGAGCTTTAATTTAACCTCCACATTTAGCAAGCTTCGCCATGATTTTCATATTCTCATCTCATATTCTAAGGAATGATTAACATGAATACATTCTTCCTTTATTTTCCATCTTACTAATAATTTTTCCTTTATGTCTATGACTTTTTTTTCATAATCTTTACTGATATGCTTTTCTATAGTGTCAAGCTTTAGCTAAAACTTCTTTTCTTTTTTATATTTCCGAATATAAATCTTACACTTGCATTATGTTGGAGGTTCACCTTTGTTTGCACTCTTCGTCAGTTCAATGAATGGGCACTTTGACACCCAATCAGTTTTGAAATTCCTTGTCATATCCCACTCATGCATCATTTTTTATTTGGCTTTTCTTTTCCTCTTCATTGCAACAACATCATCTATGCTGCCAACATTTTCATCCAAGTCAATTAACCCATGGTGGGTACCTTTGTTATCCCTTGGAACATCTTCTTTGGCATTGTCATCCTCATCTGATTCAATTTACTCATTTTGATCTTCCTATGAGGTATTTCCAATGCTTTGTTCATTAATATTTGGTGCAAGAGTTGATGATGTAGTACATCTTGATCTGATAGATCAAAAACATTTCCAAAGTATGACTTTATGATAAATCTACATTTTGGACATTTTGATGGCCTCCCTTCACCTCCTTGATGATTCTTACTCTTGTTGTTTCTCGACATTTTGATCTCTCATGAAATAAAAAGCTACCAAAAAAAAAATTCTTGTTTAAGAAGGAAGAATATAGATCCCATTCCCTACTCAATATCATCTTTAAGATTGAAGCGAGAATGGAAAAGAGATAAAGCATATTATAAAACTATGAAGAAATGATCACTTACCTTTAGGGTTCACTGACTCACTATTCATTAATGCAACAATGCATATAGTTGTAAGTTTGTAACTTGCCTATGATCAAGGTTCCAACTTCCAAATTGAGAGCTCAAAATTTTAGAACTAAACAAAATGTGTAAAAATAAATCAAATTTTTATTGTGTTTATATCAATCCATATTTTGCAGATTCTACAGGATTTTTAAATGGTATAGTAAAAATTTGGCAAATTTCATGTGATTATACAATGATACATTTAAATGCTAGGTGATCAAACCTCGACATAACACATATGTTGTAATTTTTAGGGTGATTATGGCCCTACAATCAACATGGATTTATCATAGTATTGGTAAAATGGGTCCTCATACATACACACAATTTTTTAAATGTAATTGGAAAAAATGTATCCTCAAACATAATTAATTTTTAATGTTATTAGCGAAATGGGTCCTCTCACATAGTGAACATTTAATGATGTTGGTAAAACGTGTCCTAATACACAATTTTATTTTAATAATATTGGAGAATATGTGGGTCATTTAATACATGCTTCTAAGATTCTATTTAAAAATATTAATTAGACAATTGAAAATGTGTAGTTTGTTATGGTGAAACTACTAATTACATATGCCTCATCAAATAAATTGATGGAAAATTGAAATGCATTGGACCAATAACTCGTAAGATTTGGGTGATTTTTCCACCTTGTTGGTGCAATGTATTCACCAATTTTGAAGTGGCCAATATGAAATATTCACCAATTGGTGAAGATTCTTCATTAAAAAATCCTTTCCTATCAATCAAACAATTTTGGAAAGAATTCTTGAAAAAGGCATATCCTTGAATTGGGATGATCGAGTCTCTACAATTTTCATTCATATATATAATTCTATCTACCAAAATTCTTGAGCCATTTGATATTTTGAGCCTCTTGGATGATCTAGAAAATGGGGTCATAATATCCTTAGCAAGACTTCTCTTCACATCCCTTAACATTTTGGTTATGGCTTCTTATTTTAGGGTTTTGATTTATACAAGATAGGGCTTAAAATTTTAAAAATTTTGAGAATAATTCTTTAAAATTTTTAACATTTTCCCAACCTTTCCAAATCCTTGGTTTATTTCTATCTCTATCTTTACACCAAAATGTTACAAAGAAGGCTTGAATTAACTTATGACTTTAAGCTTTCTATAAACCCTAGAAATAGTGGAGAAAACCCTCATTTGCCTAGGAATCCATAGTAAATTACCTCTACAACCTTCATTTTATGCTTTGAATTATACAAATGCATGTAATTATTCCAATACAATAAAAAAATTGATAGATATAGATCAAATCCACCATTAATGTCTTTGCATGCTTGAGAGTGTCATTAGTGGTAGTCATTCTTCATTTTTGAATTTGGACCATTGATTTGATAAAGATCAATGGTAGTCGATGATATTTTAAGTCCTTTTCACAAAGAAAAAAAACTTTTTCTTTTTATATTAAGGTGGGACATGTGTCAATGTTTCAGGGACTCATTGAAATAAAATGAATAATTTATAAGCTTCTTTGACAAGGCTTTCTTCCATGAAACAACAAGAATGAGCAAATACAAGACACATGGAAAAAAATTTAGAGTTTGAGAAAATAAACACTCGACTTAATATCACCCGATGAAGGTTTAAGCTAGTAGAATTTAAGAAAGAAAATGTTCAAGGTTATACAAAAAACACTTTTTGGGGACTCACGAAAAGAAATTGTCAAGGATAAAATCTTTCGTGAAGGTTATAACTAGCACAATTCAATTAAATGCTAACTCTTGGCACTGACTAGGATGAATGTGAGACCACTCGAAAGGATTATCTTTGGGAAAGTTAATGAATTTTTAAAAGCATGTGTGCAAATGAAAAACTTAAGTTACTAGGAAAAGGTAAAAGGGGACACTAAAGAACGAATACAAGGGACATAAAACATATTAAGAGACTACAAAAAGATGATGATGTTTATAAGCTTCTAAGGTTTTCTCGACTAAGGCATAGAAAATAGATGAATTACAAGGGAAAAAACCTAAAAAATTTAGAAGATCCACCACATATAACCATGAATATCAAGGGAATGATCATCTCCTATCAAACTACCATGATAAAAAAATGAATACTCTAAGTTACCCCATAAATATATGAACTCTTTCAATTACATCCCAATGAACTCTACAAAGATCAAACATATATCTATAAATGACTCCTAGTACTTGAGTAATGTCTGGTCTAGTACAGACCATAGCATACAAAAAACATTTGATTCGCATTTGATAAGGAAATCTACTCATGTATTCCATATTCAATGAAGATGATGGAAAATGTGAAGCAAATGAATTTATTTTAATTATAAGAGGAACACATAAATGATCTGAAATATTGCATGTTAAACCTCAATAAAACTAAACTAGCATACTTACTTTTGCTAAGCCATAATTGTTTGTTCACTCTATCTTTTCTAATTTACATTCAAAGAATGTATTTATGTGCACCAATATCTTTTATTTCAAATTTAACCACAAGTTGAGACTTTAGTTGCAAAACCATTCATTTCCCTTTACCAATAAATAAAATTTCATCAATATATAATAAAATATATATTGAATGATCACCATCAATTTTATAATAAACATAGTGATCTAATTTAGAATTCTTAAATCCAAAATTTGACATATATGTATCAGTTTTTTGGTACTACATCCTAGGATTCTATTTGAGGCCATATGTAAACATTTCTTCAATTTAAAAACCAAATTACTTTTACCTTTTACTACATAGTTATCTAGTTGTGTCATATAAATATCCTCCAAATCAATGTAAAGGAAATCCATTTGAACACATCCATTTTCTCAATCTTTAGATCATAAGAAATAATAAATAGAAAGCAAGAATATAATGAATGCCATTTTTGTAATGGGAGAAAATATCTCACTGTAATCAACACCCCCAAAATGAGAATAACCTTTTGCAACCAATTGTGCTTTGTACTTCTTAATACCTCCATTTGAACTAATAATTTTCTTAAACACACATTTGCAACCAACAACATTTCATTCTTTAGGCAATAGTATTGGATCTCATGTATCATTATTTTTCATATCTATGGTTTCTTCATCCATACCAATCTTCTAAGATTATGCATCATTCATACCTAATTCATCTTTTATAGATCCAAGTTCATCCATATTAATATTTAAATAAAAAATACATTTCTAGTCATCAAGTGAATACCTTTTAGGTGATTGGCTATGCCTTGTAGAGCTTCAAACATGCTAAGTTGGAGGTTCTTCCCCCTCTTTTGAAGATTTGGAGCTAGATGATATCTCATCAACTTCTTATCTATCAAAAGACCTTGATTCAACTTTCTCAAGCATAGAAGAAAGTTGAACCACATCATTTTTCTCACTTTGTTCTCATTGTAATGCAATATAAGAAGACTTATTTTCTCTCAAAATCACACTTCTACTATATATTACCTTTTCTACAATAGGATCCTAAATCTTGAATTCTTTCACTCCATAATTGTACCTAATGAAGATATATTTCACAATCTTTTTCTCAAAGTTTATTCACTTCTCCTTAAGTACACGTTCCTATGCTTTGCAACAAAAAACTCTAAGATTTCTCAATAAATTTTTGTGGCCCTACTACGCCGTCATAGGTGTTTTATCAAAAATACATTTAATGTAGGAGACTTGTTAGTCATGTAGTAAGAATTAAAAACAACTTCAACCCAAAAGCTTTGGTCTAGACTAGCACCACTAAGCATACTCCTAGCCTTCTCCATCAGTGTCTTGTACATTCCTTTTGCATGTACATTCTATTGTAGAGAATATAGAGTTATTATTTTTCTTTGAATTCCACAATCTTTACATAATTTATCAAAAGAATTAGAGAAAAATCCACTTCCATTGATAGTACTAAAAACTATACTTTATTTTCAGTCTACAACTCAGCTATTTTAAAAAAAAAAAAAATTATTGAAGTATTCATATTTATTCTTTAGAAAATATAATCATGTCCTTCTACTGTAATCATCAATAAGTGAAACATAAGATATAATTTTTCCAATAGAATGAATGTCTACATGACCAAAGAAATCATGAGTAAGATCCAACAAACTAGAAGATTTATGAGAATTTGATTTAAAAGTATGGTTTTGTTCACAATAAATACAATGCTCTTACAAATCATAATTAAAATTACAATCAAGAAGCTCTTCAACAAAGCTTTTATTTTTTGAGGTCCTTCAATCCTTTTTCCCTATTGTGGCCAAGTCTTTCATTTCATAACATACTCTTCTCTCAATGTAATTTTGGTTTAGAAGAAAGAACACCCTTGGATACCTAGATCCATGGCTGTCTATTAGAAATGAAGTCCTCATATTTTTCAATGAAGTAGCCATAGATTTTCTTTCCATAGAAGTATTGTTGAACTCAACAATTTAAGTGTTAAGCATATATAATTTTCTAAATCAAACACCTCTAGCGATCACTACAACACCTCTAACCATCTTGTACCCTACAGATCTAAAAAGACTACCTATACACCTATATCTATTTTTTTTTCACAAATAAAAAATTATATGATAATCTAGTGATATACAACACACCATTAATCATTTGTATTCTACCATTAGGAAAATTGATTCTAACTTTAGCATGGCCAATAATATTTAAATAAAATTCTTCATTTTCAAAAAACTAATATCTATTCGAGATCACATGGAATGATGCACCCAAGTCAATTAACCTTGGGTTTCATTACCTACACAAGTGACCAAATCTATAATGAATACATCATCACTTATTAGAATTGAAGTCAATTTTTATTTATTTTTCTTATTCTTTTTCTTTTTGTTTCCTCCTTTTCTTTTTTGTACTTCTTACAAAATTTTCTAGGCTTACTGTAGCTCCAACAAATATCTTTGAGATTTCTCGAAGATTTGGATATCCCCTTCGACTTGGATTTATCACACTTATCACTCTTCTTATATTTTTTCCTAGCTCTTCAATGAAAAATTAGGAGATCCTTAGCACTAATGAATACCTTCCTCATCATTTCTTAAAAAAATAAAGAACCCACAACATCTTCAAATTTCAATATAATAGTACTCCCAATAGCCATAACAAGAGAATCTCACAAATTAGGAGAAGAACAAAACAAGATCTAATATTTCTCCTCCTCATCCATTTTTACACCAATTGATGTTAATTGAACCACAAAAATATTGAATTAGTTCTTGCCTTTTAGATAGATGCTATTGAAACCAAAAGCTTTCATCTAATGACAGTGACTTATTTTAGAGACATGCATTGGAATCTAAATCACATCAAAGCCAAATATTAGACAGCTGACTACTTTTCACTGTGGGTGTGAAACGCGCTGTAGAATAGTAGTCTGCTACAAGCGTGTGGGCCACGACTCCAAGAATAGTCACAAAGATGTGCACCTCAACCTCATCTTCATCTTTCACTTCACTAATCAATTTTAGTTTTTGATCAAACTTGATTTGATCTATTTCCACATAAAAGAAGAAGATCAAAGAGTCGTAAGACATTTAAATTTGTTTGTCACTGCAGATGTCACAAAGAATCCTTTTTACACGAAAATTTGCATGTAAGCTGTGGAAAATGGGAGGAAAGTTAGTATGCAAGATTTTACTTTGTGGGCAGCGGGTTAGGTCGGTTTTGTCTTGTGTCTGTAATCTGTGTAGCCCTTTCACCTCCCCATGCTTATTTTCGTACTCCTCCTTACTATTACTTTTTCCTCTTTCCAAAGTCTTCCATTATGTATTCAGCATTTTTGCATTGTTGGAATCCTGAAAATTTGCAGCCACAGAAAGCACTTAAGTTGTGGCAAATAGGAGAAAAGTTAGGATGCAAGTATACATATTAAGAACTGTCCTTTCTGTTTACTTTTGCTTTGTGGACAGTAGGATTCGATACATTCTATTTAATTATCATATTTTTTATAATCAAACAGTTATTTTTTAATAGTCAATTTGAATATTGTTTAAGAATACTGATACAACAATTTCACCTTATACCTGAATTATGACTTCTTCTTGTGATATTCAGAGTATGATGCAATTAAGATAATAATAATCGAATGGGTTATTTATTGTTTATGGAAAAGGATAGGAAGAGTTTAAAATTAAAAGAAAAATGTTTTTTCATTTTTTTATCATCACTATAAAATTGTAATGGTGAATTTGTTTATCAATATTTTTTCACTTAATTTTAAATTTAACTTGAAGACATTGTCTTGAGATATTAATAAATAGTGTAATTTTGTATAAAATTGGATCTCTTTTCTTATACCACCTACCTATCTATAGCATACATTCATATACACTTACCACTTACCTCATACACAAATTCATGCATCTCTATAATGCATTTGCCTTGTCACTTATTACTCAAATTGAAATTCCACTTAAACATCCCATCAAAAATCTTGTTTTCATTGTCATCCAATCTAAGAAACTATTGATTGATTATATAGTCATGAGGTTGTCACTTATTACTCAAATTGAAATTCCACTTAAACATCCCATCAAAAATCTTGTTTTCATTGTCATCCAATCTAAGAAACTATTGATTGATTATATAGTCATGAGGTAAAGAAGACCGTAGTTCACTATGAAATCTAGTAGTTTATTTAAAATGCAATGGTAATGGGGTTTTTATATTGAATGAATAAATATAAGGTAGCTTGTAAGATTATTTCTTCACAAAATGGTTCAAATCTCTATTGAATAATTTCAACTCTACAATTATAACTAGTTTTAATTAACCAATGTATTATTTTAACTAAAAATAATAATTTTAAATCAAACATATTAATATTAATTATTATAAATAAGTTATTTAAAAAATATTATTGCTAGTATAATTATATAATCTATAAGATTCAACTCATTATTGATATTATATTATTTTTACAATTTATTTAATATTCAAAGGACTAGCTCCACCACACCCTCTCCCTCTCCCCCCTTCATCCACTTTCCCCTATAAAAATATTTATTGATACAAATGTTCTAAAGAACATCTCAACCAAGAACTACAATTTTTTTTTCAAGTCATTCTATGTTATAGTTGTTTGGCAGGGCTATAAATATATATGTATATCCACTATTTGATGTAAACTTTAAGTGTTTTGTATAGTTTTTAAAGATATTCTCAATGGTTTTATAAGAAAGAAAAAAATTTGGACGTGTTTTAATTTATTAATATTAACAATAAATTTGAAAGATATTCAACAAAGACACAATAGTATTAACCATAAGAATAATTTTTTATAATTTTATTTTTAAAACATATACATTTCGCAATTAACATCATGAAAGATGTGCCTATGTATTTAATTTTTTATTTTTTTAAACATGGAAATTTTAAATAATACTACTTAGAAGATGATATACAATCATTTAAGAGAATATTAAGCTAATAATATAACACTAGCTAATGGGATGGGTTATTCCAACTATGGTATTATAAGTTTCCAAGTTGAGTAAAAGAGTTTAATTCCATTTAATATTGAATATGGATTGACCATTACCAACATATTGTATACCAATTTAGTAGAATCTTGAAAAGAAAACCTAAGAATTTAAAACATATTTCAGCACAATTACACTAAAAACCTTAAGGATATTTCATCATTAAAGACTAAATAGTGATGTAGGAGCATCCTAGAGAAACCTACCACATATCACCATAGAATCTCATTGTGGCTTGCGGTAGAGAAATAAAGTTCTACAATGGCTCACAAACACCATGTCTAGATCCTAGGAGTTTTAGGTCAAAGTGCAAAACTTTATCATTGTCAAAAGATCACAACCTACAATAGTTATTATAGGGTGATGCCACAATACTGGTTTACAATTTTTGGCCAAACCGGACACTGAACTATTTTTTTCTAACTAAATCTTCACTTTCGAGCACCTATAGCGGCAAAACTATGAGGAATTTGAAGATGATGCAAACTAGTATTTGTGACATTTTGTTTTTAGATTTTAAATATATATTTTTCAAAAAAATTGGAATCAAATTGCAGTTCTTTTTCCATCTCCTTTGAAAACTAGTTTTTATCAGTAAACACCATTTTTAAGGAGTGATGTTCACCGTATACAACATAAATTTTTTCTATGAAGGATTAAATTTTTATTCTTTTTAATTTAGATTTGTAACTACGATATCTAACTACGTCATTTGGTTTCATAATGTTTTATTGAATATTTTTTCCTCAATCAAGTTTCGAAGTCAAACCAATCACAATTCAAACATAAGAAGATCGTATGCAACATAACGTTTTTTGTATGAATCGAAATTCAAATTTTTTTACTGGATCAAGGATATCAATACCTAGCCTAAACATATTTTTCAAAATTTTATTTTGATAATCTGCTATTTTTCCACATGTGCAGAATAGAGAGCTTGATTTTCATTGAAAAACCTATGTTTAATCAGACTAAAAAAAATACATAATAAAACCAAAACATATTAAAATTATATTTGATGGATAGCTCGTTCTAAGGGCTACCATCATCTAGTTGGGTCTGTGAAGTCTCCTCCATTTTCATCCTCAACTCGAGCTTCAAAGGGAAAAAATTTGGTGTCAAAGGGGGAGAAGGGGGGAAAAAGGGGATTCGAATGAACCCAGGTTCAAGTGAATCCCCCTTGGAGGTTCGCTAGAACCAAGGTTTGAGTGAACCCAGGTTTGAGCGAACCCCCTCTTGTATTCAATTTTCCATTGTCTTCAACATAAAAAAATGCAAAAAAGTGGGTCTCATCATTTAATATGGTTCACTCGAACCAAGTTCCATTTGAACCCCTTTTGGGTCCATTCAAATACCCCAGTTCGTGTGAACCCCTAAAAGCAATTTTTTCTTTACAGGATCATTTTTGCAATTATCCTTCCTCACTATAATTGTAAACCAGTTTTGCGGGTTAACCCCGTACAATTCATTAGGTGAAGTTTATGGAACCTTGTTGTGTTCTTGCAGCATTCAATCCAACATATCTAAGGAAACATAAGACCAAATAAACCTTTAGTTCCAACTACATCAAGTTTCTTCAACACCCAATGCTTCACCAATTAATTTTTTTGACCTACACATTACACTAGAAATCGAGATCTAGAACACCTTGTGACCAACATAGATCGTTCCTAAATTTTGGAGTTGATATATAATCACATGTGGAATTCATTCATATGATATTTAATCAAAGCTATATAGTGAATAAATAATCTTAGGATGATAGTGGTAGAGTCGTAGAATGATCATAGTTTTTGTATAGATTGTATGTAAGCCTCTAATAAGCTAGTGGCAGCATGTGAGCCAATATGTATTTGTAATTTTCTTATGGCAAGTCAATGAACCATTTATAAAAAATCTATGATCAATGAGACTTATTTTTGTTAATCCATGTTAATTTCTTTGTTTCAAATCTGAGCTACATGATCTAATAGTCCTTTCTCTAAAATTTACATGCATGACTACATCAAGCAGTATCATAGTAGGTTTCATTTATTGGGAGAGAATTCTAGTAGATCTAAGGGTGAAAAAACCATTGACTTCAGGTGGCCTACAATTTTTTCAATAAATTTTTGATTGTGGATAAATTGAAACCTTGTAGCTAGATCACAAACTTGAAGTAATTACATCCAATCCAATGAAAGATGTTGCCAAGAAGGATGTTTGGCATGGTTAATGTTGCTAGAAGAATGGAAGAAATGCTAGACATGATGATGAGAATAAAAATTTGATTGGATGTTGTAGAAGAGGATAGCAAAATAGGTCTAAATCCTAGACATGAGGATGAGAGAAATGATGAGGAATTGGAATCTTAAACTATATATATATGAATGAGAAAACCTTAGAGGTAGAAGAATCAGACTAGGTCAAGATGGTGAAATATATTTCCAAGATTGGTAAGAGACCTAGAATTGAGATTTCTAACCATGTTGGTGATTTGAATCTTAAAAAAAATGATTGAATGGATAAATGACATGGAAGAATATTCAAACTATGAAGAAATTGAAGACTCAAAAAGAGTGAGGTTTGAAACAACTAAGTTAAAATGACATGTTCTTATTTACTGGACATAAATTCAAATGGATCAAAATAGGAGGGGAAAAGAAAGGATCATAATATGAGATAAGATGGTGAAACATTTGAATAAATATTGATTATAAGCTTGAACTATTGAATAGATTAAAAGACCTAAGGCAAAAGGAAAATTCGACGAAGGAGTATGATAAATAATTTCATAATCTATGGTCATCATAACTAGAAACAGTGAAGAAAGATAGGAGAAAGTGGTGTGATACATAAATATTATTAGATAAAGCATCAAAGAAGAATTAAGTTTGGTGAGGATGACAATAGTGGAAGAAGCATACCATTTTACAATGAAAGTTGAGGAAAAGAACAATATATTTGAACATAAGTAAAGAGGTAGAGGAGGAATATTCTAGAGAGATAGATCAAGTGATGAAGGAAGATCTCATGTGGCACATAATAAGAAAAATTCCATATATCATAATGTTGGAAGAGAATAATTTTTCAAGGGATGAATGATGATATTTTCTATCGTAATGATAGAGAAAGAAACAATACTTGCCACAATGAGATATCAGAGGGGTGAAAATCGATTTGATAAGAGACCACTAAGAGGAATCTATTTCAAATTTGGAGGTGAAGGACATAGAGAGTTTGAATTCTACCAAGGGAGTGCTAGAAAAATGTTAGAGAATAATGCAAGGGCTATGTGTCCAAAGGAATAACCTACTAGATTACCAAGTTTAGTAGGAAAACTTGAGAAGGGTGATTCAATGGTACTAAGGAGAGATTTTTTGTATATAGAAACACCTAAGCAACTAACACAAAGGAAGATTTTATTTACAATAAAATGAAAATAAGGAGGTAAGTGTTGGATTTTGTGGTTGTGTTTCCGATATGTGGTTGTCATTTATGTCAACACTATTAGCATTAAGTGTTTTGAAGGCTATATATGTCAAGGATATTGAGAAAATTAGAATAAATATGTTGCAGGAAATCTGTGAAGCTATGAAGATTAGAGTGGTGGAAAGTTGTGTACGTTGATAATCAAAATTCACACATTAAAGGGTTTTTCGTTGAGCCTATCTAGTATGTTCTCTGAAATTTTCAAAAGTGTGCATCAAGTCTAGAGAAATTTATTTGTTTCTGAGTTCCTATAGTTATTCTGTTACTATAGCTAATGTTTCTAGAAGAAGAGATTGTAATTCTGGTGAATTGATTTTTTGTGTATGCTCCTAAGATGTTCGTAGATGTTTCTGAATCATGCTCTATCATTGTGGTACATCTGCGTTGATCGGTTTGATCATAATCGAAGATTTTTCTTTGTGTGTTCAAGTTTTCATGTTCTTGGCCGACATGATGGTGGTAGTGTGTTGTGGATCCTTATGGATTAATTTATGAATGTTTGTCATGTTCAAGGATGTTGATTTAGGTCTTAGTTATGTTGTGACCGACTTAGGTTGGTACGCATTGAGATTTTTTCATGTATTGAGGCCGACAATTTGTAACTCATTTATTATTTGTGGCTGACAGAGTTGATGTAGATCTGTGTAGCGGATATATAAGAGCGATTGTTTTCTCATTTTGATTAATGCTCGGTGTATGTGTGTGAAGTGTATGTACGAATTATGCAAAAAAGAGTAGATCATTTGAGTACAAAGCAGAGTGTGAAGTATTTATGTGCCTAACTGAAACTATCATCAAGCTTTTGAAGAAGCTAATTTCTTAGTTCAACCTCATTAGATGGATTTAATCTAATTGTCTTATGTAAGGCAGTGAGCCTTCTTTTGAGCAGTGAGCTCTAGGTAGTGTGCCTGAATGCATGTGTATTCCCTATTCATTTTCATTATACTTTTAACAGGGTATAATCTTGTGGACTAATATCCACTGTGGTTTTTCCCCTAACAGGGTTTCCACATATAAAATCTTGGTGTTCATGTGTTTCTGATGTGTTGTTGATTCTTTCTTTCACTATTAATTATCAGATATGGAATTAAAGGTTAATAAGATTGATTAAGTTATAAAAATTTTGACAACTGATTCAGCCCCCCTCTTAGTTGTCTCTTCTTGTTTTACCAACAATTGGTATCAGAGCTAGTTCCTCTGAATAATTTTAATAGCTTGAGGTGATCTGAGATGGCATCATACTAGAAGGATAGTCCCAGATTCGATGGTACAAATTACTCTTTGTGGAAGGTCAAAATGGAGTGTCATTTGAGGTGCATTGGTGAACCCTAGTGGAGGATTAAAAATTATGCATATACTATTCCTCAGAATGGTCCCTCTACTAAGGATGAGATCAAAAAGGCTAAAGCCAATATCAGGGCTATTGAAGAAATATTGAGTTCTTTGACATATTCAGAGATGACAAATGTGATAGGTCTAAAGACAACATATGAGATCTGGAAGAAGTTGGAAACATTATATGAAGGAGATGCTCAAGTAAAGGTTGCTAAGCTGCAAATTCTAAAAGGCAAGTGGGAAAACATGAAGATGAGTGAAGATGAAAACATTATTGCTTTCATGCAAAAAGTAAATGAACTAGTGATGGGTATTAGATGTTCCAGTGGAACTTTGGAAGAAGATGAGATTGTGGCTAAAGTGCTCAAATCAGTGCTTGCTTCTTACAAAAAAAAATCTCATGCTATTGAAGAGCTTAGGACAGTAACAAATATGACAAAAGACATGTTGATTGGAAAACTTGTTGCCTATGAGTTGAGTGAATTCAGTGATTCTGCTCCTAAGACAAAATCTACATTCAAAGCTACTAGATCCAGAAGAAGCCAATAGAGATATGATCTAGGAGAAAGCTCCAGAAAGACATTCAAGTATGAAGATGAGATGAAACATCTTGAAGATGAAGAAAGAGAGCTAGAAGAGCTGGAAGCTTTGATTAAGAAAAGAGAAGCCAAAGGACATGGTAAGTACAAAGGAAAGTTGGCTATTAAATGTTTCTCTTGTAGTAAGATAGGTCATTTGGCATCAAGGTGTCCTAAGAGAGTTTCTAAGTACAAACCTGACAAGCCTAAATTTCAAAAGAATTGTTATTATGCTAAAGAAGGTGTTACTAATGATGAATCTAATAAAGAAAATGGAAATGAAGATGGATGGGTATTCATTGCTATCAAGGAGAATGGTCATGTGTCCACTGAATCTACTAAAAACCAGAATATAGAGAAAGCTCTTGCAGCCAAGATTGATGAAAAGGATGAGTGGTTGATTGACACCGGATGCTCACATCATATGACTAGTGACAAAAGCAAGTTCATAAGCTTGGAGAAGTATGACGGTGGTGTTGTAAGATTTGGAGATAACAATGCTGGTGTGATTTGTGGTAGAGGCACTATTTCTCTTGGTGGTAAAAATAATATCGACGATGTCTTATATGTTAAAGGATTGAAGCATAATTTGTTGAGTGTTGGACAGATGGTCGACAAGGGATACAATCATTAGTTCAAAGATGGAAAATGTAGGATTTTGGGAAGCTCAGGAAATATAATTGCTTCAGGTACAAAGACAAGAGGTAATATATTCCACCTGAATGCTACTAGTGAAAGTTGCTTAATTGCTCAAGTTGATGTAAGCTGGTTATGGCATAGAAGGCTGTGTCATGTGAATTTTGATAACGTTGTCAAAGTAAGCTCCACACAAGTAGTCATAGATCTACCTAAGTTAGTAAAGCCTACTAACACCATATGTAAGGAATGTTAGATGGGAAAGCAGACAAGAATTTATTTTTGGAGAAAACAACATTATTCTAATGGAGTGTTGGAGTTGGTACATACTGATCTATGTGGTCCATCCAAAGTCAAAATTCTACAACGAGAAAGTTATTTTATGTTGGTTATTGATGATTATTCTAGAATGATATGGGTTGATTTCTTGAGAGAAAAACATGAAGCACTAGAAAAGTTCAAAAGTTTCAAAGCTATGGAAAAGAATGAGACAAGTCTGAAGATCAAATGCTTAAGATAAGACAGAGCTGGTGAATTCACTTCCCGAGAGTTCAATTCATTTTGTGAAGAGCATGGAATCAAAAGACAGTTATTTGATCCCTGGACCCCTCAACAAAAATGGAGTTGTTGAAAGAAAGAACATAACAATTTTGGATGCTACCAAAACTATGATGTTGAAAGGAAATGTTCCTCACATCTGCTGGAGAGAAGTTGTAAGTACTTTTGTATATACTATCAACTGGGTAAATGTCAATGGTAACTCTAGTAAGACTCCTTTTGAGTTGTGGTTTGGTCGTAAGCCTACTGTTAGATATTTTAAGATCTTTGGAAGTAGATTTTATATCAAGAGAGATGAAGACATTAGAAAGTTTGATGCTAGAAGTGATGAAGGAATCTTTTTGGGTTACTCTACTAAGAGAAAATCCTACCCATGCTACAATAGAAGATTGAAGAAAATGGTAGAAAGTGAAAATGTTAGAGTTGATGAGGATACTGACAGGTCATCTAGATATTATGGATATGACTCAGATGATCAACAAGATAGTACAGATAAAGGAAAGACTACTCAGATACAGAGTCAAGTTCTAATTGTTCTGGTGAATCCAAAGAATCATGAAGGAGAAGAGAGTGGAACTGCAGAATAGAGAACAAAAGAACTAGAAGTTAGAGAGAATCCAAAGGTGCCAAGGTATGTAAAGTGAAATCATTATGATATTCATATCATAGGAGACAATAACAAAGGTGTGCAGACTAGAAGAAGAATTTTAGAAGAGTATTGTATAATTTCCAAGACTGAGCCTAACAATATCAATGAAGAGTGTAAAGATGAATATCGGATGGAAGCAATGCAAGAAGAATTGAGGTAGATAGAGAAAAATGATACATGGATTCCTGTTCCCAAACCTCAGAATAAAAATGTGATTGGAACCAAATGGATCTTTCAGAATAAGTTGAATGAACAAGGTGAAGTGGTCATAAATAAAGCAAGACTGGTATGTAAAGGGTACTCACAGATGGAAGGTATTGATTTTGAAGAAACCTTTGCCCCTGTTGCTAGAATTGAAGTTGTAATATTATTTCTTGCTTATGCTGCTTGCAAGAATTACAAAGTCTATCAAATGGATGTGAAGTCAACATTTTTGAATGGAGAATTAGAAGAAGAAGTTTATGTTGAGAAACTAGATGGATTTCAATTGATTGATGAAAAAGACATGGTGTGTCGGTTGAAGAAAGCATTGTATGGACTAAAACAAGCCCCCAAAGCCCGGTATGCTAGATTGGATAAATACTTGTTGAAGCTTGGATTCAATAAAGGTACTACTGACAACAATCTATATTTCAAGATGGATCAGGATAAAGAGTTGATTATTGAAGTCTTTTTTGATGACATAATCTTTGAAGGTGATGATGACTTATGTATGAAGTTTTTTGATGAAATGAAAAGTGAGTTTGAGATGTCAATGATAGGAGAGCTGAAATTCTTTTTAGGATTGCAAATTACTTAGCTAAAAGATGGAATCTTTATATCTCAATCCAAGTATGTGAGAGAGTTATTGAAAAAGTTTGGCATGGAAGATTCAAAGCCAGTTGGTACACCCATGGTGACCTGGATGCAAAATTAAAAAAATGATGATTCTCCTAAGGCTAATAAAATAAGGTACATGCCAATGATTGGTGGATTGCTCTATTTGACTCAGTCTCGACCAGACATCATGAATGTTGTATGCGTGGTTGTTAGATATCAAGTTGATCCGAAGGAATCACATGTGACTGCAATAAAGATAATTTTTAGATATTTGAAAGGAAAAGTTGATTTTGGTCTATGGTATCCTAAGGATGATGATCTTACTCTGAATGCCCTTACAGATGCAGATTGGGTAGGAGATGTGAATGATAGAAAAAGAAAAAGTGGTGGTGCATTCTTCTTGAGGAAGAAGTTGGTGTCTTGGCTAAGTAAAAAGAATAATTCTATTTCCCTATCTATTGCTGAGGTAGAGTATATTGTTGCTATAAAAATTGTACTTGGGTAATATGGATGAAGCAAATGATGAGAGATATCATAATTAAGTATGAAGAGCCTATTTCTATATTCTGTGACAATTCGAGTGCCATAAACATTTTGAAGAATCCAGTGCTACATTCAGAAACAAAGCATATATCTATCAAGTATCACTATCTAAGAGACAAAGTGAATGATAAAGAAGTCAAATTGGAGTATGTGCCTACCAAGGAACAAATTGTAGATATTTTCACTAATATTTTGCCTAAGGATACTTTTGAGTGTCTCAAAGGAAAGTTAGGGGTGATTTCCCCTCCTAATCTAAACTAAAGATGCAAGTCTCTACATCAATTTGTGCACTTACAGTCAGATCTTATTTCGGATTGATGTTATGGTGGCTACTACTCAGGGGGAGTAGTCAGATGATTCAAATGTGGTTCATAGATTGTGTACCTTTTCCATTGATGTCAAAGGGGGAGAAGTGCAATGTGAAAAACCTTTGTAGAACAAAGGGGGAGAAGTGCAATCAGAACTAAGGGAGAAGATGGAATAGTCAATTGTGTTGATGGTATTTTTTACATCATGTGTTACCATCAATGCCAAAGGGGGAGATTTTTGGATGTTGTGGTTGTGTTGCTGATATGTGGTTGTCATTGATGTCAACACTATTAGCATTAAGTGTTTTGAAGGCTGTATATGTCGAGGATATTAAGAAAATTAGAATAAATATGTTGCAGGTAGTCTATGAAGTTGTGAAGATCAGAGTGGTGGAAAGTTGTGTACATTGATAATCAAAAGTTGTGCATTAAAGGGTTTGTTGCTAAGCCTATCTAGTATGTTCTCTGAAAGTTTCAGAAGTGTGCATTAAGTTTGGAGAAATTTATGAGTTTCTGAGTTCCTACAGTTATTTTGTTACTATCATAGATGTTTCTAGATCGTGCTCTATCATTTTGGTACGTCCGCGTTGATCGGTGTGATCGTGATCGAAGATTTTTTCGTTGTGTGTTCAATTTTTCATGTTCTTGGCCGACATGATGGTGGTAGCGTGTTGCAGATCCTTATGGATTAATTTGTGAATGATTGGCATGTTTGAGGATGTTGATTTAGGTATAAGTTATGTTGTGACTGACTTAGGTTGGTACGCATTGAGATTTGTTCATGTATTGAGGCTGATAGTTTGTAATTCATTTATTATTTGTGGTCGATAGAGTTGTTGATATAAATCTGTGTATCGGATATATAAGAGCGATTGTTTTCTTATTTGGAGTAATTTTCGGTGTATGTGTGTGAAGTGTATGTAGGAATTGTGCAAAAAATAGCAGATCATTCAAGTACAATGTAGAGTGTGAATAATATTGAGTGAAGAGTGAAGTATTGTTGTGCCTAACTGGAACTATCATTAGGCTTTTGAAGAAGCTAATTTCTCAGTTCAACCTCATCAGATGGATTTAATCTAATTGTCTCATGTAACGAAGTGATCCTTCTTTTGAGTAGTGAGCTCTAGGCAGTGTGCCTGAATGCATGTGCATTCCTTATTCATTTTTATTATACTTTTAATAGGGTATAATCTTGTGGACTAACATCCACCGTGGTTTTTCCCCTAACAGGGTTTCCATGTATAAAATATTGGTGTTCATGTGTTTTTGATTCTTGCTTTCACTGTGAATTATCAAATCTAGAATTAAAGGTTAATAAGATTGATTAAGTTATAAATTATGTGACAACTGATTCACCCCTCCCCTCTCAGTTGTCTCTTCTTGTTTTTCCAATAGTAAGTGTGTCAAATTTATCATTGATAGTGGTATTATAGAAATTTTGATTTTCAACAAAATGGTGAATAATTTAAAGTTGAAAAGGGTAAAAATTATGAACCCATATAGTATCTCATGGATTCAACATAAACATAAGATTCTCATAAGTGAGTAATGTTTAGTGAAATTTCATATGGAACCATATAATTAAGAAGTGTTGTGTGATATTATGCAAATGGATGTATGTCATTTATCATTTGAAAGGCCATGTAAGTATGATAGAAAGTAAAATCATGATGGGAGAAAAATACTCACACTATGACCTAAAATGGTAAAAGGCATATCCATATACCTTTAGAAGAAGAGAGCAAAAGAAAAGTGTGTGGAATGCTGTAATTTTTTTGGTTGATGGGATAAAATTCTTGATTGGAATAAGACATGAGAACATGTGTTTTACATTGGTTCCAAGGAAGTGTGAAACCCAAAATGTAGAAGATTCTACTATAAAAGAAGAAGAACCACCATGGAAGGAAGCCATTGAATTATTGATTGAGTACAAGGATAATATGTTAAAGAATGTAGCAGAAGGACTATTTCCAATCCAAAGTATTAGTCATCAAATGGAATTGATACTAGGAACTAGTTTTCCAAATAAAGTGGTTCATAAGATGACTCCAATTGAAAAAGCAGAGTTAAATAGACAAGTACAAGAGATGATAAGGAAATGATTGATCAAAGAAAGTTTACTCCCATGTGTGGTACCAAAAATATTAGTATCAAATAAAGATGGATAATGGAGGATGTGCACATATTTAAATGTTATCAACAAGATTACTATCAAGTATTGATTCCCATTACCAAAGATGAATAACATTATATAATATTTGAGTGGTGAAAATATTTCATAAAGACTAATGTAAAGAGTGGGTATCATTAGATAAGGATTAGAGAGGGTGATTAATGGAAGATTATATTCATGAAAAATGAAGGCTTTTATGCATGGTTTAGTCATGCCTTTTAGGTTAAATGATGCACCAAGCACACTCATGAGATTGATGAATGAGGTCATGAATAATTTTTTGGGTAAACTTCTTAGTGTTTACTTAGATGATTTTTTTTTTAGTAGGACCAAAGAAGAAAAATTGTGGCACATTGGGAAAGTATTTTCAAAGATTGAGAGAAGAGAAGCTATTAATCAACATAAAGAAATATAGTTTCATCAGGATAAACCTAATATACTTAGGTTTTGTCATTTTTATGGAAGGATTGCAGATGGATCTATACAAAGTAAGATAAATTGTTGAGTGTCCTACATTATCAGACATCAGAGAGGTAAGATAATTTCACTAACTATCAAGTTTTTATAGGAAGTTAATCAAGAATTTTAGTTCCATGTACACACAATTGAAAAAAATAATGAGGGGAGAATGAAAGGGGTTCAACTGGAAATTAAGAGAAAAATATATTTTTGAAATACTAAATAAAAAAGTAACAAAGAAATTAGTGTTATCACTACCTAATTTTGGCAAAGAATTTCAAGGCGATTGTGATGCTAGTGAAAGTACAATAGGAGAAGTATTGAGTAAAGAAGGGAGAATAATAACCTACTTTAGTGAAATTTTAAATGATAAAAGGAAGATATATTTAGTCTATGAATAGAGTTTTATGCCATAATACAAGCCTTGAAGAAGTGGAGACATTAAATGTCATTGAAGGAATTTGTGTTGTACACAAACCATCAAGCACTGTAGTATTTGAATAGCCAAGGTAATTTGAATAAGTGCCACATGTGTTGGATAGGGTTCATGTAGAGTTACACATTTGTGTTGAATCATAAGAGTGGAAAATCAAACAAATTCGCAAACACATTGAGTAGGAGGTAGAACCTATTGATGAAAACAAGGCTAGAAGTGATGAGATTTGAGGATCTCAAACACATATATAATGATGACATATATTTTTGAAAGCTTTGAAAGAAATTAGGGAACCATTTACAATAGACAAGAGTAAGTGGTTGAATTATTTCATTCAAGATCCATGAGTGCTATTCAAAGGGAGTCAATTGTGCATTCCTAGGAGCTCAATAAGGGAGAACTTGATAAAGGATAGACATAGAAATAGATAACTATGACACTTTCGTATTGATATGATAGTGTATTTTGTAAGAAAGCATAATGTTTTGCCTCAAATATATAAGGATGTCAAGAATTTTGTTGAAGGGTCTAGTACTTGACAAATTTCCAAGGGGAGTAGTTAGAAAACTAGATTATATTAACCTTTGATAATATTAGAGACCTTGGGAGTATATTAGTATGAATTTAAAATATTGGGACTATCAAAGATGCAAAGGGGACCTGAATCTATATTTGTGGTAATAGATAAATTTTCTTAAATGACACATTTTATTCATTGTAAAAAGACCCATGATGTTGTACATGTTGACAACCTTTTTTCACAAACTAATGGGAAAAAAAAAGTTTTGAACTAGAGTTTGGGAAATTTGTTGTGATTCTTAATGGTAGACAAGACAAAAAATTGGGATATAATCTACCACAAGAAAAATTTGTATACAACTTAGTGAATAGAAGTATGATAAATTCAAAATTGTGATTGGATTGCAACCTAGAGGAATGGTAGAACTTAAAGACATTATTAAGAAAGATAAAATGAGTGATGAGGAAAATTAATTTGTAGGATACATGGAAACAATACACAATTAGGTAAGGGATCACTTGCAAAAAATGAGCAATAAGTACAAGGAATAGACATATAAAAATAAGGGAATTTTTTTGTTATGGATGAATTCATGATATATCTCATGAAGGAAACATTCCCTGTGGGCATATGTAACAATATGAAGATGAGGAAGTTTGGTCCATGTAAAATTCTCAAAAATATTGATTTAAGGAAAACTTGTGAGATGAAGTTACCAAAAGCACTTGGTATATGACCTGTATTCAAAATTACAAATCTTCATTTATATCATGAAGTTCAGTTTAGTTGTAACACTAGAGAAGTTTCTTTAAAAGAACAACTACCACAAAAAACAAAGGAGAAAATATAATAGATATTGTATACTAGAATTAGATGCAACACCAGAAACAAGTAGTATGGAGAATATTTAGTCAAGTGGAAAGGAATACTAATAGAAGACTCATCATGTATTACACAAGCTAAAGTGGAGTACCTTGGATTTCCTTTAGAACCAACAAAGTATAGGACTCACTTTTCAAACAACCTTGAGTGTATGATGCAAGAGAATCCTAGAGAAAGCTACCACGTTTGACCATAAAATTTCATTATGGCTTGTGGCATAGAGATAGATTTCTACAATAGCTCACAAACATTATATCTCTAGAAATAGAATGAGTTTTGGACCAGAGTGCATAAATTTATCATTGTTAGAAGATCGCAACTTATAACAGTTAGCATATAGTTCATGAGGTGAAGTTTACAAAACCTTTCTCTTTTTGGCCACATTCAACCAAACATATCTCAAGGAAACATATGATGCAAGAGCATCCCAAGAATATGCCAATCTTGTATCAAATAAAAAATGGAGTTGTTTTTGTTTGATGAGTGTTTATATTTTGTAGGCAATTAGAGGTTTTAGAATTCAGCAAATAGCATATGAGGGAATTTGGCATTAGAATTTTTTTTTTTAAAATGATAATCATTGAATTCAATGTGTGGGTAAAGAGTCATCTAGTAGTAGGTAAATAAAAAGAGGTAGCGTGCATATTAAAATTGGTAGAGTGAGAATAAAATTTAAATGAGAGAAATTTTAAAACAGTAATAAAATAACAAGGAGGTAGCCCAAAATTGGAAGGAGAAAGGAAAAGACACAAGGGCATGTAGGTGAAAAAAGAAGAATTTTAAAATTCTAAAAAATATATAGAGTAAGCATAAGAAAATCCAACGACAAGAGAGCTAAAGAGTTATTGAGAAATCAACAGTAGAAGAAGAAAGGGGCTACATACAGTTTTAATTAAAATAAAAAATGCTTAGATAAAGATACAACAGGGGTTGTGTAGAAATTAAAAAAGGGGGATTTCATTAAAACAAAGGAGGTTGCATTTAAATAAGGGGGATACACACAAGGAAGAGAGGCACCATGATAGTAATCATTCAAATTGCCCATTGTAGACCAAAAAGGAGGGGTTGTGAAGGTAATGGAATTTTAAATTGAATAATTAGATGCACAGATATTAGTGGAGTTGTACCATGGATGGGGATTAAAAAATATAAGTGTAATTTGGATATATGCAAAGCCAAGCAAAGGGATCACGAATGGGAGATGAGAACAGTTTGGAAAGTCAAATTTGCAATTAGTAAATGTGGTTTGTGAATAATAAATTAATAAAATAGATTTATTTCTTTCAATTTAATTGTAATTGAAATTTGAATATGGGTCAAGTATGAATATTGAAATGATGATTTATGTAAACTTTGAATGGAATTTAATGGAAAAATGAAATTTTCTAGTTGAATTGAGATTGGTCGTGGAATTCAATCATATGTTGCAATTTTCATACAATTTTTTTAAAGTAATAAGCAAATAGGATTTTCCAGTAAGTAATTATGAAGTGTGAGTATGAATTTTTTGTGAGAGGGGAGTACCCTCTGCACCAAATGGTATCAGAGCTAGAGGTTATGAGTGCATAAGTAGATCACCAACCATGAGGCAAATTTTTCTAGGACCGATGGGAGAGTGAAGCGATTATGGAGAACTCAAGAGGATTTTTGTTGGTAGAGAAGCCCTGGGCAATTGAGAGCTGGAAGCCATGAAGAAAATTGTTGTATATTATAGATCATGTGAGTTGTGGGAAAATTGTAGCATACAAAGATGGGGTGGGTCATGAGGAGACCCACGAGAATATTGTTCTAGGAACAATATTGGGAGAGGGTAGAAAATAAGAAGTTTGAGAAGATGGGATAGATGGTTCATGAGGAAGTGAAAAAAAATGAGGCAATGATCAATAAATTGGAAAAGAGTATTAGAAAAGATGAGAGGACATTGGTGAAGAAGAGTGAGAAGAAGAAAGAGGACAACAAAGAGAAAAGTAGAGGAAAATAAGTGAGAGTAGCCCCTATCGATTCAAATGAAGAATTTGGAGCGAAGGCATGCCATGAGGAAGGCATGAATAAAGGAGAAGAAAAGAGTGATCCAGAGGAAGAAAGTGTATCAACAATGATTAAAGATGGCAAAGCGATGGAATGTAAAGAGGTTGTGAGAGATATCACAACTAAGGTTGATGTCACAGCCAAGGAGAAGGACAAGGTAAATAGTATTCTATTTTGTGGTGATTTTGATTTCCAAGTTTCATTTTCTATTGAATAATATGGAGAAAATTGTATAGAAATATTTCATTTCCATGAAGTAGTAGATGCAGATTTTTGGGAGGATGTTGTAGATGGTGATATGGATGGTGCAAGATTTTAGTGGAGGAGGTTGGTCTATGGTGGGTTGAATCCCATAAGTGGGGAGCAAAGAGAAAGAATAATTTGGCGAAGGAGGATGGACTATGGTAGACATTATTCCACAAGAGGAAGAAGGAAGAGAATGCAATGTTGTTGGAGGAAGATGACACATGTTTCGGTATGATGCTAGAGGAAGAAGAAATATTTTTGGTGCACATTCTTCAATGATGGAGTTTGTTGTAGGTTGGTTGCAACCTGGAAGAGTAGTTCAACTACTCAACTCCACCTGTGTGATCCTATACTCACAAAATTTCTTCCTGGTGTGTTTGATGTAGGAGCATCTCGTGCATATGACAGTCTTGTATCAAATAAAAAATGGAGTTATTTTTTTATGATTTTTAATATTTTGTAGGCAATTAGAGGTTTTAGAAGTCAACAAATAGCATATGAGGGAATTTGGCATTAGAACTTTTTTAAAAACACTAGATTCAATGTGTGGATAAATAGTGATCTAGCAGTAGGTAAAATGAAAAACAGGTAGTAGGTGATCCCATAGTGTTGGTTTACAATTTTTGGGAGATTCTGATTTTTGCTTAAATCACATATTTTTAGAAAATATAATGATTTAAGATTTTAAAACTTTCATTTTAAGGATTCTAATTGAAGAGGGTTTGATCAAACCACCTTAGATCTAACCCCCTTGGATAGAACCCTACTAGTATTAAACCATACATATAACTGAGTCTCCTTTACACCTATCAAAATGCTGATAAAAAACCACTTTTGATTTACCTTTTGGGGGATCAAATGAATTCATTTAAAATTTATTTTTTGTAAGTATCTAGTCCTTATTATAAGCTTCCCAAAAAGTATGATTTTAAATAAATTTAATTTTATTATTATATTTAATTTTTATTTCTTGTGAATGTAGGTTTTCACTGAAATCAAGCTCTTTATTATGCACATGTGAAAAAATAGCAGATTATTAAAATTAAAAATTAAAAATATTAGTGCACTAGATATTGAAATTCTTGATCCAACAAAAAAAAAAAATTGAATTTTGATACATACAAAAAAGGTTATGGTGTATACAGTCTGCCTATGTCTAAATTGTAATTGGTTTGACTTCGAAACTTGATTAAGGAAAAAATATTTAATAAAACACTATGAAAACAAATGAAAGCACTAGACATCATAGTTACAAATCTAAATTCAAAAAAATAGAATTTTATCCTTCATGGAAAAAAAATTATGTTGTATACGGTGAGCATCACTCCTTAAAAATGGTGTTTACTAAAAAAAACTAGTTTTCGAAGGAGATGAAAAAAAAGTGCAATTTGATTCCAAAATTTTTGAAAAAAATATATTTAGAATCTACAGACAAAATGTCACAAATCACTAGTTTGCATCATTTTCAAATTCCTCACGCTTTAGCCGCTATAGGTGCCCGAAAGTGAAGATTTAGTTAGAAAAAATCAGTTCAGTGTCCAATTTGGCCAAAATTGTAAACCAGTATTGTGGGATCACCCTAGTACATATTAAAATTGGTAGAGAAAGAATAAAATTTAAATGAGAAAAAATTCAAAACAATAATAAAATGCAATAAAATAATGAGGCAACACAAAATTGGAAGGAGAAAGGAAAAGACACAAGGGCATGTAGGTGGAAAAAGAAGAATTTAAAAATTAAAATTAAAAATTGCAGAGTAAACACAAGAAAATCCAATGGCATATAGAGCTGAAAAGTCATTGAGAAATCATTAATAGAAGAAGAAAGCAATTGCATACAGTTTTGATTAAAATAAAAAATGCTCAAATAAAGATATAACAAGGGTTGTGCAAAAATTAAAAAAGGAGAGGTTGTGTTAAAACAAAGGAGGTTGCATTTAAATAAGGGGGTTGCACAAAAGTAAGAGAGGCACCATGATAATAATCATTCAAATCACCCACTGTAGACCAAAAAGGAGGGGTTGTGAATGTAATGGAGTTGTAAATTGAATAATTAGATGCACAGAGATTAGTGCTTGCACCAAGCATGGGGATTAAAACATAAGTGTAATTTGGATATATACAAAGCCAAGCAGAGGGATCGTGAAAGAGAGAGGAGAACAGTTTGGAAAGTCAAACTTGCAGTTAGTAAATATGGTTTGTGAAAAATAAATTAGTAAAATAGATTTATTTCCTTCAATTTTAATGTAATTGAAATTTGAATGAGTCAAGGATGCATATTGAAATGCTGATTTGTGTAAACTCAAAATGGAATTTAATGGATAAATTAAATTTTCTAGTTAAATTGAGATTGGTTGTGGAATTCAATTGTATGTTGTAATTTTCATATATTTTTTTTAAATTAATAGGTAGAGAGGATATGCCAATAATTAATTGTGAAGTTTGAGTGTGAATTTTTTGTGAGAGGGGAGTTCCCTCTACACCAACATAGGACTGGAGGCACCTTTAGTTAGAATTGCATCAAGTTTCTTCAACACCCAATGCTTCACCAATAGATTTTGGCCAATCTACACATTACAATGAACATTGAGATTTGGAACATCTTGTGGCCAATGCGGATCATTCCTAAATCTTGGAGTTGGTATATAGTCACTTATTGAATTCATTTGGATGACAATATCTAATAAAAATTTAAATATTTATTTAATAAAATTTAACTCATAATTATTAAATTTAAAATATAATTATATTAAGAATTCCTTAAAATTATAATATTTAATTTTTTTTTTATGAATAGGCATAATATCTATATTAATATAAAAGATAGAAATACATGTTCACAAAAAAAAGGTGGGTGGTAAGAAGGCACACCACAAGAGTCACATGGGCTATGCCTAGAAATCCAAAGTCACATGGGCCAAGCCAAGAAAGTAGGAAATATTACAAACACGTGAAAATAAAAGGCCATCAAGTGCCACCAGAGGACAACGGGTCCCTATCATCTAATTTTTTCCCCCACACATTAGCGGGGTCTAGAGTGACATTAGGGGGAGCCCAACCACTGTCATCTTTTTCAACATCTTTATCTTTGTCTTCACAGTGAGGTGAAATTACCAAATCCAACTGTGTGAGCCATTTATAAGTATCAGTAGAAATTTAATTTATTTAAGTTAATTTAAAGTTTAAATATCTAATTAATTAAATTAACTCAAATTTTTAAAATTAAATAAAATTTAAACTATCTAATTTAATTAAAAATTAATTATTGAACTTGAAAAGAATTGTTAAATTTTGAAGTTAAGCCTCTATTAAAAAATTTAAACTACATTTAATTTAATTTTCTATCCTCTTTACTTCTTTCCATAATAAATTGACTTGATTTAAAAAAACAACTTTCATAGCAAGATAACACTTACCTAAAATACACTAACATTTCATAGCAAGATAGCATGGAAATGTCAGTCCATGGTTCTTTTAGCATGGGTAGAGGCATATACAGGCCTGAATTTTGTTGTCCTCCTTTGGAAATTTGGCACACCCTACAAGTAGTAACAAACCTATTCATGCATCTCTTCGCATGTATTTGGCCAAAATAATTTCTCATTCACCAATTCAAAGGTCTTATCCCATCCAAAATGTCTGACTAATTTCCACTTGAGTGCATCTCCCTTATTATTTTTTCTCTCCTCAATCTAAAAGGAATACAAAGTTAAGGTCCCTTAAACAAAAACCTAGATCTTCTAGCAAATAGTCTACACAAGAATGCATTCACGTCTAGTCTTGACTACTTAGAATTACATTTTTTTCCAAAATATGGATCTTCTGCATATTCATATTTCATTTCATTAAAGCCAACAAGTGTGTTGCTTATTACAACCAATAAATGATGCCTTCTACTTAGAGCATCAACCACCACATTAGATTTACCACTCCCATGTTGCACAACAAAGGTATAAGCCTACATAAATGAAGCCCACTTTGCATGTTTGTGGGAGAGCTTGCCCTAAGATTTAATGCACTTCAAAGCTTCATTGTTAGTCATCAAAATTAATTCCCTATGTTGAAAATAATTCCTCCAATATTTTAATGTTTGTACAACACATAATTCCTTAACATAATTAGTATATGTCATTTTGGTATCATTTAATTTCTCATCGAAAAAGGCCGCAGGTTTACCTTCCTAGCTTAACACTCCATCGATAGCTACTCCTGAAGCATCACACTCAACTGTAAAAAGTTTCTCAAAATATAGTATAGCAATAACTGGAGCCTCAATTATCTTTCTTTTGAGGTGTTAAAAACTCCAATCAACTTCCTTAGTCCAACTAAAAGCCTTTCATCTTGTGCAATTCATCATAGGTGCACTTATTCCAATGAAATTCTTAATGAATCTCTTATAAAATTTCACCATTCCATGGAATCTCCTTACCTTTTTGATACTTTCAAGAGTAGGGCACTCAAGAATGGCCTTAACTTTTATTAGGATCCATGCTCATTCCATCAACTAAAATAACACTACCCAAGAAGGCCAACTCATTCTTGTAAAATTCACTCTTTTCAGGGTTGATAAACAACATTTCTTCTCTAAGTGTATCAAGCACCACCCTCAAATGTTCTACATGTTCATACATATTGTTACTAAAAATCAAGATATCATCAAAATAGACTATGACAATTTATCCAATGTGTATTCTAAATACCTTATTCATTGTCTACATGAAGGTAGTCGGCTCATTTGACAAACCAAATGGCATCACTACCCACTCATAAACTGAACCACAAATTTTAGGGGAAAGATAGCTCTCTTGCACTTCTAGGTTTTCTCACCTAAAAGGAGAGAGCTCTTCCACACCTAAAATCCAAGAGGGTTCATTCAATATTAGGGGTTTAAGGTGTGATGTAAAAAGTGTCTAAGTATAACACAAAAATGTAACACAAATTTTGGCACCACAAGACTCTCTAACACTTCTAGGGTTTTTCACCTAAAAGGAGCGAGGTAGGCCAAAATGGGCAATGTTGCATTCAAGACTAGAGATAGATGCTAATGTGTGGGGTGTGTGTGATGTGTCTAAATGGAAGGATCTAGATGCTGGAAATTGATAAAAAATGGTTGAATACTAATGCTAAACCTAGAAAATGAGCTATGCTTGAAAACACATTATGATATGCAAATGACTTAAGAACATAAAAAAACTACTACATAAATGAATAAAACTAAAGAGGTGCACTTGAAAATGAAATGTGATGTAGAGAGGCTCCGGAAACCTTCAGAATTTGTTATTGATGTTGACTAGGAAACTTGTGCCAATCTGGGCGACTTAGTCCAATTTCTGAGAAAATCTACTGGAATGGGTTTCTGACACAAGGGTACTCAAATCTATAAAAAAATCCTTTTTAGGCCTAGTAGTGGGACTAATTCGCCAATGATGGTGACTTAGTCCACTTTTAGGTTTCAGGAAACTTGAAGGTGTAGTTTGTAGTCCTTAGTCAGCACTTCTGCTCGCAAGTTTTCGAATATGAAACTGGAGAATTTGGTTTGTAGGTGTCCTCCAAGCTCCAACTAGGGTTTCTACAACCTTGAAGGGCTTTGACAAATTTTTGAAGACTTTTCCACCTTTTTTCTTTCCCAAATATGCACACAAGACCTACAAATCACATGAAGAGGGAAAACTTATTGATTGTTAGGGCATGGGGGTTTGCCTTGGTCAAACCCCTTTTAGATAATCAAATAAAATGAAGAGATAATGTAATGAAACATGAAATGATTGAGCTAGTACCTTTCCATCATGAATGATCTTGAGTTGTTGCAACAATCAAACCTTGAATGCTTCAAAAAAGGATGTCTTGATGACTTAGAATACCAAAAACCCTAACTTGCTTGAGAAGAGTAGTGGATGAGAGATGAGTGAATGATGAGTTGATTGTGAATTAGAATAGTTAGGGTTAAAATGAGGAGAAAAAACATTATTTATACATGTTGTGCCCTAGCCCCAAAATAACACATCACGGGTTGACCTTAGGGTTTAGGAGACAATATCTCGCAAGAATTTTGAATTGAATTTGATTTTTATGCCACATGGGACTAAGTCGCCCAAGGTGGTGACTTAGTCTACCTAGGAAAATTTAAGTGGTTGTCGGGAATTAAAGTATGACCTATAAGCACATTAAGGGGTCATTTTATCATAAGAAAGGGTTGATTTACTGATGACAAGCCTATGAAAGTGTGAGTTCATACAACACTTGGAACTAAGGCTTGGTAAGGGGTAGAAAGAGGTTGTTTAGCTGAATTGTGATGAAAGGTTCTTAGAAAAGTGGGAAAATGTGTTACCACACTTCACAACACCTTTGCAAGACACCATATAATTCTTATTGTTTTGCAAGGGTTCAAGACCTAATGTAAATGTGTTGACCACATTACAACATTAAATCCAAGCAAAACTAGGCCAAAAACCACAAGACATGCCCAAATGAGTGAAAAGTGTCAAGGCCACACTTTTTTGTGACACAACAACCCATCCTTGGTTTTGAAGGTGAGCTTCCACTCATCTCCTTCATGAATCTAAATCTGATGGTAAACCACCAAAAATATAACACTACTAGGGAAAGAGGATTCCCTTTACTAGGCCCCTAGGGTTTTTCACCTAGGAGCACTTGGTGTAGGAATGACTCTCCTTCCGCTTGGTGGTTATATGGTTTTTGGCGATTGAATTCAAAGGAAGGATGGATTAGGTTATGATATGTGTGAGAGGTGTGGCTGAAAACTGAAATGAAATGATACTAATCTAATCCATGAAATGTAAACAAAGAAAATGTAATTAAATGCAAGCTAAACTATATGCCCTAAATGTATGCAATTTTGGAAGTAAACTGGAAATTTAAAAACTTGTACAACTGGAAATGGAATATTGCACATGAGAGGCCCCAAAATATTCTATAAATTGTCTGAAATCAGCAGAGGGACACTTACGCCAAGTTCGGCAACCTAGTCCTCCTGTCGGGAAATTCTGTTGGACTGGGTTTTGGGGAAAAGGGTACCCAGAAATATAAAAACCATTTTTGAGGCTTAGCATAGGGACAAGGTCGCCAATAGTGGTGACCTAGTCCTCTTGGTGCTTTTGGGAGATTTAGGTTCTGATTTTGTGGGTCTCAATTGGTACTTTCCTCCTCTACATCAGTTTGTGTCTAAAACTCTTGAAAATGACTAGTAACTTGTCCTTTTGCTCCTTCTAGGGTTTGATTCCTTGATGTGACTTGGATGGAATGTTTGTACTTTCTCCAGCACTTTGGATCTTGCTAAATCTGAGTACAACCTACAAAAAACATGCAAAGACAAAGAGAATGTTGGGGTTAGAGAATAGGGATTTTCCTAAGTCAAACCCCTTTGATGGTAACTAAACCCAAATGAGATAGAAATCAAAGGAGAGATGTTTAAATGATAAAACAATGTGAATTCTCACCAAATCCTTTGTTGTTGAAGTCTGTAACATGCAAGAACAACTCCAATGGAGGTTGCTTGTCATGCCTTGTGCTTGATTGCTTGCTTGAGAAGCTTGAGTGCAAGAGTGCTTGTCAGGAGATGTAAAAATGAGCTTGGGAGAGATCAAAATGAGGATGAAAAACCTTACTTATACATGTTAAACCCTAATTTTCTCGAAAATGCAACATGATAGGCCGATAATAGGGTTTTGGAGGCAAATTCCCATTAGGTTTTTTTCTTAAATTTGAAATTTATGCCGAAAGGGACTAGGTCGCCCAAGGTGGCAACCTAGTCCACTTGGACAATTTCATGGTGGTCGAGAATAAAAAGATGTTAAATGATGTTTATCAGGTTTGCCTCCTGAAAAACACTTAAGTCAGATCTAAAAGTACATTAAGGGGTCAAATTAACATAAGAAAAGGGTTAATTAGTGGATCATAAGCCTAGGAAGATGTGAAAATTCCTTACAACACTTTACACCACCTTGACACAAGGCTTGGAAAGGGGTAAAAGGGGGTTGTTTAGGTGAATTGTGTTGAAAGGGTCTTAGAAAAGTAGGAAGATGTGTTACAACACTTCACAACACCTTAGTAAAACATCATTAGATTATTATTGAATTACAAGCTTTCAAAACTGAATCAAGGCAAAACAAGGCCAAAATCCAAGGGAAAAGGCCAAAATGAGTGAAAAAGTGCCAAAGACTACACTTTTTGGCGACACATTTAGCCCCCACTTTAGTGAGAGTATGAACTTACATTTAGCCCCCACTTTAGTGAGAGTATGAACTTACTTCAAACGCACACTAAAGTAGTTGAATCATGAGTGTTGAGTGGGATCTAATGTAATCATTCTAGTAGGGTGAGATGACTATGATCAAGAGGGATGATCAAACCCCCAGGATCAAGATCCCATGCAAAACTGAACATATGCACAAAAGATCACACGAGTGGTGTGAAAGGGTGAAGAGAGACAAAAGTTAGATCAAGCTTTGACCGTTTGTCTAGCTAGTTGTGGATTAGATCTAGGTTGTTTGTCCAAAAGAAAAGGATGTACTCACACTGGGCTGATGAGACTTTCGATTATCTGTCAGGTGAGAAATGTCGAAAAGAGGTGAGAAACATACGCTCGGTTGGTATGCACTCACACACGCGCAAAGGTGGCTACTGGGAAATTTGTGCTGCTAGTTGGGCTTCCCACTCAACCATACCAAATTTATACCTCCTGATAACTTTGATAAGGCACCACAAAATACAAGAGTGTGGTTCATGAGACAAGCAAAGCCTTGGATGTTTAGAAGTCATGAACAAGTGCAAGATGGCACCACAAGGATGCAAGTTGTGTTATGCAAGGTGGCCATGTATGCACGATGCAAAAATGTAAAAAGAGTGTTCCAAGGAGTCTTGTTTAGTTCATATGAGGTCTTTGACTTAGGGAACATTGCATCTAATGTCTCTAAAAGAGGACCTATCAAGGGATAGAAGATTCACAACTTAGGGGACACAGTGTGTCACATCAGGTCACTAAGAAGAATGTAATATGCTAAGATAAGTCACACTTATGAAGGACATTACACCAAATGTCATCCAAAAAGTGAGAAAGCACATCATGTGAAGTGACAAGGCTGCACTAGGAAGCACAAACAAACAAATGCAAATGCAAAATAAAATAATGTCAATGTATGCCCCCACTTTAAAGGGATTGCTACACACCATTTTGTGAGAAATTACTTTAAAGTAGAGAAAGAAAAAAATGCAAAAAGAAATAAAAGGCCATGAGAGCCTACTTGAAATCCCCTATGTTAAGTAATAGGCATCCAAGAAAGGCTACGTCATGAAAAGGGAGAAGATAAAAGAAAGGGAAAAGGGGTTTCCCCCAAAATGAAAAACCACAAACACATAAGGGATCTATGGATTTGGGGTCTATATGTTCGTTGCTGCAATGTTTATTGAGAGAGTGCAAAACTATCATCATTCCCCCAAATACATGGATCTGGAAGAAGAGACGAAGAGAGCGAAATCAAATGAAAAGAAAGAGTCAATTTTGGGTCAACATGGAAGAGACATAGGGTGTCTCGACGATTTGCATCATCCCCAAAAGGACAAAAACAAGAAAAAAAGGAGAAAACAAATGGAAAAGAGCCTTGGTTTTTGAGTCAACATGAAGGAGAAATTGTGGTCTCAATGCCTTGCATCATCTCCAAATTGAAGGAAAAAAGAACAAAAGAAAAAGGAAAGGGGTCCATTTGGGTCAACATGAAGGAGACATTGTGGTCTCAATGTCTTGCATCATCCCCAAATGGAAGGAAAAAAGAACAAAATAAAAAGGAAATGGGTCCATTTGGTTCAACATGAAGGAGACATTGTGGTCTCAATGCCTTGCATCATCCCCAAATGAAAAGGGAAAAAGGAAGAAAAAAAAGCGAAAAGGAATGCACGACATATAGAAGAATAAAGATACATATAGAAAAATGTCACAAAGAGTGAAAAAGATTAAACATGTCAATATAGGGAACACATGACACATAAATGCAAAAAGAAAAGAATGAGCTAGTAAGGCGCATGTGCATTACTCTGCAAGCAAGTCATCTACCTCCTAATCTTTCTCAGGATAAAACTCGGGAGGGTGACTAGCGAGAAGAACAACAACAATTGCCAAACTAGCATCAAGATCAACTCTTGTCCTAGGAGAAGTTTGATGAATGCTCATGGAAGAGGAGAAGAGCATATTCAAATTTTGGTGTACTTCTTCATCTATTCTAGCATTCTAATCATCATCATCATCTAAGTTGATGACAATGGTAGGTCAAATGACAATATCAGTAGTGGCATGCAGGATTGGTGGTGAGGGCAATGTAGGATCAGGTTGTGGGGGTGGAGGAGGAGGATCAACAGGCACGACTTCTAGCATAGGTGGGTTATGATTTTCAATGTTTTCTTCCTCAGAAGATTGGAAAGCAAGAGCATGATGGCAATGCCTATGCTCACTAGCCTCTTTATTCCTTTTTTCTTTTCTATCAAGGTCCATGGGGGAAGGAGCGGGCTGGTCCACCATAGGTTGTTTATCGTCCCTAGGAGGAGGGATAGGAGGAACTATGGGTGGCTCATCCACTTTCTCCTTAGATCTATAAACCTATTTAGTGTGGGGAGGGAGAATTGAATTTCTATCATGATCCCTAGGCCCCTTGGAAGATGTGGAAGAGATTTCAAGTGTGGGTTTATTGGGCATGTCAAAGTTAGGTTGCAACATAGCTTCATCAAGGATAGGGGATTCTGAAGTAGAAGGAGGTATGTTACAGAGAGAAAGTTCGAATATTTTCTTGGCTTTGAACTTTTGATAGGCAATGAAAAAGAAATTCCATCTAGGGACGATGGGCTCCATGGCCTCAGGCCAAAAGGCTTCCAAAGAAAAGTTTCCTTTGGAGGATAAAGGATTAAAGACACTATGGTGGACAGTGAATATGTCATTGTCAATGATAAAATTCACACACTTGTGGATGATAGATGGGACCACTTTTATTGAACGAAGCCCCAGGTGGCCAAGTCACAAAAAAAATTGGTCTGATTGTGGTATGATGGAGAAGGTAACGTCCAATGTCTTTGGACCTATATATAATGGGAAGGCAATTGATCCAATCATCAGGCATGTGAAACCATTATGCATTATGACACAAGTAGTAGGTCGATTATAAACAACTTGACCAATATCATGTAATACCAAAAATTATTTTATGATCACGTTCTTGCCACAAGCGGGATCTATGAGTATCCCATTAGTGGGCTTATCATAAATTCTACCAGCTATGTAGAGAAGACCATCAGGAAGATTTCTTAGTATATCTTGTGGTGAAAAGGTGATCTCAAGAGGTCCTTTGGTTGGGACCTTACGATGGATGATGTCAACTGCTCCTACCATTTCATTAATAGGGGTGATATGGGTGACCATGGGAAGAGAAGTGGAATGTGTATCATGTGAGTCAACATTCATGACATCAGGTGGGGAAGTTTCGCTTTCTTTGACGAATGAAACATTATGTTTGGGCATGGGGTTGGTGAATATTTGCAAGTTTTGGTTGGGGGTGCCACAGACTTATTGCTTTTATCATTGACGCTAGCAATGAATCAATTAGGTCTTGCACAAGGTGCTTGAGGCACTTGCATTTTTCAGTGTCATGTCTGTTCTGGCTGTGAAAATAATAATAAGTAGTGGAATTATAAGATGGAGGTAAGGGTTTATTGCGATCAAGTGTATGGATGGAAGGTAAAGAGATCATTTGTTGTTAGAGAAATTGGGCCATGGTGTTATGAAGGTTGTCAGGTAAGGGTGTGAAGGTGCATTTAGGATCTCCATAATTGAAAGGCATGGCAGACCTGACAGTGGCCACATGGTTATTAGTAGGTGGAGGGGTTGAGGACAAAGGGTTAAATTGTAGAAACTCTTTTCTTGGTTTTCAAAATGGTTGAGAATTGGATTGGGTGGAAGCGTCAGACTTCTCAAGTCTACTAGAAGTGGATCGTGGATCACGACTACTAGTGGAGTTATGATAGTCATAGAGCACTTGGAACAAGTGCATAAAAGAGGGGAACTTCATGAGGGTGAGAATGTCTTGGAGAGGTGTTAAGAGGTTTTTCAATGAACATCTTTTGCAGATGTGTGTCAGGTATCTTGACATCAATCAAGGAATAAAGTGTCTGATAGCAAGAGATAAAGTCAGTTATCTTCTTGTTAGTGTCTTGCTTGCATCTCATGAGATCAACCAAGGTTTTCTTAGGGGTCATATGGACTTGGAAGTGGTTAATGAAGGCATCCACTAGTTCATTGAATGAAATAATGGAATTATTAGGAAGGGAGTAAAACCAGTCCAAGGTGGCATCTTTGAGGGTCGATGGATTAGGTTGTGATATGTGTGTGAGAGGTGTGGCTAAAAACTAAAATGAAATGATACTAATCTAATCTATGAAATGTAAACAAAGCAAATGTAACTAAATGCAAGCTAAACTATATGCCCTCAATGTATGCAATTCTAGAAGTAAACTAGAAAGTTCAAAACTTGTGCACCTAGAAATGGAATGTTGCAGATGAGAGGCCCCAAAATATTCTAGAAATTGTCTGAAATCAATAGAGGGACACTTACGCCAAGTTGGGTGACCTAGTCCTCTTGTCAAGAAATTTTGTTGAACTGGGTTTCGGGGAAAAGGGTACCCAGAAATACAAAAACCATTTTTCAAGCTTAGCATAGGGACGAGGTCACCAATAATGGTGACCTAGTCCTCCTAGTGTTTTTGGGAGATTTAGGGTCTAATTTTGTGGGTCTTGGTTGGTACTTTCCTCCTCTGTAGCAGTTTGTGTCTGAAACTCCTAATAATTACTTGTAACTTGTCCTTTTGCTCCTTCTAGGGTTTGATGCCTTGATGTGACTTAGATGGAATGTTTGTACTTTCTCCAACACTTTGGATCTTGCTAAACCTGAGTACAACCCCATGCAAAGACAAAGAGAATGTCGGGGTTAGGGAATAGGGTTTTGTCTAAGTCAAACCCCTTTGATGGTAACTAAACCCTTGAATGAGATAGAAATCAAAGGAGAGATGCTTAAATGATAAAACAATGTGAATGCTCACCAAATCCTTTGTTGTTGAAGTCTAGAACATGCAAGAACAACTCCAATGGAGGTTGCTTGTGATGCCTTGTGCTTGATTGTTTGCTTGGGAAGCTTGAGTGCAAGAGTGCTTGTCAAGAGATGTAAAAATGAGCTTGAGAGAGATCAAAATGGGGATGAAAAACATTACTTATACATGCTAAACCCTAATCTTCCCAAAAATGCATCATGATAGGCTGACACTAGGGTTTTGGAGGCAAATTCTTGTTAGGTTTTTGTATTAAATTTGAAATTCATGCCAAAAGGGACTAGGTTTCCCAAGGTGATGACCTAGTCCACTTGGACAATTTCAAGTGGTGTTCGGGAATAAAAAGATGTTAAATGATGTTTATCAGGGTTGCCTCCTGAAACACACTTAATTCGGGTCTAAAAGTACATTAAGGGGTCAAATTAACATAAGAAAAGGGTTAATTAGTGGATGATAAGCCTAGGAAGATGTGAAAATTCTTCACAACACTTTACAACACCTTGACACAAGGCTTGGAAAGGGGTAAAATGGGGTTGTTTAGGTGAATTGGATTGAAAGGGTCTTAGAAAAGTGGGAAGATGTGTTACAACACTTCACAATGTTCACCTTAGTAAAACACCATTAGATTATTATTGAATTGCAAGATTTCAAGACTAAATCAAGGTAAAACAAGGCCAAAATCCAAGGGAAAAGGCCAAAATGAGTGAAAAAGTTCCAAATACTACACTTTCTGGTGACATGGATGGTATCCGCTTTTAAGGTCAATTTTGGAGAATATTTTGGCGCCCCTTAGGTAATCTAACAAGTCATCCATTCTTGGCATTGGATATTAGTACTTCACAATGATTTTTTCAATGCCTTTAGAATCCATGCATAATCTCCATTTCCCCCCTTTCTTAGGTGAGAGTAGAGTAGGTGTGGCACATGGGCTCATGCTTTCCTTTATAAATCCCTTCTCTAATAATTCAACAATTAGTTTTCTCATTTCCTCATTTTCTGGAGGAGTTAACTTGTAAGCAGCCTGATTTGGAATTCTAGCACTAGGAATACAACCAATTTGATGGGTGATTCCCCTAGAAGGAATTAGGAAAACTGGTAGATCGGATGACATCAACTCAAAATATTGTCTTAATATTTCCTACACTTCTACTAGGACATTTGCTGATCAAATTTATCTTTCCCTCTAGGGTATAATAGATAGAAAATCTCATTCTTAGACTCCTTTAAAAAATCTTTCCAAATAATTATAGACAATGATAACTTATTTCCATTCAAGTTGATCCTTCTTTTAAAGGCTTCAAAATATGGATTTGACCCTCATGTTTTATCTCATAAGTATTTTCCCTACCATGGTGAACTACATGCTTGTCATACTACTAGGGTCTTCCCAATAATAAATGGCAAGCATCCATAGGTATGGCATCACACAATATCTTATCTTCATAGGGTCCCATATTAAAGGTAACAAAAAAGGATTTATTAACCAATACACTTTGATCTTTCTTCAACCAAGAGATCTTATTTGGTTCAAATTTGGGAATATAAGAAAGATTTAATTTTTGCACTATTTCAATACTTACTAGGTTATCTATTGAACCATCATCTACTATCACTTTACATACCTTTCCTTGACACTTCCATCTAGTTCAAAAATCATTTTTCCTTCTCCAATCCTCATCTATAGGTTGTTTATTTTTAGTTGCCAAGGTCTTTCAAATCATCAAGTTCTCTCAAGTTTCAGCTTCTAGTTCCATAGCTTGAATCTCTTCCTCTATCAACATAACTTGATTTATAGATTTAGGATTGAGTGGGCAGTCTTGAGCTTTATGAGCTTCATTGTTGGAATCGATGAAAATGGTTGTATTAAGTTCTATCGTATGGTTTAGGGCATAGAGTACACCCACTTTCAAGATATTCCACTCAAGGATAACCCTAGAGATCTCAATGCAAAGGACAAAGAGATCTTGCAATAGGGTTGTCCTATGGGCTGATTGTAAACTAATAAGGGGTTCACCACCAAGTAAGAACTGGGAAAGAAAAATTTAATGCAAAGTATGATGCAAGATGAAATACAAAAGCATAATTCAATGCAAAGCTTCACTAAATGACCTAGAAATGCAAATGAAACAAAACAAAAAGCTACATAAAGAATTGTGTGCACCTGGAAATCAGGAGATTGTTGGATGGAGTTTTGGAACACTAGAAAATCTAACTTTAATACTAAGTGGGACTCATTCGCCAAGCTAGGAGAATCAATCCAGAATCTGGATTTCTGTGCAGGAAGAAGAATCTGCCAAATGGGTATCTGAATCTACAAAAATCTGAATTTTGACTGAAACTGGGACTCATTCGCCAGAAGTGGTGAATCTATCTAGTTAGGTCTTTCTGAAGCTTCAAAGTTTAAATCTACTCTTCTCAGTTTGCTTTGTCCTTCCTGATTAATATTTGGATCTAAAACCCTGATTTGCAACCTATAGGTGATCTCCAAGTATCTGCAATGCTTGATGACAACTTTGACAACTTTGAATGACTCGACAAATTTTCTCCAATATTTCTCCTTAGTAAATCTACAACCTAGACCTACAAATCATGCTCAAAGAAGAGGTAAAAATTTTGTTCGGTTAGTGGATAGGGGTTTGCCTTGGTCAAACCTCGATTTGGTAATCAAACCTTGAAATAGAATGAAATAGTAATGGAGAATGATGAATGAACAAAATACAATGTTGCAACTCACCAAACTCTAACAATGAAGTGTTGCAAACATGTATGATATGGCTCCAATGGATGTAGATCTTGAATCTTCCTTGAATGTGATAGATCTTGAATTGAATACTTGCTTGAATCATGAAATCCTACATCACAATTGTTAGATCAAAAATAAATCATGATGCATGAAGTCTTTGACATGATGCTTGATGTTTGAATAATGCTCTAAAATGCTTGATAATATGCCCTTGAAGACACTTGAATGCTCTTGTAAATACTTGAATGCTCTTGTAAATACCTGAATGCACTTGTGAACTAAAACTTGCTATAAGGATGAATACTTGAATTCTTGGGGGGTTGAAAATGAGTGAAAGAAACTTGTATTTATACTTAATTATGTAAGACTTCCCAAAATTACAACACTACAAGTTGACATCAGATCTAGGAGGATAAAATCATGCCTATAATTTGAATTACTTTTGACTTTGGGCCACATGGTACTCATTCGCCAAAGATGGTGAATGAGTCCTACCAAGCATAATGTATGGGACTAGAATTACAAATTCTTATAAATTTGTGGAACTAGGTTCGGGACCCAAAAATCTAGGTGGGACTCATTCACCCAAGGTGGCGAATGAGTCCCAAATCACTAAATCTGGGGCCATTCAACCTTAAACACATAAATTGTGATTGGGTAATGATTTGTGTCGAGATTATCCTCAAAAAAATGAGGCTTGTGGATGCAATTGAAGGCCAATTAAAGCATAAGAAAGCCCAATTATTAATGGAAACCCTAGAAAAGTGTGAAAGTATGTTACAACACTTTAAATAAGGCAGTATTAAGGTTAAAAAGAGGTTTATTAGGTGTAGTTACTTAATAAAACCTTAGAAAAGTGTGAAAACATGTTACAACATTCTACAACACTTTAGCAAGGTACCATTTGTGTTCATTAGTTCACCATTAAGCCTAGTCTACAAGGAGGGCCCAAACAAACAAGGGAAAAGTAGAAGGGATACTTTTTCCATTGCTCCAGCTACATATGGAGCATCGGGGTTTCCAATCCTTAGAAAATTGGCATCCTCATCCACTACCTCTAAACCCTCATTTTCCTTAGAATTCGAGCTTCGCACTTTCCTCAGGTTCTCCTTTGGTGGGTTTGGAGGAACTCCATTTTCCTCTATTTGGCTTACTGTCACTCCTTCTATTTGTCAACTTGCTTTTTTGATGAAATTTCTCCTTTTCTTGTAAGGCATATCCATATGCCTCATCCATAGTAGGTAACTTGACTAAAGCTAGCTCATCTTGCAGTTGAAACCTTAATCTATTAAAATACCTAGCTGCAACTTGTTTTCATCCTCTTGAGTATCAATCTGAATTTGAAGCCTCGTAATTTTTTTGGTATAAGATTGAACAAATTGATCTCTTTGTATTAGATTTTAACATTCTTTGAACAAATTTTGTTGATAATTTTAGAAGGCATGAACTAAGTTCATAGGTGTTTCAATATCTTGGGCCATAGCCTAGTTTTGGCCTTCCCATGTCTTCTCATGGAACTCTACAAATTTTCCCATCATAGAGAAACATGGGACTTCAACTTGGATGCTACAATTTTCTCTTTTATGATCATCTTCCTCAATATTTTTCATCTCAAAATAGCACTCCAACTCTTGGATCTAGTCTAAGAAAAAATCTAGATTGAGTTCACCTTTAAATTCTAAAATGTCAACTTTCACCTTGGAGCCTTGATTGGAAATGACTTCAATGAGCCTCTCCATAGGGTCTGCTATCCTAGCTACATTTTTTGAATGCTTCAGTTCCTCTTCAAAATCATCCAAACACAGCTTGTTCTTAATGGCCTCTAATCTCATGACCCAATCATCAACATTATTTCTTTGAAGACTATCATTTCTCCTACCTCTTACTCCCCAGTGCACATGGATACCCCTTTGTGCCATCGTAACTTGCTTTGATACCAAATTGATGCAAACAATTCCTCAAATCTTGCAAATTAATAAACTTGCCTCTATAATATAGAGGAAATAAGCACAATAGAACAAAGACAACAAAAAATATCAGGATTCTTACTCCTTCAAACTCTACTTTATCTTCATTATTTAAAATATAATCATTACATTCCCAAAAGATGACTCCCATGAGTCTAGCTATCCCCTTTATCCATTAACAAACTCCTAATTTAACTCCTTAACAAAATAATCAACTCCTAAATTAATTCCTAAAAATAATACTAAGCAACAATAGATCAACTCCTAAATTAACTCCTATGAAGACTACTAAGAAACATCCATCAAGAAATAATTGCATCATAAGACCTAATCTGAAAATGTAATGTTTTTGTACTCAAAAAACTAAAATGATAGAAATCAAAAGAAAATAAGGGCAGAGTATTATGCACTTGTGACTAATGTCGAAAGTTGAACTTAGCCAATATAGGGTGTCCCTATATTGAGCTCCTCTTTTTCTAGATCTGAGGTCACATATCTATGACACCTTGACCGCCTTCTACAACCCTGTTCTATAATTTTTGTCTTCAAGTCTGAACCTACAAATTTTTTGACAAAGAGGGACAAGGGGTGGCTATATAGGAGTTTGCCTCAGTCAAACCCTCATTTTGGTATTTCTACCTCCACAAATAGTCAATGAACTAAATGATAAAATATGTGTGCTCTTAACCTGAAGTTCATCTAAGGCTGCAACAAGATAAATTACTAAAAACTCTACTCAAATGTGTTAGATAAGGATTCCTAAATGATAACAATGAGATCAACCTAAGAGAAAGTCAAATACCCTTAGAAAAATCTAAAATGCAATAATACCTTGGTTAGGGAAGCATGTATTTTGAAGCTTGATGATGAGAACACTTTGAAAGCAAGTCATTAGGTAGTCGAAGAAGGCCAAAGCAATCTCCAAAACCTAGATTCCATCATGTTCCTCCATTGGCATCAAACTTCTATCATTGTAGTAATCTTGATTAAATCTGAAATTGGCCATGAAAACCAATAAATTTAAATGTATTTTGGAAAAATATAATTGTCTTATGATTCTTCTTCTTAATTTTGAAATAATAATTCATGTTTATATAATGGAAATTAGGATAAATTAAAGCGTAGGCCGACATCCTTAATTTTGAATTTTCAAGATTAAATGATTGCCAAGGCCCAAATTTGAAATTACATCTCCGAAATTAGAGTCTGAAAAAAATAGGAAATTAAATTTGTCAGGCAAAATAGTCATTCTAGGGTGCGTTGCATCCTAGACCAACTTTCTCACACTCAACAAAATTTGATTTGGGTGTTTAGGGTTTGCTAAAGTTAGGACTTATCCATGGTTAGGGCACTTGTCAGAGTTTATTTGATGATGTTTATTGATAATGTGTTTTCTAAGGGTAGTATAGACACTTTCTCCTAGGTTGATAGGAAAATTTAGGGCTACGAAATGTCTAAATGCATTGATGTGAAAGGTTACTAAAGATGGTTCCAAACAAAGCATGAAATTTTACTTTCACCTAAAAGGGAGTACAATTTTTGACACTACATCATGATCCTTAAAACCTCTCCTAGCTTCAACCTCTATAATTGGCAAGTTCCTTCTATGGACAAAATTTGGCCTTTCATTACCAATAAGCCATCACGAGCTTCTATTTGTTGGGCATCTCAAAAATTTAAAAGATATTTCTAGGCATAAAAGATTCCATATTTTTCTTGTGTTGTTGTGACACCTTTGAAAGATTGGTAGTTTTAATATTGGCTCTAAACATTTCAAATAGGCACGTGAATGGCTTCATTGTCATTTGCCAAATGTTTTAGAAAACTAAAATAATTTTCTATAATTAAACCAACATTAATATTTTTATACAAATTTTGTAATGGTCTTGAGACTGTGTAGTACTATAATTGTTGGTTCGGATTAGAATTATATAAAAAAATTATTATTATATTTTTTGAATCATTCTAGAATGGACATTGTATCAATTATTAATGCATGATACATTTAATTTCTAAATATTTTATTATGTTTTAAAAATACTATTTTTTTCTCAAATGATGTGAAGAGCTCAAATTTAAGTGAAACTTTCTTAATTAATCAAATTGACAATAAATCACTTTTATAATATTTTTTGTTACAAAATACATTTGAACTTTACAAAAGATAAATATTTGTTTTCCATTTAAAGGTACAACTATTAATCCCTTGTAAAACGATTTGCCTTGTGATAATTCCTAATGGTAGGTTCTAAAAATGGGTAAATTCGATAAAACATAAAAACAATTATATGGGGTAGTTTTAAGAGGGCCCATCTAAATACTTAACAGGAATTGAGCTCTTAGGGGAAAGGACCCACCCAATATTTTTAACAATATTGAACTAGTAGTTATGACTTTAAAGTTGTCAATGTTGATGATAACTACCAATAATTGACTAATATGCATTCCTTAGATCTAAAAAGCAACAAATCATGCAATGCCACATCAACGCACCAATAAAACATGATTTAGTGCACAAGTATCAATCTCTTTTTTTTGGACCTTTTTGGGCATGTCTACAAAAAGAATGTTGATGTGGCATCATATTTGATGATGTGGCCCTGAAACCTTAGTCATAAGCAGCGGTGTTGCCAAACAAGCTGTTGTAAAAAATTGGGATTTGTTTTAAATTTCCATGTAAGATTTTGAGAAACGTGAAGTTAGGGTACTCAACTACTAGATCCTCTCCCCTATTTTGTTTGTTTCATGAGGGCATGGAATCGAGCTCTTCTTTCATTCTTTTCATAAACTCCACAAAGGATAAGATATCAAATCTTGCCAAAATGTGCGACGAAAATCACACGGATGTGCATACAACTAATGGTTTAGCTTTAGCAAATTAAAGATCAAGTCTTATAGTTCCAGTCTGAAAACAAGTTTTGTCATTGTAAAGTTATATAATATATGAAATGATTGTCCATTTCAGCTTTCTTTAGGCTGAGTTGTAATTATGATTTGTTTGTACTAGTTGCCTTCTTATGACAACTTTTTTTCTCTCAGCGATCTGTTGATAGCTCTTATTCTTTGTAAATTGCTTTGATCCAATATAAAAAAAATATTAATAAACTGAAAGATGTGTATGTCGAGAACCACTTTAAAAAACTCAAAAGCTATAGCTATGGTGGTAGAAGCCCTTAAGAGCCATCAAATACGTATTTTTAAAATCGTTCAAAAGCCTATCGACAAAGAGTATCAAGCACAAACACATTAGAGCGGATTCCATATAAACTTTCTAAATCGTATTTTTTTCAATTCAAATATATTTCTTGGAAAGCAAATAATAAACGAGAAACTAACATATCAGTCGAGCAATCACTGCTCGAGATTTCTTACTTTTCTATACGCTTGGTCTTATAGTTAAATGGAAACATCACATTATCAACACGTTCTTCAAATCCAAAGTAAAAGATTCAAAAACTTCAGTAGAAATAGAGATATCCTATGCTTCTTTTGAAAGTGCACAGTTATGGGAGCTATGCTTGAATATGATCAAGAGGTGTATTGCATATGGTTGGCTCATAGTCCAATTTCTATCCATCTCTATATATTCTTATTTATATTGATTTTTATACATTCTTCATTTATTCTTTTTTTTTTTTTTTTCATTTTCATATACATATGTTCTTTATTTCAAAATCATCATTGAATTCTAAGGTTCATTTCTACATAATTTAGTAACGATCTGTGCATAAAAGTAGACCTCAAATTCAAAGCTTTCCAATCCAAAATTCTACATTCACAATCCTTTCTAATAGTCATTATAAGCAAACTTAGAACATGTTTATGTTATAATGTGTTATATTTTGGTATTTAAGGACGTTTTTAACTTATAGTTAATTATTGTTTAGAAAATTGATGAAATAATACAATTATAAGATGAAATCATGAAAGCACACTTCAATTTTTCTAAAAAGATAAAGAATTGCATATGCATAAAGAAATGTTTATCTATGTTAAAAAATTATATGTTATTAGAAGATGAGTGATGAGTAAAAGCATTTTGAAGAAAATATGATAGGGTAATAAATAATTTAAGACATCTATTTAAAATAATTTAAGACATCTATTTAAAATAATTTATAGAGAACTATTTTGAAATAAATGTATTTAACATATCTATATGAGCAAGAGCAAGAGTGGGAGGATTTTGAAGTAAAAATAAGAGGAATGCTATTGAAAATTCTAGGCAATGGTGAGGAGGATGATTAGAATGATTTAGATAGTGATGAAGAAGAGGACTAGCTTCGTGGTTGGGAGTTAGAAAATAGGGACAAAAGCTTTTGGAATTTATGTTTGGAAGGCTCAGCGACTCATGGATGTGTGTCAAGAATCCATCACTTCGTTAGGAATTATTTTGGACAAGGTCTCTAAGTCTAATTCTTCTAAGGAGGCTCTTTACAAGAGTGCTTCGTAGGGTAGTTCTACATTGGGGTTTCATAGGGGCTTTATTTCCCCTATGACTATTTCTCCTTCTACAACCCAAATCCTTTCTAGGGTTGATTTTCCCTATGGTGAGAATCCTGTGATTATTGGGTATGATTTTGGGTGTCATGGTATATTCGTAAGCTTTATTGTGGCTTTCAATGGAAAATATTTTGACCTACCACCAAGCTCAAGGTTGCATCTAGGAGGTTTTGCTTCCTTTTTGGTGTGGTCTCCCCCTCTTGGTAGTGGTGAGATTGGGACTTCAAGTTCTCTTTAAGATTCAGCTTTGAAGGTCTTTGGACCTAATGAGGCTATGCAAATATCTTTAGTATGATGTGGTTGTTGGGAGTGTTGGTAATGGTGAATGACCTAGGTTTTGTTATTTATCTAAGGCGTGCACGAGTGTATTGCTACTATTGTTAAAAATTCCAACTCTTTCACTTCATGTGAGGAGTTTCTTTGTGATGGTCATTCTAATGTTGGTGTCCCTATCCAAGTCAAGGTGGAGGGGCATTTACAAATTGTTATCCCAAACTCTCTTACTATTAATTTGATTGTGTGGTTTAGGAACTTGCGTGTTGGAGATTCTTTAGTAATCATCTCAACATTGATACTATCAGTGGGTGCTTCAAAAATAGAAAATAAGAGGTGAGGTTGAGGTAGTTGTTATGTGGAATATATTTTTCTTACTTTTATTTTTTAATCTGGATGATTGCTTAAGGACTCTTTTGGAATGTCATTGTTTTTAAGGGTAGAATGGCCTTTGTCTTAAAAATTGGCCTTTAGGCTTTGGCCCAATGAATGATGAAACCATCAACTTTCCTATTTAGGCTAGACTACTTGGGTTGTTGTTGGAAGACTATGAAGAACAAGTTTGTATGCTTATTTTCAATACTTTTGGGTAGTACTTTGTTACTAATAAGTCACAAAACTCAAGAAGCATTAGTTGTTTGCTAGATTTAGTATTCTTGTAAAGAAAAACAAGGTAGTCCTTATTTGAATTACCTTATCTTTCAAATTTGACGATTAGATGTAGTAGATTTTTTGATGAATAGGCAGATATCTATATTAAATTAAAGATAAGAATACATATTCACAAAAAAAAAGGCGGGTGGTAAGAAGGCACACCCCGAGAGTCACATGGGCAATGCCCAGAAGAAACAAAATATCAGATCATGTGGGCCGAGCCCAGAAGTCTAAAAGCATAGATAATTAAAACAAACAGGCTATTATGCAGCCAGAGCAGTGCCAGTAGAGCCTGGGGGGTCTTTGTCATTCATGTTTTTCCCCCATACATCAGCGGGGTCTGGACTAATGTTAGGTGGAGCACCCCAACCATCGTCATATTTATCTTTAACCTTATCTTCTTCCTTGCGTCAGGGCAAGATTGCAAGTACCAGCCACGGAAAACTTTTACCACTAACAGGCCATCCTGAACCAGAAGCAGGTGGAATTTCAAAAGGCCACCCAAAACCACCACTGCCGCTCCTAGTCGAACCACCAAAAGGCCACCCCTAAGCAACCCGTGGTGAAGGAGAGTGAGCATGTCGAGGAGGGTGAGAGTCCCTTCAGGCAGGGGGCTGGAATCGGGGGCAAGCAGAGCCACTCCGCTGCCGCGGGAGGAAGAGGGCGAGTCAGGAGCCTGAGCCACAACACACGGGGCATTGCCCCAGTGGTCTAGGAGGACCTATAGGTGAGCCACCTCCATTGCAACTTTATTAGCTTGCACTTGAATCTGTAAAAGAACATTAGAACATATAACAGCTTTAACATAGAGAGAAATATTAACATCTAATTGAGAATGAGCAAAGATGCAAGAATTTTTGTCTTTCCAGATGTTGAAGAGGATTTCCACCCTGAAAGTGTGCCAAAGCTGGGTGAATTTAACAGGGATCCTTGGTGGATCTCCAAGTAGAACCATATGCCAAGAAAAGGGTTCCGACTGAAATGACCAAAAAAAATCATGTATCCAGGTCCAAAGCTATTGAGCTCTGGGACAAAACCAAAAAAGATGCTTGAAGCTTTCTAGCTGCCCACAAAAAGGGCAACGAGGGTCCTGGACCCCCAAGTGAATAAGTTGAGATCCCATAGGAAAGCCTTGGAAAAGAATACACCAAGCAAAGGGGGCCAGCTTGGGATTAACACTTGCAAACCAAATGACATCAAATCTCCTCCACCAGACATGGGCGGAGGAACTAAGTAGCCACCTTTGGTTTAAATTATTGATCATATGAAAATGGGGTGAAAGACACCTATAACCAAGCCGTGGCTTGGAGCTCCTAAGAGGAATGTCTGGGAACCATTTCAAATCCTTCCACCAAGGTTTGTACCCACAAATGCCGACTTTATGGAGCATCTCAGCTGGAATGGCGTTCACCAGCCTGTCAAATGTGGCACGGTCCTGGTTCTGAAGTCTGTGTTGGGCTTTAAATGCATCCCATTACATGATACGCATAGTGGGTCGATGAAAGAGTTGTTGTAGGGTCTGAATGCCCTTTTTGTGAAATCTGAGGGCTTTGAGCCAAGGCGATTTAGCCAGAGGCTGGCCATTTTGAGCAAGAAGGGGAGACCACCAGAGGTTCTGTTGATTGAGCAAAAGCCTATCACAAAATCCAGCACCAGCCCATCAGAGTCAGGGCTTGACAGCCTCCCAAGCCCGCCAAATGCTCTTGGCCACAAAAGTTCCAACAATTTGAACAGACTCTCTCATAACCAAGAGGGTTTGAAAGCCTATTCTTTTTCAAGCGGGTCTGTGAGTAGGAAATCTGGACTGGATGCAATGCCTAAGGAGAATCTTTAAGGCTTCATCTCTAGTGAGGGCTCGGATAATCCATTTGACACAAAGAGCAATCCCTTGTCATTGAGTGGAGAGCAGCCCAAGCCCTCTAGAGTCCCTAGGGAGGCAATAGAACTCCCAAGCAACACGATGGAAACCCTTGTGGGTGTCAGAGGAAGCCCATAAGAAATCCCGTAGCAACTTTTTGAGCCTGTTGTAAGCGGTTTTGGAGGGAGCCCAATAGGAGGAATAGTAAACATGAGTGGCTGCCAAAATTTTAGAACACATCTGGAACTTACTAGCCAAAGAAAGAGGCTTGGTAATCCAGTAAGCAAGCTTGTGTTCGACTCTGGAGAGCACGGCCTGCCAAAGCTCTCTAGGGGAAGCTTGGAAGGAAAAGGGAATGCCCACAAAGCGAAAAATCTCTCCCTGCCCGATCCACTTCCAATTATAGGTTTGAAACCGCACAGGGGTGGGTGACATAGATTTCTTATAGCATAAGGTCTTGTGCCATTGGATGGCTGAGCCAGAGGCAAGACAAAAAGTGTTAAGACAATCAAGGGCAACAGTGATAGATTCCTCTTCCTCCAAGAGAGTGAGAAAGGAGTCATCCGCAAAGTGGCCCTTAACAAGCTACTCCTGCGAGTTCAGGAGAAGAATCCCTTTGACACGCTGCTGAGATACAACCTAGGCTAATAGGCAACCAAATCCTTCAGCTACAAGCACATACAAAGAGTGGGCGAGAGTACACCCTTGACGAATTGAATGGAAAAGACCAAAGGTAGGAGACTGGCGGCCATTAATGGTAATACAAGCTAAAACATTGACAAAAAGCATTCGAACAGACTGAATAAAGATGGGTCCAAACCCCAAGGCTTGCAACATCGCAAGAATGAAAGGCCATTCGATGCGATCATAGGCTTTAGCAAAATCAATTTTAATTAACACAGCTTTCTGGTTGGAGTGTCGAGCCCACTCCATGCCTTCCCAAACAACAATGATATTATCTAGAATAAACTTGGATTTGATGAAACCAATCTGCTCAGGGCGCACAACTTGAGGCAAGAGATGGCAGATTTTCAAAGCCAAAGCTTTAGCAATGATCTTGTAGGACACATTGACAAGCGCGATGGGCCTCTAGTTGCAAATGTCCTCCAGATCCCTTGGCTTAGGTATGAATTTAATATTGTCTTTATTTATTAAGTTGCCTAGAGAATTGGTTTGAAAAGCTTCAAGATAGACATGATGCACATCACTCCCAACACAATCCCAAAGAGCTTTGTAAAATTCACAAGGGAAGCCGTCAATCCCAGGAGCCTTGTCATCGGCCATAGAAGAAACAACTTCCTTGAGATCCTCAATTGTTAACAATTGATCACAAAAATTGATCTAGGCTAAAGAAAGTCTATGTGGCACAACAGCAAGGTAGTCTTGAAGAGCTTGTTGTCGCACAGGCGTGGAATCCTGTGTAGTGAACATCTGTTCATAATGGCGCACAAAGGCTTGGAGAATGTTGGGAAGCTCTGAAAGCACCCTAGTGCCATCCTTAATTTTTTTGATGCTTGGGGATGAGTGTCTGGCACAAAGTGCCAAAAAAAATTCTTTGGAGGCACGATCACCGATCTTAAGCCAATAAAACCGAGCTTTGATTTGCGCTCCTTTGGCAACATAATTATCAGCCACTTGCTTCTTGTGCCTTAATTCTGCCACCTTGACTTGATGTGTTGGGGAAAAGGGACTAGCCGCCAAAGCCTCCATAGCCATATGCAAGTTAGCAGTGGTAGCATCATAAGATTGCCAATGAAAGATAGCTAGCTGGTGCCCATAAATGCGTAAGAAACGAGCAGTATGAATGATGGCATCATTCCACCAAGTAATCCAACCTGTTTGGCTAGCTGGTCTGCACTCCAAATTCCACACTCGACGAATGTGAGCCAGAGTGGGTTTGTGACAGAGAAGAGAAGTGTTCAGAAAGAATTGAGTCTTACATGTGTGGGGCTGGCAAAAAGTCCATTCAATTCGAAAATGAATTGGGAAGTGGTCAGAAAGAGTCACATCCACTAATGGCTTCACAGGCAAGTCAGAGCTAGCAAAAAAAAAAAAAGATTGAACCGAGATCAAAGCACGATCAAGATGTTTAAAGACTCTGTCAGAACCGGTAGTAATTTGTCATTGTTATTGTAAAGTGGACCATGTTACTACAAGTTGCTCAAGCAACAAGAAATACCATTTTGTGGAGGAAAAAGGAACAAATGCCCATTGTTGTTGAGAAGTGTATTACCACCATTAAAGATGCATAGAAGGAAGAAAACAAGGGGAAAGCTCGTATAGAATGTATAGTGATGGATATCTCTTTTAAGGTTTCGAGGTTGGATGATAGATTCACTTGTAAATTTTTGAATCTTCCTTGTTCCAAAAAAACGTTTAAGATAAAAGAATCATTGCACGAAAGGATAAGGTGCCAGAATCTTGCCAAATGTTAGAAAGAATCATGGGGACGTACATACAACTAATGGACTGAACTAGCAAAATTATTAAACTAAAAAGCTGTGAACGTAAACTCCAGCAAGGATAGAGCGTCAGAATTTTGCCAAATGTTTGGAAGAATTCATGGGGACTTACATACAACTAGTGGACTGAACTAGCAAAGTTAATAAACTAAGAAACCGTGAATGCCAAAAACCAGTTCATAAATCTCAAAACCTGTAGATATGACGGTGGAAGCTCTTAAGTCTTTCAAGAAAATATATAAATCATTGAAAAAGAGCCATCAAATTTTTATATATTTTTAATCTGTTAAAAGCCGATCAACAAAACATATCAAGAACAAACTGATTATAGGAGATTCCAAATAGATTTTCCAAAATCACATTTTCTTCAATTCAAAGCAGAAAACTAACATGGCAATACAGCTCGAGGTTTCTTACTTTTCTATACTTAAAATGGAAACAGCATATTATCACTACAACATATTCTTCAAATCCAAAGTCAAAAGATTGAAAAAGTTAGGTGGTGGTACAGAGATCTTATGCTTCCTTTTAAAAGTGCATAGCGATGAGGGCTGTGCTTGAACATGATCAGGAGGAGACTAGAGATGAATTACCTGATTGAGAGGTAGAAGAAAAAGATGGGAGTGCTTGGGAAGGCTCAGTTGTAAATGAAGAAGGCATTGACTGCTTGGCTTCATGAAATGGAGCATATGTTGGTTCAGGAATTTCTCGAGGAAGGTTAGGCACTTGATCTTCCAGCTTCAGCAACTTTACTACTTGGGTCATTTTGGGTCTTGCAGCTGCATTTGGATGAGAGCACCATAACCCTATCCCTGTCAATTGCTCCATTTCTGCTTTCTCAAAATCCCCAATTAAATTTTCATCTGCAGCTTCCAAAACTTTACCTTGACCATAAAGATCCCATACCCACTCAACAAGCCTCATATTGTGCTCTTGCAAACTCAAATCTACCGCTCTCCTTCCTGTAGCAATTTCCAAGGCCATGGCTCCAAAGCTATAAACGTCAGATTGAGGGCTTGTTCTTCCTGTCATCACACACTCGGGGGCCAGGTAACCCAAAGTTCCAGCCGCTATTGTGGTCTGAGATAGGCGATTGTGCTCCAACATGCGTGCCAAACCAAAGTCCCCAAGCTTTGCGTTGAAATTGCTGTTCAGCATAACATTGCTAGATTTTACATCCCTGTGTACAATACAATGATCCCATTCTTCATGAAGATACTGCAGTCCAAAAGCTATTTCCAAAGCTATTCGATACCTGCGACTCCATTGTAGTGGGGGAAAATCTCCTTTGCTGAAAAGGTGTTTGTCGAGGCTTCCATTGAACATATACTCGTACACCAGAAGCAATTCACCTCTCTCGTGACACCATCCCAAAAGTTGAACGAGGTTTCGATGTCTTACTCGACTAACAATACTTACTTCGGAGATGAATTCTTTTATCCCTTGTCTCGAACCTTGTGAGATGCGCTTGACAGCTACCACTTCATTTGCTTCTCCTAATATGCCTTTATACACACATCCAAATCCTCCCTGCCCCAACTTTAGAGTTTCACTGAAATTCTTGGTTGCGGCTTTGAGATCATCTAATTTATATTTACATGGACCTTGGTCTACAAACATATCAATCTCTATCTCATCGTCTTCACATGTTTGTCCGCTGCTGCTTTCCAATCTCCTCTTCTTAACAATGTAAAACAAACTCCATATCACAACTGCCCCTGTCAAACAAAAAACTACCCCTACAATTATCACGATTATTATTTTTTTGGAAGACTTCCTAGTTTTGGTCTTGGTACTGAAGCTCCATGAAAGGACTGTGTGCGTTTCACTGAAATTTTCAGCAAAAGCAGAAATCCCTACTACAAAATTATCTGGAAGATATTTAGAGCTATCCAAAGAATGCGCAAGAACGGGATCTCTTTGGGACATAGAGCTATTGGAGGCATTTGAAAAGAATATTTGCAGGTATTTTTGTATACCGTTGTAATCTATATGTGCATTCCACAGCGTACCATCATTTAATGATTCATTCAAGTCGGTGTAATTATAAGTCGGAGAAGGACGATACCCACCAACATCGGTGTAAACCGAAATGTTACCATAAGATTCAACTGCCACCATGTCGACTGAGAGTTCAGATCCATTTCCGGGAAGACCGCTGAAATAATCAGCTGAGTGAGCACTTGTCGCGATTTCTTCGGATGTCATGAAGAAAGCGATTCCACCGTATGTATTTATATAACCAAGGCTCTGGTTATAATGCTTCATAACAAATTGAATGTCTGTAGTGAAACTTTCAAGAGAAGACAGCCGAATGGTCTCATTGTAAACAACTCTGCCTGCCGTTTTGTTGGTCAATTTGTAATGAGCATTTGTAATGTTTGTAAGATGGACTTCACCCTCTGATATTTTTGCGTCATTTACACAGAGAATGTTGCTTCTATTGCATCCTGTGAATTGAGAGAAGTTGAAGTTCACTCCCGCAGACTCGACCATTAAAATGGGGATAGACTGATTCTTCATTACGCAGACCATACAAAACACAGCAATTAATTGGGCAAACTTAGACGTAGCCATCTAACAAACTCTATTTAGCACGGAGAAAGGAAAAGAATTTGGTGAAGTATTAGAATTCACATATTTAGCAAGGAGAAAGGAAAAGAATTTGTTGAAGTATCAGAATTCAGAGTAACAATAAGAGAAGAGCATGTGAGAAATGTGGTTGCGAATAAAACATGTAAGCAAAGATAAATAATAACGTTATTTCTTACATTTTTCACTTGGTAGGAATTATCTAAATCTAAACTATTTTGATTCCCAATTTTTCGTGGAGCAACAGGTTTTTATGTATCTTGTTTCCTCCACTTTGTGTACGGTGAGGACAATTTAAGGTATAGATTCATTCTAAAGAGCTTGGATTGCACGTGCACCGTCTCGTACAGTTGGAATGCTTTGAGATTTTTATTCGATGTAAAATTTATAAACGTGGTCGGTCCCTCCCTAGTGGGTTATTCAAGTATTTCCGTCGAAGTCCAGCTAAGAGTCGGAAATATCTGTACGGAAATGTGGCTCTTATTGCCCCAATATTACCATTATATCCTTCCACTCCAGATGTAGAATCCTATCAATTTTGACCATTATTAAAGTGGAGGAAGAATGAAAAAGTGTAATAAGTTTTCAGTGGCTCTTATGGTGCCAATATTATCATTATATCCTTCCACTCAAAGATCTAGAATCTTATCAATTTTGACCATTATTAAAGTGGAGCTATGAAGAACAAAAAGGTGTGTAATAAGTTTTAATTGTAAATTAATGTTTGTTTTTTAAATAGATTTTTATATTACTCAATATTTTTCTTTTAATTTTGGGTCAATTTTGATGTGAATGTTTTAATATAAAATACTTTTATAAGTGAAATGTTCTTTTTATTAGGTTTGATATATGATCTAATTTCTATCCATCTCCATTTATTCATTTACATTGATTTTTATACACTTCCTATTTACTATGTATTGTTGTATTCCCATTTGCATTTAATTTCATACATATGCTCCTTACCTCAAAATGACTATTATCTTAAGACTCATTTCTACATTACTTGGTATCGATCTTGAGGTGCACAAGAGTGGACCTCAAATTCAAAACTTTCTAGTTCAAATTTTTATATTCACAATCCTTTCTACAAATCATTATAAGAAAACTCAACACATGTTTGTGTTATATTTTGGTATTTAAAGACATTCAATGTACAATTAATCATCATTAAGAAAATAGTTGAAATAATACAATTGTTTGGTGAAATTCTTAGAGCACACTTTAATTTTCTAAAAGGATAAATAATTGTATATAATGAAAGGCCACTTAAATGTTGACAAATTTTGTAAGTTGATCTTTTTCATCTTGATTAATTTGACCAACCAATGAATTAACCGAGGAGAACACGATTGTCTATTGAATCAAAAATCTCCACAAAGTTGTTCTAAAACAACCCACCTTGTCAAAATTCAAATATTAGGGTAATAGTTGATTTTAACCCAACAAATAATATTCCAATATAGTTCTTTTTTGGGTGGAACTTCCACATCTCCCTTTTTTTGGGATGATAAAACTTCAACGACCAACACTATGGGTAATGTTGTAACCTATCACAACATGCCCCTAAAATTTATTATGGGATTATAATTTTCTCAAAATTAGAAGAGTTTTTGTTTTTATGTTTTATTTTGATCTAATTCATTTTTGTGAAAACAATTTATCAGTGTTGCTAGTTTTGAATGAGCCCAAGGGACCATTTTGTTTTAATTTTTGAAAAAAAAAAAAAAAGTTTTACTTTACAAATTTCAAACCTTTCAAAGTCCCCAAAGCCTTTTTAAATGCAAAATTGCATGTTGCATCAATTTTTTGAAGTTTGTAGTATTTAAACTTGCAAACCAATTGGCCAATCCATTTCACCATTTCACATTTCTTAACTTGTCAATTACTCCAATTTTTTGCTGATCTAGTCCTTTTATTGATTTTGAATGATTTGTTGACATTATTTATTTGATTTTTTTGTCAAATTTGGTCTCCTCTTCAAATTATTAGTTTAATTTTCTAATTTAATTTATAAAACTCATTTGATTTTGATTTAGGAGAAAAAAATACAAATTCTAATAATTTAGATTGCAAGTGTTCTGGTTTTCAAAACTCATTCCCTAGTTTTGTACTCGTACCAAATTTGATAAAAAATCTAATTTATCACCTAGAAATACTTATAAAACTTTAAAATTTATTAATGGAGAATAATAGATTAGAGAAAACTTATAAATTTTTATATTTTTAGTTTTCTTGGGCCACAATGTGTGTTGACCTTTGACTTGGTCAATTCTTTGTTTCATGCGTAGATTTTTTTTTTTTGATGAATAGGCAGCTATCTATATTAAATTAAAGATAAGAGTACATATTCACAAAAAAAGGGCGGGTGGTAAAAAGGCACACCCCAAAAGTCACATGGGCAGTGCCCAGAAATAGCTAAATATCAAGTCAATTGGGCCTAGCCCAAAAGTCCAAAAGCATGAGAAATTAAAATAGCAAACAGGCCATTAAGTGACCAGAGCAGCGCCAACAGAGTCAGGAGGGTCTCTGTCATCCATATTTTTCCCCCATACATCAATGGGGTCTGGAGCGATGTAAAGAGGAGCACCCCAACCATTGTCATCATCTTTTTTATCTTTATCTTCTTCCTCGCGCTGAGGTGAGATTGCAACCGCCAGCCGCGGAAAGCTTTTACCATTAGTAGGCCATCCAGATTCAAAGGTAGGTGGAGTATCAGAGGGCCACCCAAAACCACCACCGTCGCTCCCTAAAGCACCACTAGAAGGCCATCCCTAACTAGCCCACGACGAAGGAGAGTGAGCATGCCGAGGAGGGTGAGAGTCCCACCGAGCAAGAGGCTAAGAAGAGGGACATGCAGAGCCACTCCGCTACCGGCCCCGAGAGGGTGAGTCAGGGACCTGAGCCACAGCACAAGGGGCATTGCCCTAGTGGTCCAGGAGGACCTGTAGGTGAGCCACCTCTAGTGCAACTTTATTAGCTTACACCTATATTTGTAAAAGAACATTAGAACAAATAACAACTTTAGCATAGAGAGAAACATTAATATCCATTTGAGAATGAGAAAATATGTAGGAGTTTCTATCTTTCCAGATGTTGAAGAGGATTTTCACCCTGAAAGTGTGTCAAAGCTGGGTGAACTTAGCAAGGATCCCAAGCGGATGTCCTAGCAGAAACATATGCTAAGAAAAAGGTTTCAGTCGAAAGGGCTGAAAGAAGTCATGAATCCAAGTCCAAAGTTGTTGAACTCTAAGAAAAAACCAGAAAAGATGCTTAAATCTTTCAGGTTGCCCACAAAAAGGGCAACAAGGGTCCTAGACCTCCAAGTGTAAAAGTTGAGAACCCACGTCAAGCCTTGGAAAAGAATACACCAAGTAAAGTGGGCTAGGTTCGGATTAACACTTGCAAACCAAGTGGCAACAAATATCTTTCACCAAACATGAGTAGAGGAGTGAAGAAGCCACCTCTGGTTCAAACTGTTGATCATAGGAAAATGGAGTGAAATCCACCTGTAACCAAGCCGCAGCTTATAGCTCCTTAGAGGAGTATATAGAAACCACTTCCAGTCTTTCCACCAAGGTTTGTGCCCACAAATGTTAATTTTGTGAAGCATATCTGCTGGAATGACACTCACCAGCCTATCGAAAGTAGCGTGGTCCTGGTTTTGAAGTCTGTACCGGGCCTTAAAACCATCCCACTGCATAATGCACATAGTGGGCTGATGAAAGAGTTGTTTCAGGGTCTGAATGCCCTTTTTGTGAAATCTGAGCACTTTAAGACAAGGCGATTTAGCTAAAGGTCGACCATTATGTGCAAGAAGAGGAGACCACCAAATATTTTGATGATTGAGTGAAATCCCATCACAAAATCTAGCCTCGACCCATCGGAGCCAAGGCTTAATAGCCTCCTAGGCATGCCAAATTCTTTTGGCCACAAAGGTTCCAACAATTTGAACAGGCTCCTTCATAACCAGGAGGGTTTGGAAGCCTATTCCTTTCTAGGCGAGTCTGTGAACAGGAAATCTGGATTGGATACAATGCTTGAGGAGAATCTTCTAGGCTTCATCTCCGGTGAGGGATCAGATAATCCACTTTACACAAAGAGTAGTACCTTGTCGTTGAGTGGAGAGCATCCCAAGCCCTCCAGAATCCTTGGGGAGGAAACAATACTCCCATGCAACATGATGGAAACCCTTGTGAGTTTCAAAGGAGTCCCATAGAAAATCTTGGAACAATTTTTCAAGCTTGCCATAGGCGGCTTTATAGGGAGCCCAACAAGAAGAGTAGTAAACATGAGTGGCTGCCAAAACTTTAGAGCACACCTGAAACTTACCAGCCAGAGAAAGAGGCTTGGTAATCTATTAAGAAAGTTTATGCTCAACCCTAGAGACCACAGCTTGCCAAAGCTCCCTAGGAGAGGCCTGGAAGGCGAAAGGGATGCCTAAAAATTGAAAGATCTCTCCCTGCCTGATCCACTTCCAATTATAGTTTTGAAGCCACACAGGAGTGGGTAACATAGACTGTCTGTAGCATAAGGTCTTGTGTCATTGGATGGTAGATCCAGAAGCAAGACATAAAGTGTTGATACAATCTAGGGTAGCAATAATCGATTCTTCTTCCTCCAAGAGAGTGAGAAAGGAATCATCTGCAAAGTGGCCATTAACAAGCTACTCCTGAGAGTTCGAGAGAAGAATCCCTTTGACACGCTACTGAGAAAAAAAATGGGCTAGAAGGTAGCCAAAGTCCTCAATTGCAAGCACATACAAAGAGGGGGTGGGAGGACACCCCTGCCGGATTGAGCTAAAAAGGCCAAAAGCAGAAGACTAGTGGCCATTAATGGTTATGCAAGTTGAGACATCAACAAAAAGCATACAAACAGATTGGATGAAATTGGGCCCAAACCCCAAATCTTGCAACATCACAAGAATGAAAGGCCATTCAATACGATCATAGGCCTTGGCGAAGTCAATTTTGATGAACACAACTTTTTGATTTGAGCGTCGGGCCCACTCCATGCCTTCCCAAAAAATAATAATATTATCCATAATGAACCTAGATTTGATGAAACCAGTCTGCTCTAGGTGCATAATATGAGGCAAAAGATGGCGGATTTTCAGAGCCATAGCCTTGGCAATTATTTTGTAGGAGACATTGAGAAGCTTGATGGGCCTCCAGTTGTAGATATCCTCTGGATCCTCAGGCTTAGGTATGAACTTTATATTGCCCTTGTTTATTAAATTTCCTAGAGAGTTGGCTTGAAAAGCCTCAAGCTAAACATGATGCAGATCACTCCCAACACAGTCCCAAAGGGCTTTGTAGAATTCACAAGGGAAGCCATCAATCCCATGAGCCTTGTCATCAGCCATAAAAAAATGGCTTCCTTGAGATCATCAATTGTCAACAATTGATCACAAAAAGTTTTTTGGGCTAAAGAAAGGCTATGTGGCACAACAACAAGGCAGTCCTGAAGGGCTTGCTATCACATAAGCATGGAGTCCTGTGCAGTGAACACCTGCTCATAATGGCACACAAAATCCTGGAGAATGTCAAGGAGTTCAAAGAGCACCTGAGTACCATCCTTAATTTTTTTGATGCCTGGGGATGAGTGTTTGGAATGAAGTGCCAAGAAACATTCTTTGGAAGCATGATCACCGATCTTAATCTAATGCAATCGAGCTTTGATTTGTGCTCCTCTGGCAGCGTAATTATCAACCACTTTCTTTTTGTGCCTTAATTCTGCCACCCTGACTTGATGTGATGGGGGGAAAGGGATGGCCACCAAAGCCTCCTTAGCTGCACGTAAGTCAGCAATGGTTGCCTCATAGGATCCCTAGTGAAATATGGTCATCTGATACCCATAAATACGTAAGAATCGAGCGGTACGAGTGATGGCATCATTCCACCAAGTAATCCACCTTGTTTGGCCAACTGGTCTACACTCCAAATTCCACACTTCATGAATGTAGGCCATGTAGAAGTTGACAAAACCAACTTTAGACTCCAAGAACACCTACATGCAAATGGATACCTGTCACAAGGAAGAGAATGGATGGAAAAAACAAACAAGGGTTTAAAGCTCTGAAAAATGGAGAGATTGTCTTATCAGAACAAAAAGGAATTATGAATATACAATGGATCAATCCTTAAGAAGGAGATCATGCAAAACCTAAAAGAAACCCTAATAGGAAAACATTTAATAATTAATATAATTATTAAATGTCACTCAATGCAAACTAAAGTGAAATCTTAAGAGAGGAATAAAGGTAACATAATTAAGTTAAAACCTTTACTCTAACACCCCCCCTTAAGATGAGCAAGAGTGCAGCAAAAAACATGTGCAAGAAAGCAAAGGTAACTACAATGCATGAAAGTAAACATGGGTCTCGACAACTAGGCCAGATCAGGTACCCAAATACAACCAAATCTCTGTAAAGTGGAGAAATAGAGAAAACCTCATGGGAAAAACTCTACTCCAAAAAGAGATGTTGGAAGCCATGAAGAAAATCACTGAAGCAGAAGAAGCTGCAAACAACTGTCAAAAGATGACTGTTATGGTGTTGAAGAACCTCCTCTGAAGATAGGATGATCAGGATCAAGAAGACAACAATTTTGATGAGTGCCCCAAACGACACTACTCGAATCAGATGGCAAACAAAGACAAACACCTGGAATGAAGATATAGATGGCACAAGTACCAATAGTCTAAAAAACACTGATCAACTTATAATGGAAGATTCCTTCCAAGATGAAACCAAGGAAGCATTAACATGAATAGTAAATACCCCCCCATAATGTTGAACTGGGAGACCTTGACAGATCCACTGAAATGTTGTGTAACACCTTGTAGTGCATGAAGGAGAAGAAACAACATCTGAAAGTGCACAAGAAAGCACTTGCAACTGAAAAAGTGGTGTGCAAAACAAAACACACATGGATGAGGCTGGAATCATATGGATCCAATGTCGTCGTGGAGGGACACTCATCGGACAAAGATGTGATGGTAAAAAATAAGGCACTACACAACCCCCCCATGGCACTTTATAAAATAGTGCGAGTATAAAATATGGCACAACCTTATGTGAAAAATCCCCAAAATACATGTACAATAGTGTGGCACTTTATCTCAGTGCATTTACATACAAGATTTCTTACAAATGATTCTCAAAGTACCCACAAAGGACAAAAAACTAGAAATACATGAAGAATAGTCAAAAAACAAAGCATCCCATACAAATGAGAAGTTCCCAAGAGCTAATATGTCCAGGTAATTCACCAAAGTGTGAAAACACAAAAAACTAAATAAAATATACTTGGAGGTAAATATGGAAATATTGCATGGATGGAACTGAAGAGCTCTGAAATATGGTTCCAACGCCGCTGAGATCACGAAAAACGGAGAAACTAGTCAAAAGTTATGATCTCGGGACTAAAAAAGGCTCCTTTGACTTCAACTGGTTGTAGAATGCACCAGAAAAAAAATGAAGCAATGAGACCCACACCATTGGAAATTTGACAGAACCATCTTTCCGATGATATCTTGTTTGCCAAAAAACGATATCGTATGCCCAAGTTATGGCCTCTGGACGAAAACAACTCCAAAGGGGAAAAAATATAGTGCAAGATTAAATTTGATGGTCATACGGTTGTCGCAGCAAAAATCTGAACCTAAAATTCATGGCCAAATGGCCATCACCACATTTCTTCAATTGGACTTATTACAGAAAAAAATGTTTTTTATATAAAAGAACAAAATAAAAAAAACTTCGATTTTAAAAAAAAAAAGAATGGGGTGGCCTGTGTACTGCCGTCGGCGGTACTGTCAGACCGTCAGTCGGTAGTAAAGCCACCAGCGACTGACAGTACGCTACCTGGAATACATAAGGGGCCCGCAGGCCTGAGTACGCAGGTGTTGCAGTACCCGGTACCAAGGCCTAAGCAAGCCTTTAAAAGGCTTTTTTGTTTTGATTTTTTTTTTTTTCAAATCAAAAAAACATTTACAATTATTTTTAAAAAAAATTCTGACGAAAATAAATGCAGAAAGTTTTTTACTAGGGTGTAGATGGATGGTCATATGGGTAAAAAAAATTTGCCTCTCAAATCAACTTTGTCCAAACTAGACGAATGAACAGTCAATTTAGGGGTTTTGGACCGCTGTGGATCCAACGGCAAGGTCCATTTGGACTCAAAATGCTTTGAAATTGCATATGATTTCTTGGATCAAAAAAGCAAACCCTAAAACTATGAATGCCTGATCCAACCCTTGTAGCTCCAAATTCTTCAAACAAGAATAGGCATGTAGTAGGAAAGCTCTAATACCATGTAGAAGTTGTCAAAACCAACTTCAGACTCCAAGACCACCTGCATGCAAATGGATACCTATCACAAGAAAGAGAATGGATGGAAAAAATAAACAAAGGTTTGAAATGCTGAAAAATAGAGAGATTATCTTATCAGAACAAAAATGAATTATGAATATACAATCGATCAATCCTTAAGAAGGAGATCATGCAAAACCTAAAAGAAACCCTAATAGGAAAACATTTAATAATTAATATAATTATTAAATGTCACTTAATGCAAACTAAAGTGAAATCTTAAGAGAGGAATAAAGGTAACTTAATTAACATAATTAAGTTAAAACCTTTACTTTAATAGGCCAGAGTGGGCTTGTGGCAGAGCAAAGACGTGTTCAAAAAGAATTCAGTTTTACATGGGCGAGGCTGACAAGACATCCATTCAATATGAAAAGAAATTGGGAAGTGATCAAACAGATTCACATCCACTAACGGCTTCATTGGCAAGGCAAAGTTGGCAAAAGAAAAAAATATCGAGATGAGATCATGGCATGATCAAGGTGTTTAAAAACTCTGTTAGAACCGGCCCTGTAATTACACCAAGTGTGCCAGAGGGAATGAGAATGGTGGTAGCCAATATTGGATAAAAAAACCCCAATTTATTATGCATATAAAACCATGCCTCTCATTCACCAGCTACCCAACGGAAGGGAAAGGTGCCATCCTTGTCATAGGCCACCTCGACCATATTAAAATCCCTGCAGAGTAACCAGGTGGAAAATGGTAAAGAATCAACAATCCAACACCAAAGAAAAGAGCGCTCCACAACATCATTACAGGCATAGACATTAATAATCCTGAAGCAATGATTATCAATGTGAAGGAGAACCCAGACTATCCACTGAGAAGGATCAGTCTCATGATCCACAACACAAGAATGGAAATGTAGGGAAAAAAGATTGACGGCTATGCCACGCCTAGCTTCATGCAAATTGCAAAACATAGCACTAGCTGGCCAAATAGAACGACAAGTTGAGGCAAGCAGAAACCCTAAAATTTTAACTTCTTGGAGACAAAGCACTTCAATACCTGAGTATTTATGTAAGGTATCTCTAACAGAATACTTTTTGGAGAGGTCAGTTAGACCTCGAACATTCCATGAAAGAAAATTCATGGATGAAACTCTTCCATACTTTTGGAATCTAGTTCCTCCTCAACCAGGGAAGAGAAAATATTCTTCAAGAAATCATGTGGAATTGAACCAATCTGAATAGGGGGTGAAAACCTTCACTTTTCTGGCACATATTCTCCTTCTTTAGGCGGTGGGGACGGACTATGAGACCACTATTGAGCCCCCGTTGTGGGAGGGATATTCGGCTCAGTGTACATAACATCCGTAGGCTGAGGTGTGGCCTTTGACCTGGGCTGCCTTGAAATAGTAGTAGCTCTAGAAGGAATGGTTGTCCATTTCTTTGAAGGGTTTGAAACAACTTTGGGTGGTTCAGGGGCCTTGCGGGCCAACCCATAACTAGTTGGATTATTTTTTTGGTTTGTAACCGTGGTCCACTTTGTTTCATCCTTAGCAAAAGGCTGCATCTTACGAGGTTTTTCAACATCTCATGATGGGGATGGTGTACGAGGCATTGTCAAAGGGCATTCCTTGATCTTGTGGTCAGTTGGCTGGCACCGATAGCACGTTTTGGGCAAATTGAAATATGTGACTTTCTAGGTGTGCTTAATAGCTCCTATTTGAGTGTCCACAAATTCTTTCAAATCCTTGGATAGGTCCACCTCCACACAGACCCGCTTCTGAGGCCAGGCTTGGAAAAACCTATTGGGTTTTATACAAATAACCCTCCCCATAAAGGAAGCAATGTGATTCAGGAAGGGCACACAAGGCAAAGGCAGAATGAGAAACTCAATCCAGATCGGAACCCACATTTTGGTTGTCATCCATGCTTGGAAAACCAACAAGGATGAACTAACATACCAGGGCCCATGGCCTAAAATAGCCTAGACATGATTAACTTTCACAAAGTGGAATAGAAAGAAACCTTTGATCAAGTTTTGGACCATATCAAGGCAGACCGCATGAGGGACCCAGGCCTTGCTGACCCATTCTTTCAACACAGCTTTGGGGGGAGTCCTCCCAACAAAACAACCCACAAGGGTGTGTTGTTCAAGCCATTGGTAAGCATAATGAAAATCTGGGAAAGGCAAAATCACATCAACTGGGGCATCAAAATTCTTACCTCGTGAAAGACATTCAAAACAAATTTTCGAGGACATTTGTTCGGAGGAGGAGCCATTGAACTGCACCAACGAACCGTTAACACCAACATGAATTGTTGGGTTAGAGTCGGTTGAAGGCATAATAAACCCCTTAAACCATAGTAAATGCAATCATACTCAATGAGGGAGGAATTTTCCTGCGTAGAAGGTTCAGTATGACGCAAGAGGGGCCAAGGATGACTACAGAAAACAAAAAACCCTAGCAAAGCTCATTCACTCAAAATCCTGCATAGATTTTACACTATGTAATGCATAACACAAGGTAACACTATATATAATATGCGTACGCATTACTTAAGGTTTTTTAAACATATCAATCTATGTTATTTACACACTACATTCAACATTTACTTACTATACGGTTTACCATTTATGCATTACTTTTGAGCCTTCTTATTGCCCTTTATATGCACTGCATTATCTACTCTTCTATGCATCTTTAATGACTCATTTCTATGATGGTTATTTTCTTTACTTACCTTGCTATGGCATTGGCTCAATACTTATTATCATGTGCTTTGAATTTGTTAGTCAAAGATACATATTGTTGGCTTATGCGTTGGTTTACACTTATGGTCTTATACATTGGTCTTTACTGTACCATTTCATTTAATTTGGTAGTGTTTTACATGTGTTCTAAGGTTACAATGTATTTCAACTTGCATAATCAATATGTTATAAATTGTGCACTATTCCTATACCCAAGCTTACTTTTGACAATTTCAAAAGTAAATAAACATTAACTATATATATATGAAATAAAGAAAATAGGTGTTATGTGAGATACCCATTCTTCCTCAATTCATTAGGAAATGAGATCCACATCATAAAATAATTATCAAACTTTAGCTGAATGAAGTCAAAGTGTGAATCTACAAATTTTCTTTTTTGTGTCAAGATGGGGGTCCTGGTCAAATGACATTTTGGAGAGAAAAACTAAAAATAGTAAATCAACTCCAAAATGCAATCTAACACTTGGAATAACAATATTAAGCTCAATATTGAAAGAATCATAAAATAAAATGCAGATCAAAGAGAGGTAGATCTGAATGTACCTTTCACCAAAATTTATTTTTTGAAATTGATATGGGACTCATTCACCCAAGGGTAGATGGGTCCTAAGTTAGGGTTTTTCTACAACTTTTGAGAGCCTCTTCTATAGATCCGAGTCTTTCAGTTTTCCCAAGTTTCAAATTTGGAAAGTCGGAAATAAATTTTGTAAGTGAGTTTCCATGGGATGACATTTTTTTGCAATTTTAACAAGTTCTCTAATTTTTCTCTTCAAGAGATCTTCAAGATTTCTTTCACCTAAATCTATAGTCACAAATCAAGAGGGAAAAAAGTTATGTTTTTGGTAAATGGGGGTTTGCCTTGGTCAAACCATGTTTTGGTAATCAAACCTTGAAATGAAATAAAATAGTATGAAAGGAATGATGAATGTACAAATCAATGTCACAACTCACTAAAACCTTGAATACACCTTGGAATGTAAATCTATAACTTGCATGAAATGGCTTCAATGGATGTGGATCTTGAACCTTGAATCTTGCTTGAGATAATGAATTTGAATGCTTGAATGGATCATGAAACCTACATCATCATATTAGCTCCAATAACACGCATGATGCAAGAAGACTTTGACATGATAATTGGATCTTTATTGTTGCAATAAATCTTCAATAAATATTCTCTTGAATTCCTTGAATTGTTCTTGAAATGCTCTTAAAATTTCTCTTTAAGTCTCATAAACTTGCTAGGTTATTGAATTTCTTTTCTAGGATTTTAAATGATGAAATAGCCTTAAGTTTATAGATATGTATCCTTAATTTCCCAAAATTAAAATATCACAAGCCAACATTGAATCATAGATTTGAATATGTTAAAATACCACAAAAAACATAATTTAAATTTAGGTCCTAGGTCTCAGGGAGGACCCATTCGCCCATGGGTGAATGTGTCCTAGGTCCCTAATCCTAGGACACACATTGTTAAATGAGAAGTGTTATGTTAAGGCATTGAAATGTGCTTGACAATTTTTTCTTGGAATTTTTACAACACTAAGCCAACTGATTAGTGTTAGCTTTACAAAGTAATAAGAAAACCGAAAACACTCAACACCAAGAATGTGCCCTAAAACCCGATGTGGGTGAGGGGCTAGCATATGGTGGAGGTAAATGCTCAATAAATTGAAAGAAAATTACAATTGAAAGTAAAGAGGTAGTGAACCAGCCATGAACAATTTCCACACTTCCACTTATTCAGTGGGGGGAAAAGGAAACAAAACAAACTAATTCATCCATTGCGGCAGGCATCCACTTGTGAGTGGGAATTCACCACTTTTATTGGGTACAAATGAGAGATTATTAAGTTATTTTTCCACACTGGCGGTAAACCATCCAGGGGTTACAAATGTAAGAAATTAAGCACAAGTAAGTAGTAAATAATGACTGAAACAATACTACTATTATCAATTTTACAATGTAAAGAACTTCTACAAATTACAAGTGATTACAATTAGAATTGAAGCAAAAGAAAAAGATTTCCCTCTCTAGAATCTCTCAATTATTGAAGTAATGAACTAAAATCAAAGATTGAAATGAATGTGGAATAAATCATCAAACTGGAAGTTTGAACCAACAAACAACAAATCACCAAAAATGACAAATCTCTTAGCACACTTCAAAACTTCAAACCAAACTGAAATTTATCCACTTCTATAGTGAGGCAACCAAGAAACCATCACTTTCCAGCCTTCAAACTTAACAAAGACAACCAACACAAATTCCAAGGTAATTAACGAATGGTACGACCCTAGGAGGGGGTCGACCTCACTTATTAAATCAGTCATGCTTCATATTAAATTATGTCCTTGCACCAAAAGGGGCACTTCAAGAATATAGATGGATAGAAACAATACCTACAAGCAAACAAAAATCACCCAAAGAGTTGTATGCAAATTTGAATTTTAGCGATGAGTGAACCAACAACATCAAAATCTAATAAACTCCAAAATTCTTCAACTATTAAGTTCAATCTACTAGTCTGGATGAGAAGCAGCTTTGAAAACCAACTAGGTGTTATCTTTCAAACATGAAATTGGATTAGAACTAGGAGGTAAGTATCCCTCGAAATAAAAATCAAGTTCTCATTCCGACGACATAACAATAGCATAAACATTGGATGAAAATGTTGGGAAAGTCTGCCTCAACTTTCTAGTCTTATCCCATGAAGACTTGGCATTTTTCTCCATGTTCTGCTCTTTACCACTATACCACGGTTGTCTGGCTTGGTCTTGGTGGTGTTTGTCTAGCGGTTACCACCTTACCGTGCGCGGTGAGTTCACTCACCATGGTGGCACGGTAAGGCTGCCTATAGCCTACACTGGTGATTACTACCTTACCACGCGTGGTGAGTTCTCTCACTGTGGTGATGCAGTAAGGCCGCCAATGGCCTGGCTTGACAGTTACCACCTTACCATTGGTGATGTTCCCTCTCACCGCGGTGTCAACAGTGAGACTGCCAATGGTGGGATCGGTGATTACTTCCTTACTGTTGGTGGTGGTCCCTCTCACCGCAGTGTTTGCAGTGAGATCACCAGCGGTGGGCTCGGTGGTTACCGCAATACTGCAGGCGGTGGTTCCTCTCACTGCGGTGAGACCATCAACGGTCTTCCTAGTGGTTACCGCCCTACCGCGGGGTGGCCTAGCGGCCCCCGTGGTAGTACGGTGTGACCGCTAGTGATTTGCTCGATAGATACCACTGCATTGCGGTAAGGCTCGATTGACTCAGCGGTAGCGCAAGATGGCTGAGGGTGAGCTCGGGCAAGCTCACCGCCATACTGCAAGGTGAATCAAATAGGGGCATGGTAGTGCAGTGGTGTCAAGGTGCGAGCTCGAAAGACTTACCGCTATACCGCGAGGCGAGTCGGATAGGGCAACGATAGCGAGGTAGAAGGTTGGGTGAGCTCAGGCGAGCTCACCACTATACCGCGGCTAGGTCAAAGGAGCTCGGGTGAGCTTAGAACTCGGTTGATCGAGTTGAACAGGTTTGATCGATTGTCAAAAGGAGGGAACGAATTGTTTCACAACACGTGGAAAATTCTTTGAGATCTGATTGACCAAAAGTTTTATTCCCTGATTACGATAGAGATGCATTATTAAACAAAGGTTGATGGACATGTCTGAGATCAATTTATTGCTATGCGGCTTGATGCATGCTGAATAAGTGGTGCACATTATCAGAAATGGAAATCTTGCAGGTGGATAATTTATTATCCTGATGACCATTGCTGGCAAGGATGGGCTGAACAGGTAAGCACACAGTGGAAGAATATAAGTATTCTTGTGTGCAGTTCGATAAGGATTACGAGGGACGAGTGAGAGGCTGAGAGTGTTCGAGCCGTATTTTACTGTGAACACTTAGACTCTCATATCAGGAAGGATGTGAACCTATGGAGGCCAAGAGGCTGGGCTGGCCGTGACAGCCATTTGTGAGGAACTGAAGGGAATCTACACAGTATGTCATGAGGAAATTGTAACTATGTGAAGATTCTATTTTATGTTTCCTGCCTTTTCTCTAGATGGACTAGATGTATTTTCCTGAAGAGCATAGCTATGGTTTTGTATTGTAACCATTTTAGTTACTGAATAATACATGTGAGTTGAGTGTTTTGGAGGGTGGGGTTTTTTACCCGAAAGGGTTTTCCCCACATAAATCTGTGTGTTCATAGTTTTTTCTTTCATGTTATCTGATTCTGCAAATTGAATCTATGCTTGTGTTGAATATGTTATAAGTTAAGCATTTACTTTTCTCAGAGGATCAATAGGGCATCAACTATGCCTGCTTCCACTTTATGTCATAGTTGTTTGTGTCTTTGTTGTGATTTGAAATGAAAATCACTAAGGCACTGCTATCTTAGATGCCTATTTTATGGTGACAGACCGACTCCTTATCCCCAACAAGTGGTATCAGAGCTGGTTGAAGGAGGTCGAGGCTTGATTATACCAACAAATGGTGTCAAAGCCTTCTCTGGTTATTGAAGTTCTGGGTATTTCTCCTGTGATGATTTCTTAGCCTGGCAAGCTTGAGGAAATGTGGAGAAATCGTTTGGTGATTGATCCTTCGATGAGTGAAGGTTTATGCTTCTTTGATTCAACACGTAGGTTTGAAAGATCTTGGAGATGACTGGAGTTGATCATATTGGTGCAATATGGTCTGAGGCTCCTGGCTCACAGCAAATGTTCTTGATGCAAAGGGCGTGAGATGTGCTTATGGTTGTGTTGCAACAAAGTGTGGTTCCATACTAGGTGTCTGTGTGAGAGGCTTCCTAGCGGTATGGAGTTGCTTGTGTTGCTATTCAACCATGAAGTTTTGTGCTTTTGTTGGGTGTTCTAACTTAGCACTGAAGGCGATGTCTTTATTGCTCTGATTGCATGG
>CM021104.1:20150485-20351221 GCA_007115665.2 Sequoiadendron giganteum
TGTAACTATGTGAAGATTCTATTTTATGTTGCGTACCTTTTCTCCTGAAGAGCATAGCTCTGGTTTTGTATTGTAACCGTTTTAGTTACTGAATAATACATGTGAGCTGAGTGTTTTGGAGGGTGGGGTTTTTTACCCAAAAGGGTTTTTCCCACGTAAATCGGTTTGTTCGTAGTTTTTTCTTTCATGTTGTTTGATTCTGCAAACTGAATCTATGCTTGTGTTGAATCTGTTATAAGTTAAGCATTTACTTTTCTCCGAGGATCAATGGGGGATCAACTGTGCCTACTTCTTCTTTATGTAATAGTTGTTTGTGTCTTTGTTGTGATTTGAAATGAAAATCAGTAAGGCACTGCTATCTTAGATGCCTATTCTATGGTGATAGACCTACTCCATATCCCTAATAGAAAAGAGTCGGAGAAAAACTTCTCTTTTATAGAAAAAGATGTGACTTTTCAAATTCCCAAAACTCCTCCAAGAATGGGACACCAAAAGTTCCTTTTTGAAATATTTTAAATTTTACAAATATTAAATCCCTCTAAGAAAGGCTTCCAATTCAAGGCATAATAAAACCTTATTAAATGTTTAATATTTCCTTCATGAAGGCATCCCCTTTCATGGCCATGGTTAAACATAACTAAAAGTTAATGAACTAGGCCAAGGGGTCAACTTGAAATTATAACATCAATGCCTTGAAATATATTAGTTCACCAAATAATTCTTTTTAAAATCCAAAATAAAACTCAACCAACTGCTCCAACTGAAAATGAATTACTAGAGTACTGACAACTGATCACTACCAAAAATAGAATTTACTAAAAACTATAAATTTTGAGAAATGCCAAAAAACCTCCAAACAAGGAAACCTTGATTTCACCTCAACGAGCCTACGGGCTTCTAGAATAGGCTGAAGACCTACTAAGTTGATCACTAACTAGGAGGGGACATTATAGTCCACCCCCCTCAAGATTGCTTGTCCTCAAACAACCATAAATATGGATGTTGCAAGATATGTTCATCTTCCCATGTTGCATCTTCAATAGGCAAGTTCTTCCATCTCACCAAATATTCTCCGATTGTTCTTTTTCTTAAAGAACACTCCCTAGTATCAATAATTTCTTCTAAAATCAATACCAACTGACCTTCCTCATCCAATGGAGGTAACTCTGAAGTAGCAACTATATTGTTCCCAAGCTCCTTCTTGAGGTGTGACACATGGAAAACGTTGTGTAGTTTTCTAGCAATTGGAAGCTCCAACTCATATGCCACCTCACCAATCCTCTCAGTGACTTTGAATGGAGCATAAAAACATGGCTTTAAATTTTTGACACCACTCTTCTTGATAGAAGACTATCTATAGGGTTGGAGTCTCAAGTAAACCATATCTCCCACTTCAAAATATCATTCAACAGGCTATTGATCAGTGTATAACTTCTACTAGTTTTGAGCTTGTTGTAGATTTTCCTTTAGAGATTTCAAGATGTCTTAGCTTTTATAAAGCATATCCTTTGCCTATGGAGCTCTACTATCACCAAACACCAAATCTACAAAGTTAGGAGCATCATATCCATAAAGATCCATAAAAGGAGACATCTTAATTGACATATGATAGGAAGAGTTATAAAAATACTCTCCCAAATGAAGCCACTTAACCCAAGCTCTTTGCTGCCCTGAAACATAATTTCTAAGGTAGCCTTCTAACCACTTGTTTACAATATCGTATTTCCCATCCATTTGTGGGTGATAACTAGTGCTTGGGGTAAGCATTGTACCACTCAATCTGAAGATTTCCTGCCAAAAAGTAGTTAGGAACTTGTTGTCCCTATCACTGATAATAGTTCTAGGAAAACCATGCAAACAAAAAAAATCTCTAAAGAACAATTCAACTACTTGAGCTGATGTAAATGAAGTTGTGATGGCATAAAAATGAGAAAATTTAGTTAATCTATCTATCATGTCCTTGCACCTTAAGCAACCCTGTGATGAAATCCATTGCAATGCTCTCCCATTTTTTTATTTGGAATTGGCAAGGGCTGCAACAATCCATTTGGGAAAGAGTGTTCATTTTTATTCATTTGACAAGTAGAACACTCTCTTATGTAGTTCAATACTTCTTCCTTCATCCCTTTCCAAGTAAACCTTTCTCGGATTTGCTTATAAGTCTTGAAAAACCCTTGATGACCAGTAAGGGGAACATCATGGAAAGATTGTAGAGACTTCTTTTTAAGCTTAGATTCAGGCACTAGAAAGATCCTACCTTTATAAAGAATCAAACCATCAACCAACTTATACCTTTCATCATCCAAATGATCTTCTACTATGCTGGTTGCAAACTAATTTTTTGCATAATCAGCAGTAATTAATTCCTTCCAATCTGTTGAAAGGTCACAAATTAACTACAAATGAGGTCTTCTCGATAAAGCATCTGCCACTATATTGTTCTTTCTTTTGACATACTCAATGTAAAATTCATAATTTTGGATCTTACTTACCCACTTCTAGTGCCTTTCATTCAAATCCTTTTGGTGCATAAAATTTTTAAGACTGTTGTGATCAATCCTAAAAAAAAATTTACTTCCCACCAAATATTGACGAAACTTGGACAATGCATGCATAATGGCAAGCATCTCTTTGTCATAAATTGAGTATAAATTTTATGTTCCTCTCAATTTTCTACTCTCAAAGATAATAGAATTTTTTTCTTGAATGAGAACAACTCCTACTCCTTCACCTGAAGCATCACATTGCAACTCAAAAGGCTTCTTGAAATTAGGTAAAGCCAATACTGGACACGAGCTCATGATATGCTTCAACTTATCAAAGACTCCTTGTGCTTTATCTATCCATAGGAAATATCCTTTCTTTGTAAGATCTGTAAGGGGGGCTACCATGTGAGAATACCCCTTGACAAACCTTCTATAAAAACCACACAAGCCCAAAAATCCCTTCAAGGGAGTCACATTCTTTGGAGGTGGCCAATCAAGGATAGCTCTAAACTTCTTAGGATCAACTTTTACACCCTTAGAACTGATAATGTGACTGAGATAAAGCAGCTTCGTCATCCTGAATTCACATTTTGATTATTTGGAAAACAAGTATTTTGCCTCCAAAATACTAAGCACTTCTTCCAAGTGCTTGAGGTGCTCCTCCCATGACTTGCTGAAAATAAGAATATCATTGAAGAAGATGAGCACAAACTTCCTCAACTGCTGCTTGAAAATATTGCTCATATTAAATTGAAATGTTGCTAGAGCATTTTTCAAACTAAATGACATGAAAAGGAATTCAAAATTCCCATAGTGGCATCTAAAGGTAGTCTTCTCAATATCCGCCTATCTCATCCTGATTTGGTGGTAGCCGGATTGGAGATCAATCTTCAAGAAATACATAGCCCCATGGAGCTCATCAATAAGCTCATCTATCCTAGAAATATGATATATATTCTTGATTGTCTTTTGATTCAATGCACGATAGTCAACACACATATGCATTGTGTCATCTTTATTTTTAACCATCACCACTGTTGAAGCAAAAAGGATTTTTCTTGGCTGAATAAACCCCACCTCCAAGAGCTCCTTAATGGCCTTTTCTATCTCATCTTTTTGCTTCTTTGGATAATGGTATGGAGTAGTGATAACTGGATTTACACCCTCTTCTAGCTCAATCACATGCTCACACCCCCTTTCAGGAGGTCTCCCAAGAGGTAAATCACCAAAGATTTTTCTCTTCTTAGAAAGCAAAGCTTGAATATCAGGAGGATATTCCCTTTTCTCCTCTACCAAATCAGTGAGTAGGATTTAACATTCTACTGCCCATTCAACTTGATCATGTCGGATCAACCTTTTCATTCTCTTCAAGGACACTATTCGATGGCCTCCATTTGGCATCCCTCTCAAAACAATATTCCTACCATTTGAATGAAATTTCAATTCCATAGTTTGAAATTTCAATATGATCTCTCCAAGAGATCACAACCATTGTATTCCTAACACAGCACCAGTATCACCAATACCAACCACATAAAAATCATCTTTCACCTCATAATTTCCTAATCGCATGGAAAGGTTAGGAATATTCCTTGTACAAGATATGGTGAAACCATCAACTACCATCACCTTGAAGCTTTCAAATTCTTCAGTCTTCAAACCTCTCTTTTCTACCAATCCTTCATCAATGAAATTATGGGTTTCTCTTGTATCAATTAGAGCAACAATTCTTTGTGAACCAACTAATCCACAAACCCGAAAGCTTTTATTTTTTTGAAAGCTTGAAAGTTGTGCAAAAGCACTAACATCTCCAACCTTTGGCTTCTCTTCTGGAGCTACTTCACCATCACTACTTGCTAATTCGTACTACTGATCAGAAAAATTAGATTCTGCTCCACCATCAGAATAACCTTCCAATTGATGTGCTTGACCTTTTCCATAACAATAGTGACCCTTTGACTAAGGCTCACGACAAGTGTAGGAAACTCCCTCTTTTCTAAGTTGATCACGAAGTTCATCTATCATCTTTTGAAGATATTTATTGGGCTAACTTGAAGAATGATTCTTATCCCTATCCTCTTTATGACTAAAGGATTTTGACTAAAATTTTGGCCTTGGGGCAACCAACTCCATGCTCCTTGCCTTCTTTATTGCCTTATCTAAATTTGGAGGGTCGAAAGCTTTGACCCAACCCTTCAATGGCTCCATCAAAACCTTCTGTGAATAGAACCACCAATCTCCTCTTAGTAATGTTAGGTACCATTAATGATAATATTCAAAAATTAGGAACATATGTTTCAAGAGTTCCATGTTGCTTCAATTGAGCTAATTCATAGAATTTCACCTCTAGATCCTTGGTGTCAAATCTATCTATCAATTTATTGGTAAATTCCTCAGAAGTGTGGATGAGGTTATGGCCAAGAGTGACCAAACCATAATACCACCATTCATGGGAAGCTCCCTCCAAATGCAATGTAGCAAATTTTATTGTAGCTTCTTCAGGCATCGGTCTAAGAGAGAGATAGTTGTCCAAATTTTGCACCAATGACCTAGCAGTACATTTATCACTCCCATCAAAATGAGCTAAAGTCACCTTTCCCAAAGCTTGTTGATAGTCAATTCTAGGACCCGTAGGAGGTCAACACTCATTTATTCCACCATGTCTCCTACCCCTTGTATTCATGTATTGATCAAAGGTCCAAGCATCTTATATCAGGAGGTAGAGAAACATTCTCCATATAAGCTTGTCGTGCATCATTTGAAAAAGGAGTTATGGCCTCCACTTGTGGTTGTTCTTCCATTAGATTTAAAGTAGGGAAAAGAGGCCTAGAGGTTGATACTCTAGTGATTGCGACATGTTGTCCAATGGATCTTTCCCTTTTATTAACCTCTGGACTATTTCTACCATTAATTCCATTAACACCAATGTTTTCTCAAATATGATTATTTTGGGGTTGCGGATTGCTTTGAATTGCTTCTTGATCCATTATTTCTAGCAATCTTGCCATCAAATCTATCATTCCATCAAATTTATTTTCCATTCTCACCTCTCTTCCCTCCATGGTTTGTCTCACACTTTCTAGCATACTCTCAACTGTTTTACTAGTCTCCCTTTAATCTTTTGGCAATCTCTCTACTTCTAGCACTAGAGGAAACTGACTCTGTGTTCTAGCCTGATTTCTGGTGAAATATTTGAATTCTCTATCACTCATCTGACAATTGAATGTTGAAAGTCACAAGATGGCAGAAACTTATGCTCTGATACCACTAAAATGTGCTAGACATTTTTTTCTTGGAATTTTTAGAACACAACCAACACTAAGCTAACTGATTAGTGTTAGATCTACAAAGTAATAAGCAAACCGAAAACACTCAACACCAAGAATGTGCCCTAAAAATCGATGTGGGTGAGGGACTAGCATATGGTGGAGCTAAATTCTCAATAACTTGAAAGAAAATTACAACTGAAAATAAAGAGGTGGTGAACCAGCCATGAACAATTTCCACACTTCCACTTATTCAGTGGGGGGAAAAGGAAAAAAAGAAAATTAATTCATCTGTTGTGGCAGACATCCACTTATGAGTGGGAATTCACCACATTTCAGTGGGTACAAATAAGAGATTATTAAGTTATTTTTCCACACTGGCGGTAAACCATCTAGGGGTTACAAATGTGAGAAACTAAGAACAAGTAAGCAGTAAAGGATGACTAAAACAATACTACTATTGTCAGTCTTATAATGTAAAGAACTACTACAAATTACAACTAATTACAATTAGAATTGAAGCACAAGAAATAGAAGATCTCCCTCTCTAGAATCTCTCAATTATTGAAGTAATGAACTGAAATCAAAGACTGGAATGAATGTGGAATAAATCACCAGAAATGACAAATCTCTTACCACACTCCAAAACTTCAAACCAAACTGAAAGTGCTTCTTTATAGCTAGGCGACCAAGAAACCATCACTTTCCAACCTTCAAACTTAGCAAAGACAACCAACATGAATTCCAAGGTAATTAATGAATGGTACGACCCTAGGAGAGGGTCGACCTCACTTATTAAATTAGCCACTTCATATTAAATTTTGTCCTTGCACCAAAAGGGGCACCTCAAGCATATAGTTGGATAGAAACAATACCCACAAGAAAAAAAAATCACCCAAAGAGTTGTATCCGAATTCGACTTTCAGCCATGAGTGAACCAACAACATCAAAATCTGATAAACTCCAAAATTCTTCAACTATTAAGCTCAATCTGCTAGTCTGGATGAGAAGCAGCCTAGAAAACCAACTAGGTGTTATCTTTCAAACATGAAATTGGATTAGAACTAGGAGGTAAGCATCCCTCGAAATGAAAATCAAGTTGTCATTCTGACAGCATAACAATAGCATAAACATTGGATGAAACGAGCTGGAGCAAAACTTCTCTTTTATAGAAAAATATGTGACTTTTCAAATTCCCAAAAATCCTCCAAGAATGGGACGCCAAAAGTTCCTTTTTGAAATATTTTAAAATTCACAAATATTAAACCCCTCTTAGAAAGACGTCCACTTCAAGGCATAATAAAACCTTATTAAATGTTTAATATTTCCTTCATGAAGGCGTCCCCCTTCATGGCCACCTTTAAACACAACTTAAAGTTAATGAACTAGGCCAAGGGGTCAACTTGAAATTATAACATTAATGCCTTGAAATATATTATTTCACCAAATAATGCTTTTTAAAAGCCAAAATAAAACCCAAGTAATTTCTCCAACTGAAAACCACTTACTGGAGTGCTGACAACTAATCACTGCTAAAAATAGAATTTACTAAAAATAGTAAATTTTGAGAAATGCCTAAAAACCTCCAAACAAGGAAACCCTGATTTCACCTCAATGAACCTACGATCTTTCGGAATAGGCTGAAGAGCTACTGAGCTTATAACTGACTAGAAGGGGACATTACATGCATTAATGAATGTGGGGTTTCCTTTTTGGAAAATGAAATTAAATAGGCTTGGAAAATGAATTAAGGGGCCAATTAAAGAAAATTAAGCTCAATCTATTAAAGGATCCCTAAATAAGTGTAAAGGGGTACACTTTATAACACCAAAATAAGGCACAGTTAAGTCCAAATTAATATTAATTCTAAATTAAGTGTGAAAATATAAAAGGGATACATTTTTCTACACTACATTTAGCCCCCACTTTAGTAGGAGGATGAGCACAAGCGTAAACTCACACTAAGTAGATATTCAAAACATATGTATGTAGCAACAACAAGATTACTCAAGGGTGAAGCCACAATAGTGGTTTATAATTCCACTGAGGAAGGAAAACTCACAAAAAATGACCCCATGCCAAAAAATGTGATTTTGGGGGTGTGTACGAACCTATTGGTTTGAGCGAACCCATTCCCTAGTTTACGGACTAAAAACCAAATAAAAATGCATTATGTGAGGGGGTTCACTTGAACCCAGGCTAGGGGTTCATATGAACCCCTCTTATCCCTCATTCTCCCCCTCAGACACAAAAAAACCTATTTTTTTTTCACTTTGAAGCTCGGTTTGAACATGAAAATGGTAGAGAATTCACAAACCCAACTAGAATCAGGTAGTCCTCAAAATGAGCTATCCAAAAAATATAATTTTGATATGTTTTGGTTTTATTATGTATTTATTTTTTTAGTTTTATTAAATATAGGTTTTTCACTAAAAATGAAGGTCTTTGTTCTACACATGTGGAAAAATAGCAGATTATCAAAAAAAAATTGAAAAATATGAGTGCACTAGATATTGAAGTCCTTGATCCGAAAAAAAAATGAATTTCGATATATACAAAAAATGTTACGCATTATACAATCGCGCTATGTCTGAATTGTAATTGGTTTGACTTCGAAACTTGATTAAAGAAAACTATTCAATAAAAAATTATCTAACCAAGTTGAAGCACTAGATATCAGAGTTACAAATCTAAATTTGAAAGAATTAGAATTTATTTTTTCATGAATAGGAATCTATCTATATTAAATTAAAGATAAGAGTACATATTCACAAAAAAAAGGGTGGGTGGTAAAAAGGCACACCCCAAAAGTCACATGGGCAGCGCCCAGAAATAGCCAAATAACAAGTCACATGGTCCTAGCCCAGAAGTCCAAGAGCATGAGAAATAAAAACAACAAACAGGCCATTAAGCGGCCAGAGCAATGCCAGTAGAGCTGGGAGGGTCTCTGTCATCCATATTTTCCCCCATACATCAGTGGGGTCTGGAGTGATGTTAGGAGGAGCACCCTACTCATCGTCATCATCTTTCTTATCTTTATCTTCTTCCTCACATCGGGGTAAGATTGCAAGCACCAGCCGCAGAAATATTTTACCACTAGCAGGCCATCAATAACTAGAGGAAGGCGAAGTATTAGTGGGCCACCCAGAACCACCACCTCCACTCCCCGAAGCACCACTAAAAGGCCATCCCTGACTAGCCTATGGTAGAGGAGAGCAAGCATGCCGAGGAGGGCAAGATTCCTGCCGAGCAGGAGGCTGAGAGCAGGGATGCAGGGAGCCACTCCACTGCCAGCCCCGAGAGGGTGACCAGCCGTGGGAGGAGGAAGGCGAGTCGGGGACCTGAGCCACAGTACATGGGAAATTTCCCCAGTGGTCCAGGAGGACTTGGAGGTGAGCCACCTCCAGCGCAACCTTGTTTTCTCGCACTTGTATTTGTAAGAGAACATTAGAAAAAATAATTGTTTTAGCATAGAGAGAAACATTAATATCCATTTGAGAATGAGAAAATATGCAAGAATTTCAATATTTTCAGTTGTTGAAGAGGATTTCCACCCTTAAATTGTGCCAAAGCTGGGTGAAATTAGCAAGGATCCCAGGTGGATCTCCAAGCAGAACCATATGCCAAGAAAAGGGTTCCGACCGAAAGGGCTGAAAGAAGTCATGAATCCAAGTCCAAAGTTGTTGAGCTCTGGGAAAAAACCATAAAAGATGCTTCAAGCTTTCAGGTTGACCACAAAAAGGGCAACGAGGGTCCTGGACCCCCAAGTGTATAAGCCAAGAACACATAGACAAGCCTTGGAAAAGAACACACCAAGCAAAGTGGGCCAGCTTCAGATTAACACTTGCATACCAAGTGGCAGCAAATCTCTTTCACCAAACATGAGAAGAGGATTGAAGAAGCCAACAGCTTGTAGCTCCTAAGAGGAGTATCTGGAAACCACTTCCAGTCTTTCCACCAAGGTTTATTCCCACAAATGCCAATTTTTTGAACCATTTCTGCTAGAATAGCCCTCACCAGACTGTCAAAAGTAGTGAGGTCCTCGTATTGAAGTTTGTACTAGGCCTTAAAAGTATCCCACCACATAATGCGCATACTGGGTCGGTGAAAGACCATTATGTGCAAGAAGAGGAGACCACCAAATATTCTACTAATTGAGAGAAATCCCATCATGAAATCCAGCCCCGATCCATCGGAGCCAAGGCTTAACAGCCTCCCAGGCACGCCAAATGCTTTTGGCCACAAAATTTCCAACAATTTGAATAGGCTCCTTCATAACCAAAAGGGTTTGGAAGCCTATTCTTTTCCAAGTGGGTCTATGAATAGGAAATCCAAAATGAATACAATGTCTGAGGAGAATCTTCCAGGCTTCATCTCCAGTGAGGGCTCGGATAATCCACTTGAAACAAATATTAGTCACTTTCCATTGAGTGGAGAGCAGCCCAAGCCCTCCAAAATCTTTAGGGAGGCAACAGTACTCCCATGCAACATGATGGAAACCCTTCTGGGTTTTAGAGGAGTCCCATAGAAAATATCAGAGCAACTTTTCAAGCTTGCCATAGGCAGCTTTGGAGGGAGCTCACAAAGAAGAGTAGTAAACATGAGTGGCTACCAAAACTTTAGAGCACACTTGCAACTTTCCAACTAGAGAAAGAGGCTTGGTAATCCAGTAAGCAATCTTATACTCAACCCTGGAGAGCATAGCTTGTCAAATCTCCCTAGGAGAGGCCTGGAAAGCAAAAGGGATGCCCAAAAACCTAAATATCTCTCCCTGCCCGATCCACTTCCAATTATAGTTTTGAATCCACGCAGGCGTGGGTAATACAAATTTCCTATAACATAAGGTTTTGTGCCATTGGATGGAAGAGCTGGAAGCAAGAAAAAAAGTGTTGAGATAATCAAGGGCAACATTGATCGAATTTTCTTCCTCCAAGAGAGTGAGAAAGGAGTCAGCCGTAAAGTGGCCATTAACAAGCTGCTCCTAAGAGTTCGGGAGAAGAATCCCTTTGACATGCCACTAAGAAACAACATGGGCCATAAGGTAGCCAAATCCCTCAGCCACAAGCACATACAAAGAGGGGGCGAGAGCACACCCCTACCAGATTGAGCGAAAAATCCCAAAAAAAGAAGATTGGCGGCCATTAATGGTTATGCAAGCTGAGGCATCAACAAAAAGCATACGAACAAACTAAATGAAATTGGGCCCAAACCCCAAAGCTTGCAACATCACAAGAATTAAAGGCCATTCAATGCGGTCATAGGCTTTAGCAAAGTCAATTTTAATGAACACAACTTTTTTATTTGAGCGTGAGGCCCACTCCATGCCTTCCCAAATAGCAATAATATTATCCAAAATGAACCTGGATTTTATGAAGCCAGTCTACTCTAGGCACACAATCTAAGGCAAGAGATGGTAGATTTTCAGAGTGAGAGCCTTGGCAATGATTTTGTAGGAGATATTGAGAAGCGTGATGGGACTCCAGTTGCAAATATCCTCTGGATCCCTAGGCTTAGGTATGAACTTTATATTGCCCTTGTTTATTAAATTGCATAGAGAGTTGGTTTGAAAATCCTCAAGATAAAAATGATGCATATCACACCCAACACAATAACAAAGGGCTTTATAGAATTCACAAGGGAATCCATCAATCCTAGGCGCCTTTTCATCGACCATAGAAAAAATAGCTTCCTTAAGATCATCAATTGTCAACAATTGATCACAAAAAAAAATTGGGCTGAAGAAAGCCTATGTGGCACAAAAGCAAGGTAGTCCTGAAGGGCTTGTTGTCGGACAGGCGTGAAGTCTTGTGTAGTAAAAACCTTCTCATAATGACACACAAAATCCTGGAGAATTTCAAGGAGCTCAAAGAGAACCCAAGCGCCACGCTTAATTTTTTTAATGTTGTCATCGGCCATAGAAAAAAGAGCTTCCTTGAGATCATCAATTGTCAATAATTGATCACAAAAAAAAATTGGGCTGAAGAAAGCCTATGTGGCACAAAAGAAAGGTAGTCCAGAAGGGCTTGCTATCGCACAGGCGTGAAGTTTTGTGTGGTGAAAACCTACTCCTAATGACGCACAAAATCCTAGAGAATGTCAGGGAGCTCAAAGAGCACCCGAGCACCATCCTTAATTTTTTTGATGCTTGGGGATGAGTGCTTGGCATGAAGTGCCAAAAAAATTCTTTGGAGGCACGATCACTGATCTTAAGCCAATGCAGTCGAGCTTTGATTTGTGCTCCTCTGGTAGCATAATTATCAGCCACTTGCTTTTTGTGCTTTAATTATGCCACCTTGACTTGATGCAATGAGGAAAAAGAGTTGGCCGCTAAATCCTCCATAGCTTAATGCAAGTTAGCAGTGATTGTCTCATAAGATCGCTGGAAAAAAATGGCTAGTTGGCACCCATAAATGTGCAAGAAATGAGCAGTACGAGTGATGGCATCATTCCACCAGGTAATCCAACCTGCTTGGCCAGCCGTTTTGCACTCCAAATTCCACACTTGATGAATGTGGGTCAGAGTGGGTTTATGGTAGAGCAAAGATGTGTTAAAAAATAATTGAGTTTTACACATGCGAGGTTGACAAGACATCCATTCAATATGAAAATAAATTGGGAAGTGATTAGATAGAGTCACATCTACTAACGACTTCACTCGCAAGGCAGAGCTAGCAAAAGAAAAAAAAGATTGATCCGAGATCATGGCATGATCAAGGCGTTTAAAAACTCTGTAAGAATCGGCCCTGTAATTACACCAAGTGTGCTAGAGGGAATGAGAATGGTGGCATCTAATATTGGGATCAAAAAGCCCAAATTTATTACATATTTAAAACCACGTCTCTCGTTCACCATCTGCCCAATGAAAGGGAAAAGTGCAATCCTTTTCATATGCCACCTCAACCATATTAAAATCCTTGCAGAGTAACCAGGTGGCAACTGGTAAAGAATCAACAATCCAACACCAAATCAAAGAGCACTCCACAACATCATTAGAAGCATAAACATTAATAATCCTGAAGGAATGATTATCAATGTTAAGGAGAACCCAAACTATCCATTGAGAAGGATCAATTCCATGATCCACAACACAAGAATGCAAACACAGGGACAAAAGAGTGACAAATCCACCACGCCCAGCTTCATGCAAACTGAAAAATATAGTACTAGCTAGCCAAATAGAATGGCAAGCTGAGGCAAGCAAGAACCCATAAATTTTTGCATCTTGGAGATAAAGCACTTCAATACCTGAGTATTTTTGTAAGTTATCTCTAACATAATAATTTCTGGAGAGGTCAGTTAGACCTCAAACATTCCATGAGAGGAAATTCATGGATGAAACTCCTCCATGCTTTCGAAACCCAGTTCCTCCTCAACTGGGGAAGAGAAAATATTCTTCAAGAAATCCTATGGACTTGAACCAAGCTGAATAGGGGGTGAAAACCTCCACTTTTATGACACATATTCTCCTTCTTCAAGCGGTGGAGACGGACTGCGAGACCGCCATTGAGCTCCCATTACGGGAGGGATATTCGACTAAGCATACATAACAACCATAAGCTGAGGCATTGCCTATGACTTGGGCTGCACCAAAATAGTAGTACCTCCAAAAGGAGCGGTTTTCCCCTTCTCTGAAGGGTTTGAAACAACTTTGGGTGGTTCAAATGCCTTGGGGGCCAACCTAGAAACAATTGGCTTATTTTTCTGGTTTATAAACGTGGTCCACTTTGTTTCAGCCTTAGTAGTGTAAGCGTGTGATTAGCTGTAAAGCACAAAACACTTCTTAATAAGACATTATATCAAATACTAATCAAATCGAATCAATTCAAAGCAATAATCAATTGAAAGCATCATATTGTTCTCTATCCTCAAGATTTATTAAATCAAAATGGCTCTCAAATCATGAGTGCACTATGATTGTTAAAATCAAAATTGAAAGAACGAAATGGATAGTAAAGCAATGATATGGAACTAAATATGACAAATACTAGATGATAAATGAATTAAACTAAGAATGGATTGACATGAAACAGATAATTGCAGCTACAGGAGGCAGCCATGATATTGAAAGTTGATTGCTGGATATTGGATGCTTGAATGTTTGATGTTTGAGTGCTTGAATTCCTACAGAGTAAGAGTGCATAAACTTGATTATCTGGATCCTTTTCTTGGTTCAATGAGGTTGTATTTATAGAATTCCTAGTTGTAGAAATGCACAGGGAAGATATTGAGAGGCTTGGATTCAATCTGGAGGATTGAATGGTGAGATATGGAGGAGATTGAGAGAATTTTGGTGATTGTCTCTACCCATGAAAACACCAGGCAAGAGAAGGAAAGATTGATGGAGGAGGATTGAGAGAAGATTTTGGAATTTTGTCTCCAATTTGTCTCCAAATGATCTGTATAGGATCTAGACTAAATTGCAGATTGAATGCTTAACGTTTACAATGATTATTCCAAGTTAATAATATCAAAATTAACTTATGGAAATAATTAAAATGAAAGTAATAACAAGGTGATTATAACAGAAAGGAAGGAAATGAGAGAAAGAAAGAGAGAGAAGAAGAGAAGTGCAAACAGTGTTTGATTACAGAGTTCGTCACAAACGTGACTACGTCTCCGGGTCCACTCCAATAGAGAGACTGATCCGATTAACTCCAAAATCAATTACAAAGAACCACAATCATTCTCCAAGCACTTCGGCAGCATAACAACGCTCTGACGTGCAAGAATGGAATCTCTACAAGACCTCTCTTTCGATTATCTCCACAGCTTCAAGACTTCGTCACCTGAAAGAAAACTTGATTTCACTCTCACCTTACACCCCTTTTTATACAAAAATTTTCTCAAATTGGTTACTAACCAATTGATTTACAAAATATTTCCCAAATCCACCTTATCTCTCCAAATACATAAAAATCTTCTTAAAAATAAACCCCTTAAAATTTAAGCCCCTAATTACTCATTCTCGGGCTTTTACAGTTTCGAGGTGGTTTTGATTTAATCCTTTAAAAGGATTATAGTTGTTTTATTTTTCAAATTAGGGGGTTTGTTTTAATTTTTATAGCTATCGGTTTTGAAAATATTAAATAAAACAAACCGATGCCAATAATATTGTAAAGACATCACGTGGCCTAACGGTGAGTAAGAGTTTTGTTACACCGGTGGTCCCGGGTTCCACTCCCGGCCATTCCAATTTTAAAACAAACTTTCGAAACTTTAAACAATAAAAATAACCGCTGTCCAAATATAGTAAAAACACCGGCCGCGGGTGCAACGGCTAATGGCCCGACTCACCGAGCGGAGGTTGCGGGTTCAAACCCGTCCAAAACTTTTATCGGTCTGTTTAACAAACACATCCGCCGATCACAGGACACATGTCATCTTTTAATTCGCCGAACAATCCGACGTGTATGCCAACCAGGTGTTGACTATGTTGCCGACAATGCCGCCACGTGTCCGATGACATCCTGCCAACTCGGATGCTGACTGTTCCTACCACGTATATGTTGACTGCATTACGAATGACACGTGTCAATGCATGATTTGCTGACCTTGCTGACGTCACCTGCCACATCATCGTGCCACGTCGACATGTACGGACCGTACGGAGTGCCACGTGTCAACTTTTGATTGGTCTATTTTGGATTTCGTACCGCATGCTGACGTCATCTGTACGGATGATGACGTCATCACTGTACCTTCAAGTCCACCAAGTCAACCTGAAACTTTGACCACTGATAAGTTGAGCATATGATGTCGGATTTCGACAAAACGAACGCCGTTGGAATCATCTTGACGAGCTCTTTGCGATGACGCCAACTTCAACAACTTTTGATGACATCATTTTTTTCGCTTCCTGGACGCCCTCTGATCCTAGTTTGATCCAAGGTTTGACTGGCCATAACTTGCACAAACGGACTCCTTTTCGCTCTGTTCGAGTTGCGTTGGAATCAGGACGTCGAGCTCTTTCTGATGGTGCTGATTCAAGAGAGAAATGAGACACTTCAATTTTCACTGAAAATATCCACCGGATCACCAAAACTTCCCGTGAAGTTTCAATCAATTAATTTTGACATATTTTAGACATGATTTAGACATAGGATATCTAATTAATTTTTGAGAGAATATAGATGGAATATTCTTTGTGCTTTAATGCAAATATTTTTGATTTATTTAAATTAGCAAAAGAGGGATAAATAATTTAATAAAACGAACTATAGGATAGTTGTTTATTAAATTAAATAGAAGAATATGGAAATTAATAAATAAAGTGTTTTGTCTTTATTTAATTAATTTAAGATCGATGTGATAGATTGAAATAGGGATTTGATAATTAAATCGAACAAAGTATTTAATTTTGTTTATTTAATTAAGATGAATTTAAATGTGAACTATATAAATAAATATTTCTATTTATTTGATAGTAGAGGAAATTTAGGATAATTAATCAAATAAATCGTATTTAATTAATCGGATGCTCCAGACCATTTTTAGGTGTATACATTTTTCCCCTCTTCGAAGTGATGTGTTTACGCATTGCTTCGAAGAAAATTTTGCTGCTACTGTCAGGATCGATGATAAAGAAAAATAATTTTGTATGCCCCAGACATTGATTTTTAGATGTTTAATGATAATATGCCTCCTCGGGCGATAAATAAATGATTTGATGATTTTTAGAATTTTTCAAATTTTTATGACTTTCTGATGATTTGATAAAGATATGATGAAGAAATAATTTATCTCCCGATAAATGATAAAGAAATCTAGCCTGCAGATGAGTTTTAATTAATTTCCTGGATAAATTTAATCAAAAGATAAGAAAACCCACCAAAAATACCTTTCCAAAAATTATATATAGTGCAAAAAGGTCCTTTTCCAATTCATTTGTACTATTTGAGTTTTAAAACCTTTGTGATAGAGATTTTTCTACCAGCTGGAGCAAGATGCCTATCCCGTACCACACTCACCATTTCGAGCGTGTTTGACATCACCGACGGCCGGCCGCATATGGACCTCCGGTATGTACCCCTTGACCACCTCGTAATTCATGAAATTTTGGTTTTTTAAGCATTTATTGCTTTCCACATTTTTTAGTCTATTTAGCGCTTTCAAGCCGCACTGTAGCACTTACACTCTGGTGTAGCGCTTCCAATAGGTAGTTTAGCCCTTTGAGTTTTAGTGCTTGTGTTAAAAAATCTAGCACTTCCATAGGGTAATGTAGCGCTTTCGATGTTATAGCGCTTAGGATTTGGATTTTAGTGCTTTGATACCAGATTGTAGCGCTTTGAGAGTTCTAGCACTTCGATTTGGTTGATTAGCGCTTGCATGGTTTGTTCTAGCGCTTCTGGTAAAGTGGTGCTTTGACGAACTGTTATAGCACTTAGATGCGAAAAAGTAGTGCTTCGAGACTTTCAGCGCTTCGGATGCCTGTTTTAGCGCATCGGAGTGCTGAAATAGTGTTTTCGAGATTTAGCGCTTTGGGTGCCTGATTTAGTGCTTTTAACTGATAAAGTAGTGCTTCTAGATTTTAGCGCTTTGGAAGCCTGTTTTAGCGCTTCCATGTCAAAATTGAAGATTTTGACTTAGTGAACCCTGATTTTGTCAATTCTGATCATGTCCATTCTTTGGAGTGGTATGATTGATAATCCAAATTCTTGATGTGTTGGATTGATTATTTAAATAAGACTAACTTCTCATGATAGGCAAGAAAAAAAAAATTATATTTGTGATGATCCTCATGATAGGCGAGGAAATGATTCAATATCTGATAAATCTCATGATAGGCGAGATTAGATACTGTTTGATGAACCTCATGATAGGTGAGGTTTGTTGATGTTTGCCCATGAATTTTGATCGAAAATTCATACCAAAATGCTAGAATAGACTTGATAGTAGACTGACTTTTTGATTTCTTGACATAGTTCACTGATTATGGATTTTTGTTATGATGATAGGAGGATTTTGGTACTCTCCAAATGCGAGAGAGGTTTCCATGGACGACAGACTTGATACCTCATCTGACACCAAATGAGCTTCAGGTGATAGGCCGATGCGGCTTGACTAGTTTGCTTGATATGCCCCAGATTAGGATTAATCGAGGTTTGTTGACTGCATTGGCTGAGAGGTGGCATAGTGACCACAATACCTTTCACCTACCCACTGGCGAGATAATAGTCACACCAGAGGATGTGTGGCAGATTCTGCGTATTCCATTTATGGGGGAGATCGTAGTATACGATTCCCATGGGACCAGCGGTAGAGATGCTCTTTGCAAAGTATTTCAGGATCAAGACATTGTGGGTCTGAGCGTTCGGTGGAAGAGATCGTTGATTTCTACGCGACACTACCAGCAATGCTTGTTGGTTTCATTGGAGGTTTCCTTTGCCCTGATCGCAGGTCAAAGGGATTCCTCATTGGCTGGGGCAGGACTCTTGAGAGCATGATGGTACACGGTACTAGATATGTGTGAGGGATGTGCATGTTGGCACATTTATATCATGATCTTCATTCAGTTGTGTACCTCAAAGCGCAGAGTTTATTAGCAGGGATGACCCTGTTATAGGTGTGCGCATGGGAGCATTTTGCTATTGCTCGGCCATTTCCAGTGGCAGATAGACCAGCCGGTAGACCTTACGAGTTCAGATACAGAGGTCAGTTCACACAGGCCCGGATGGGCAAGTTAGAGCATTGGAGGCGGGTCTTCGACGATACAGAGATAGTTACTTGACGTTTGTACCTTGATTGTGAGCAGTGGGATGAGGATGATGTAGTGTTGGGGTTTCTCTGTGATTCCATGTATCTAATTGGCCGGACCCCATTTGTTCTAGAGATATTTCTGCTCTGCAGATTATATAGGCAGTACGACATTGTTCAGTGTATGCCATAGGGAGTTGCCCATTATTCTAGGCAGAAAATGGATATTCCTGATTGGGGACCTTGTTTGTCATATGATGCATTAGTGAAGGGATATAGGGCATTGCAGTCATCACCCTGGGACATGCACAAAGATATTGCAGAGGCACTAGTTACCGAGGAGTATGCGGCATTCCTGGCCTTAGTTCCACATCCTCGCATCACCATCCCAGATGACCAGCACCATTACCAGTAGAGGATGATGTGGCAGAGGGCTCCGCAGAGAGCGAGGGTGATACTCTGGTAGGAAATAGCATGGAGAGTAGCAATGATGACAATAGTAGTGACGAAAGTGATGGTGGAAGTGGAGGTGACAGAGGGGCAGGGCCAGCCATTAGCAGTGCTCCATCATCCAGCAGGCCTCGCAAGAGGCGAGCAGTGATAGTGCCACCTATGGATAAGCAAAGACAGATTTCCATATTGTAGACATAGGTGCAGACTTTACAGGGGCAGTTGGTACAGGCTCAGGGTTTTCTTGTTCAGACCCAGACTCAGATGTAGGCCCAGGCACAGGCTCATGCTCAGACTTTATCACAACTACAGGGACAGTTGGCCGCTGTACAGACACAGGTGGCCACTTTGACAGCCGAAAGAGACAGTGCTTGGAAGATTTCCAAGAGGGCATAGGAGATAGCAGAGACTCTCCAAAGAGTGGCCGATGGAACCTCCATAGGAAATTACATGAGAGAGGTTCTGCAGGCCGACCGAGAGGTAGAGTTCTACAGAGGCAGATATCATGATGTTGTGCCTCCTGAGCATAGAGTCAGTTATGCCCCGTCAAGATCTGGGTAGACCCACACACTGACAGTGAGTGAGGGGGTGACACAACCTCCACGTAGAGATCCCAGAGATCCTGGTCCTTCTGGGGGGGTGGTGGTACTGGTCCTGTTGGGCCCACACATTCTGGCAGTAGCAGATCGTAGATGCTATTGTGATCCTCCATGATGTATATTACGATGTAGCTCATTGTTGATGATGTATTTTTAGACCAAACTTCATTGTAGACTTCACACTTTGATATATATATATATGAGATGCAGCTGATGTGATATGATTATGGTTTATGATTTCTATGTGATGGATGCATTTATTATGTGATGTTCTATATGAATGATTTTATTTCAAATGTGATGATGTAATGATAAATGTTTTTATTTTGATGTAATGATAAATGTATATGTGGATCATATGATATGTGGATGTATGATGTGATGTAAATGTATGGATGTATGGATAACTGCTTTTTTTTTTTTTTTAATGTGATGATGATAAATGATGATCTTATGATGAATGATAATTGATGGATGTAATGATAATAATGACATGACTTGTATGTAAGGATAAGAAAGAGGTATGCATATGATGTTTATTTTATGTAATGATGATAAAAATGAATATTGGTATGGTAAAAATGAACATGATGTACTCATGGAACGATTTAATTCATAATTTATTTGATGTATGATGAAACCGATGAACGATGTAATGATGAAACTAAATGATGAGATGATGATTCCTACATGTTTTTGATGATGAATTTTGAAATTATGTCAAGTATACTCAGTCTTATGTGTAGATAAGATAATCATTGATTGGAGCCTTTATGCAACAAGTACTCTGTAGATAATGAAAATGATGAATGCAATCTAATTTTAACATGCAACTATATGCAAAACAATTGTCATTTTAACAATATCTTTGTGCTTTTTGTCATCATAGAGCTTTATTGAATGTTGAAAGTAAATACAAGTGTCAATGGTATGTTTTAGACTAATTACGACTTGAGTACCTCTTTCATGATTTTTGATTTTTGATATTAGAAGCGAACACAAGCATCTAGGTATGATTTAACTGAGATGACCTAAGCATTTGTTGCGTAAATAGGCAGTGGTTAATCATTTAAATGTGTGAATTCTGAATTTCATCGATGATATATTTGCATAGCACATCCCCTGACAATTCATACATTTATATGATTAACATACAAATAGTAGATAATAAAAACATCATTCTTCTTCCTTGTTCCTCTAGTTCAATACATCATTGAGTAACTCCAAAGAAATGATAATCAAAATTACAATTTATTCATTGTTGACTTTAAAGTGTTTCATTCATTATTCATATTTTAGATCATCCATCCTGATTTTGTGATGTTTTTGGGTTTTCAAGATTTTGACTAAAGACCTAACCTACTAACCTATCTTAGGGGTCTTAGGGGCTAATCAAAGATTAGCCTTGCCTACGTTACACACGCAGAGACCACGTAGTTCGACTGACATAGACCTATGTTTTTTTTTTTTGGATGTTGCTTTTTCAGACTTACCTTTTTGACATGTTTTTGGATTTTCGACACGATACGGATGGTTGATACCTTTTTGATGATGATTGATGTTGCGCGTTGATTTGTGTTTTTGGTTTTTTTGCTATACTGTTGTTCGCCCTTTGGTGAAATCAATGTTTTTGTTGCCCCTAGTGATATCCAAATGTTGCCCCCAAGCTTTGGAGTGATACTTGACTATTTGAAAATGATTTTGATATGAATGCAAAGATTGCAATACTACTTGACATGATATGGAACGGTACTAACTGCTAGACTAATGATCCTGATATGTATCAAAATAGATGGGAAAGCTGATCTTAGAATCACATACGATGCTTGTTTCTAGGTTTTCACCATATGCTTTGATTACACTCTTCGTGTTTTTGTGTTTTTCATATTTTATTTTTTTGTATTTTTGTGTTGTCAAGATGCCTGTTTGCCAAGTTTTCATCAAGGAAAAAAATTTTAGAAGTTTGACCCATGCACTAGGAGATTCAAACATAGAATTTTCAGAGATGAATATTGTTGATAGGTTCATCAAACAAATCCCCTTCTGACGTTGATAGCTGATATGCTCCTGATCCATACACTGATATGACGACAAAGGGACCAAGCCAATTAGGCTCAAATTTTCCTTTCTTCTCTCTGTCTTGCTGATTCCTAGGGTTTTCTTTTAGTACCAAATCACCAACCTAAAAGACCCTTGGTTTTACCCTGTGGTTGTAACTTCTTGACATCCTTTGTTGATAAGCCGTTAGATGGTTAACAACTTGTTGACGATGCTCATCCAGTAACTCCAGTTCTTGCAGTCTAGAGACCTTATAGTCTTCATATGAAATGATATCTTTGAGTGATACACGAAGGGATAGAATCTCAACTTCAATGGGCAATATGGATTCTGACCCATATACCAAGGCATATGGTGTAGCTCCCATTGGTGTTCTAATACTTGTTCTGTAGGCCCATAGTGCAGGATTGAGTTGAACATGCCAATCACGTCCAACATTGTTAACCATCTTTTTGAGAATTTTGAGTATTGTCTTGTTTGAGGCCTCTGCCTGGCCATTCCCTTAAGGATAGAACAGTGTTGAAAACCGATGTTGGATATGAAATTTATCACATAGCTCTTAGACATCTTGATTCTTGAAAGGTCGTCCATTATCAGTAATAATGGATTGAGGGATTCCATACCGACATATTATGTAGTTCAAAATGAAAGAGGAGATTTGCTTCCCAGTGATGGTTGTAAGAGGCACTGCTTCTATCCATTTTGTGAAGTATTTTGTAGCTATGATAATGAACTTGTGTCCATTAGATGAAGATGGATGTGTTTTTCCTACCAGGTCGAGACCCCATTGACAAATAGGCCATGTTGATGTGAAGGGATGTAGTTCTTGTGCTGGTGCATGAATCAGATTGTTGTGAACCTGACACTTTTGACATTTCTTAAAAAATTGATAGGATGATTTCTCCATGCATGGTCAATAATATCCCAAACAAAGGAGTTTCTTAGCTAGAGTTATCCCACTCGAGTGAGTGCCACAAATAGCCTCGTGAACCTCTTGTAGGGCCATTTTAGATTCGTTGTGTTCTAGACATCGGAGTAAAGTACCATCAAGACCTCGATGATAAAGTATGTCAGAAATTAAAGTATGTCATGCGGATTGGCAAATGAAGTTTCATTTTTGGTTCCTGGATAGATCAGGAGGAAGGACGTCATTTTTCAGATAGGCATAGATTGTTTCATAGATGGACATTATCGTGGTTACGATATGGCAGATGGTAGCAAATTCTGGATTACAATGGGAAGGACATGACACTTGTTCTACCATAAACTCATAACAAACACGCTTCTCAGGCAATTGTAGTAATGAAGCAATTGTAGCCATAGTGTCCGTAGCTTTGTTCTCAGCTCTTGGAATTTGATCAAACTTGTTGACAAAGGATTGTTTCAGAGTATCTATTTGTTGCTTGTAGGGCATCAAATTTTCATCTTTTTTTTTATACTCATCATTTACTTGATAAATGACTAGTTGAGAATCCCCATATACCTATAGGTTTGTGATTTTCCACTGAATTGCTACTTTGACCCCAATGATTAATGCTTCATATTTTGCCACATTATTTGTACACTGGAACATTAATCTATATGATTTTGGAATGGTGTGTCCTTGTGGAGAGATGAAAAAAATCCCTGCTCCTGATCTGCGCTATGTATATGATCCATCAAAATATAATACCCATTGTTGGGGCATTACTGTTAGAATGTGTGCATCTAGAAACTACATGGTCATTGGTCGATCATCTGGTAGAGGAGCCTCTACTAATTGTTCAGTGATTTCCTGTCCCTTGATTGTCTTTATCTCCACATACTGAATGTCAAATTCACTTAATAGCATGACCCACTTTGCCAGTCTACCTGTTAAGGCAGCTATACTGAGTAGATATTTTAAAGGATCAATTTTTGCTATCAGTTTGATTGTATGAGTTAGCATGTAGTGTCTTAGCTGCTGAGTAGCGAATACTACCATCAAGCAATATTTCTGTATGAAAGTGTAATTTATTTCATATCCATTCAAAGTACGGCTGATATAGTAGATAGCATGTTATTTTCCTTCATAATCCTCTTGTGCTAAAAGTGCCCCCAATGAGATATCTGTTGTAGCAATATATAGTATGAGGGGTCTTCCTTCTGTTGGTGGCATGAGAATGGGTGGTGACATTAGATACTACTTGATTTGATTGAATGTTGTTTCACACCTTTCATCCCACTTGAAAAGTATATTCTTATGCAATAGATGATTGAAAGGATGACTTTTATCCACCAGTTGGGAGATGAATCTTCTGATCGATTGGAGCCTTCCTTGCAGTGATCTGAGTTGACTTATATTCTTAGGAGGTGGCATCTCCATAATTTCTTTGAATTTCATTGGATCCACTTCAATGCCTTTTTTCGAGACAATGTACCCTAATAGTTTTGCTGATGTGACCCTGAAGACACATTTCTTGGGGTTTAACCTGACATTGAATTTCTCCATCCTTGTGAATATTTTTTCTAGGATATGCAGATGTCCTTCCCTTGTACAATATTTTTCCAAGATTTCATCTACATAATCTTCCATGAAGGTGTGCATCCTATCATGGAATATTGTCATCATTGCTCTTTGATAAGTGGCTCCTGCGTTCTTTAGACCAAATGGCATGACATTCCAACAGAATGTTCCCCATGGACATGTAAAAGTTGTCTTTTCTTGATCTTTTGGTGCTATTTTTATTTAATTTTACCTAGAGAAACCATCCATGATTGATAACATGGCATGCCCTGCAGTCAAGTCCACGATGATGTCTATTTTTGGTAGTGGAAAATCATCCTTCGGGCATGCTTTATTTAGGTCCCTAAAATCTGTACATATTTTGATACTATTGTCTGGCTTGGAAATAGGTACAAGGTTCGATATCCATTCGGCATAGTCTATAGACCGTATGAATCCAGTATCCAATAATTTTTTTAGCTCTATCTTGACCATCAATGCAATGTGGGGATGCATTTTTCTCAATTTTTGCTTGACAGGCTTGATGCCTATGGGCAAAGACAAGTGATGCATAAGTAGATTTGAGTCTAAGCCTAGCATATCGGAATATGACCAAGTGAAGTTGATGCTTCTTTCTTTAAAGAACTTGATGAATTCTGGTCTTTCTTGTTCTATCATGGATTCCGCTAGATGTAGGATTTTTGCCTTATCTTCAGTGCCAATATTCACAGACTATGTTGGTTCCACTAGGACTGATGATTGCTCATGATAGTTTTCTGGAAGAGTGTCAAATCTTCCATTCTTCAGTGCCTCAGAAAGGTTTTCACCATTAAATGCGTTCTTTATTTTTACTTTTTCCAGATATAATGCTGCCATAGAATGGTTTTCACCATTAGATCTATTTTCCCTATTGTTATTTTTGCAACTGGAAGATTTGACACACTCCTGTTGAGTTGTGTTGTTATGAGTTTTAAAGACATAATTTTTTGCAGGTTTAGCATGACATAGGAAGTTTACGATGGCATCATCATTTGTAAATATTGGTATATTCAAAGGTTCAACAGGTTCCCAGTCAATGAGTTCAAGATGGATTAATGGCATGAGGTTATCAGATTCATTCAAGGCAATGGATGTGAGGTTTTGGACAACCATATGGTCATAGTTGTTTATTGGAATATCGATATCTATGATGGTACTTTCTTCAGGATTGTCTAGTCCATTTAAAGCTGCTCATCCCCACTCGAATCATTGATATTTAGTGACTCTTCCATGAGTGGTCTAGACCCAGAACCTTGACCCTCCTCACATGTTGGTTCATATTGTTGGATTACATCAACTGGAATATCAATGAAAGATAGATTAGAATACAATGCCCACTCATATTCATTTGAGTCTATTTCAGAGCTATCTCTAAACTATAGGATATTTTCTATAGCCATCCTTGTTAATTCCTGCTTCTCTTCCTCAAAGTATCCTATTCCTGGCTTCTCTTTTGTGTGGAGAGTGAGGGGTTGAATAGGCTCTATGATTCCATCCTTTCTTAATCCAATGGGTCCTTGTCCTTCATACCCCACTTTTTTCTAAAATAGCTTTTCCTTTTCCATATTTATCGGTGTTCATGTTGACATTTTTGATACCGATATCTAAAGTAGAGGGTTCTTCATCTTTGTATAGCCAATCCAGGATTGCTTTGTTGTTTGTTTCATCCTCTATTGTACCTTTTTTGACAAACCTTTCATCAAGAGTTGTGACTGGTAATGATGTTTCAGGTTTTATCAGAGATGGTTTACCATAAGTCCTAGGAGATGGCATTAACTGTGATAAGTTAAGCGATTGCTCTATAGAATATGTTCCCATTCCTTTTTCTGTCAGTTGAACTTGCTCTTGAAACTTTTGTGATAAAGATGTTTGTTGATCCAAATTATTCATTGAATGTGTTTCAACAAGACTTGTCTCTTTTTCTTTACCCTTCTTTTCCACCCACTTAGTAGTGATACTCGGATGTTATTCTTCTTTGGATGATGATGCTTCCCTATTGTGTGGTATGAAGGCATCTTGAGAGATCCTAAGGGTGTCATAATGTTGAGGATGATTGTAATCAGAAGATATAGTCACCTCTCATCCATTTATTGGGAACTTCAAACATTGATGATATGTCAAAGGTACAGTCTGCATTTCATGGATCCATAGTCGGCCTAAGAGAATGTTGTATGTTAATTATTTCTCCAACACTTGAGATGCAATGTGTTTCATCATGGGCCCCACTTGGATGGGTAGGACAATCAAGCCTTTAGATGATCTCTCTTCTTCATCATATGCTTTGATAGTCATTTTTCTGCGAGAATCAATAGCATCATCTGAATATCCTAGTGCATGGATTAACTTGAGAGTGAAAATATTTAGACCAGCTCCCCATCTATTAAGACTCTCTTGATGCGGTGATTGTGGATTAAGACTTCAATATGGAGTGCAATATTATGGGGATGGTTTAGCGATATATCATCATGTTCAGAGAATGATAGGCAATGTGGGGTAGTCAAATGTCCCACCATAGCTTGAAATTGACACACCTCTAGATTCTTTGGTACCGTAGTGGCAACTAAAGCTTGTTCGAGAACCTCCTTATGTGATGGTGATATTTTAAGGAGTTCTAGTATCAATATCTGAGTAGGAATGTTTTGCAATTGATTGACGATGTTATAGTGAGATGGAGGTGGAACTGCGTGTGTAGACCCAATTCCTTTTAACATGACCTTGGCTTTCCCCCTAGTCATTATATTTACTGGTTGATGCTCTTGACATTCTCTGATTTTTAAGACATTGATTTGATTATCAAAGTTTGATATGTTTGGGAGCAAGTCCAATGGAGTAGTGTTGTTGATTTTGGGTCCGTCAATGTTGTGACCAACTATGTGATCACTCTCTATTCCAGATAGGCAAAGAATGGTGGTGTCAAAGATATGGTTGACATTCTTCCCTTTGTTGTTTGAAGATGATGATGCTCCTTTGTCATAGTTTGGAAAAGGGTCTTTGAAAGCCAAGTGATCGTTATTGTTTTGTGGTTTTTCCACATATGCTTTATTGTTATCAATCAAATCTTGTATCGTGTGTTTCAACTCCGTACAATCATTGGCTTTTTTAGCCTTGTTATTATGGAAGTTGCAATAATCAACGTCATTCCACCATGGTGGTTTGAACTTAGGATCCCAGAATCGGGCTTCCCGTGCAGTGATAAGGCCACTAGCGACTAGTTCTTTCATTGTTGATTCTATCATTTGGCCTAAAGGTGTGAACCTTCGCCGATTTGATGGTTTCTGATATGGTTGCATCTTTACGATCTCGTTGTTTTGTATGATATTTGACTTGACAGGTTGATCATTTTTTTGATTCTTTGATGTAGATGTTGTCAAGTTAAAAACCAGTTTGACATTTTGAGAATCATTTGTTGTTTCGTTGATATTCATGTTGTGATTCTTTTGCCAAAATTTTGGCTTATCACTGCTTGAGTATTGATTTGAGGAGTTACTTGTGTTGTTTGTTTTATCCTTGAAATATTTGATAACTCCTCTTTTGACTAATGCTTCCTCAATTTTAAGACCATTTTCGATGACTTTCTCGAACGTGGGAGGACATTGTAATTCCAGTCTATAACTCATTTCCTCCGTTAAGTTGTCAATAAACAACTCCATCTTTTCTTCCTCAGGAATTGATCTAGGATATCTAGCGAATAGGTGTCGCCATCGTTGGAGAAAAGACAAGAATGTTTCCCCTTTATTTTGCTTTAGGTTATAAAGATCCTTTATTGTAACATCATGTTGGATGTTAAAGGAGTATTGGGAAATGGACCTGTTGACTAATTCCTCAAAAGTTCTGATACCAGGTTGTAGTTTTGAAAACCACTCCATACATGATCCTCCCAAGCTCCTTGGGAATAATCTCATTAAGTAAGTTTCCTCTTGGGAAAACTTGATGCTCATTGTTTTGAATTCCCTGATATGATCTATCAGATCTGTTCATCCATTGTACTTATCATACTTTGGGATTTCACAGTGTCTAGGGAAAGGTATCAGACCAACCATTGCGTCGAAAGGATAAGGAAAAATGTCCTGTATCGCATATCTTTTGGTACTCCCTTTCGTCATATCCTATATTTGTTGTTGTAACAGTTGCATTTGAGATGTTAAAGTGGCAACTGGATCTATTGTTTGTGTAGGTTGCAAAATTTCAGTCTCACTTGTTCCAGGTGCTTCCTTCAAATGGTTTATGTCGAAGTCCTTGGGAAGTTTGGCACCTGATTCAGCCAACATCAAAAGATACTTCTCCATATCTTGTTCTAGAATCTTTTCCATAAATATATGGAACTTGGGATCTTGTTGAGTTGCTTGGATATCCTCTGGAGTTATTTCATTCTTATCATTTCGATTTAGATTGTTCCAAGGATTTTCCTCTGCCATTGCTTGGGATTTTAAAATTTCTTGCTCTAAGAGTCTCTTTTTTCGGGACCTAGTGAAGATTGGCATACAAAATTTTACCCTTTCTTCCGAAATGTTGATCTTATTTGCTATAAAATGTCAATTGAACTTTTAACAAAGTCGAATAAGATGACTAATCTTATTGATTTGGCTATGTTAAAAATTTGATTACTATACTTAGTTTTGTGATGAAGGATGATAGTATCCTGATGATGAAACTTCAGTGTAGTAATCAATAGTGTATATGATTTTGACACTTTTGATTTGTAAGATATTTTTTCATTTGATAAGATTGGAAATTTGTATAACCTGTCTGATTTCGATTTCTAGACAGTGATTCTGATGAAAAGAAACTTGGTTCTGATGAAAAATGTTGATGAAATGATAGACTGATTGACTGGTAAAAATTTTGATCTCTTTGTTTTGAAAGCACTAAAACAAAGGACAAAAGCGCTATTTCACAAAAGCGCTAAAACAAAGTTTTGAAGCACTGAAATAGGTGAAAGAAGCGTTATTTTGACAGAAGCACTAAAATAGTACATGAAAGTGCTACAGAAATTGATAGAAGCGCTACTTTACAGAAGCGCTGAAACAGTGTATGGAAGCGCTGTAGATTTTGATGGAAGAGCTATTTTGATAGAAGCGCTGAAATATAGACTGTAAGTGCTGAAACAGTGCCCGAAATCACTATTTCACAGAAGCGCTAAAATAGTGACCAAAAGCGTTGAAATAGGTTTCCAGAATGCTAAAAACAGGACTTTTTGTGACTCTATTGTAAAATCTGATCTGGCCTTGTGGCATACTGTATCATGGATTGTGGAAGATAAGAAGGATGTATGCGTTGACTATGGTTGTGATACTGAGTGAGAGCTCTTCTTTGAAAGAAGGCTCGTGAATAGAGTGGTTCTACTGCGTAATCTAAGGTGTGACCCCAAGCAAAATCGTGATATCTGTGGATGAATGTCCTATGTTGTAAAAAGAGTTTTCGATTTTGATATAGAAAATGTTGTCTCCTCAATTTATTTCTATAACCGAGAGGTTTCTTGGGTTTTGTGAATTTGATTTTTCTCTTGACAAACTTGGTGGACTTCCACTTTCGCAGCATGGAATTTTGTGATCTAACTTGACTTTATTGTTTTCAGGATGATCTTTAATCTGATTTTAATGATTTTTTGAAAACACAAGCAATTGTGAATAGTTTTTTTAACTGAATAGATCGTGTATGTTCAAGAATCACGAATGATTCTAATTGATTTTGATGGGTTGTTTTGACAATTGTACACAAATCAAACAGAATCACACTAAAGGAAAAGTAGTTCATCATTATACTCATAGCCCACAGCTTGAATTATGTTGACTCACACAGCCGTGTCACCCCCTAGAGGGCGCCTATTTTTTTGTCATTTCCAGGCACGTTCTCAAAGTGACGGAAGTGGATACCGAATCCCTTGAGCAAGTGGTCCTTGGTAATTATATGGTGAGTGTCTTGGGGGAAAATTCTTCCCTCCCCTTGCACTGCGAGTATGAAAATGTATGGATACTAACTCGGTGAGAAACTACTCTATGGTTCGTAGATAGGGTTTTCGTACGGTGCGGTAAATAGATAAACTCCCTCATGAGACCTCCCAATCTTTAGAACAAAGATTTTGGGGATGGTTATCTTTCTCACTATCGTCAATTTGGACTTTCATCAACAACTTGCATTTTTATTATAGTGGGTTGGAAAACCTAGCTTTGGTTGTTCCCACTTAGGTCGTTCCCATAGGGTGAGTACTTTTTCCCACTATGACAGGCCTGCTAAAGGTTTTAATAAAATGTAAATGACATGAAGTAAAATTGAATCTGGCACTTTGGTCACCCAGTTAAGGGGAGAGCATAAGCCTAATCACCACAAGCACAACATATAATTTTGTCTTGTTTTAAGCCCAAAAAGAAATTTTTTAATCTAAGTGAAGGTGTTGCTTCATAGAAATCATGTTGTTCTTTCTAACTTGTACTATAAAAATGCGGTGACTATCCTAGGATTGATAAATTTTCTTTTAGAAAAACAACAAGTGACTACCCTAGGATTGATAAATTTTAGAAAATCTAAAGTGACTAGCCTAGGATTGATAATTTTAGTCCAACTATGAAAAAATTAAAATCTGGCTACAGCCGCGTCGGATCCAGACTGATTTTACAAAAGCGCTAGAATATTGCACCGAAGTGCTGAAATAGTTACCTGATGTGCTAAAACATGAAAGTGCTGAAACAGAAGACCGAAGCGTCGAAGTTTTCCATGGAAGCGCTAAATCACCGATGCGTTGAAACAATTGACAAAAGCGCTAAAATTTTTTATGGCAGCACTATAGTAACACAAAAGCATCGAAACAGAGCATGAAAGTGTTGTAGTTTTCCATGGAAGTGCTATAGTTTTTGACGAAAGCACTAAAAGAAAACACGTCAAGAACCTGCGTGACACTTTCCAGAAAAAAATGTAAAATTGGGGTTAATGCCCCATGGTGGGTGCCAAATTGTAAGCGTGTGATTAGGTGTAAAGCAAAAAACACTTCTTAATAAGACATTATATCAAAGACTAATCAAATTGAATCAATTCAAAGCAATAATCAATTGAAAGCGTCATATTGTTCTCTATCCTCAAGATTTATTAAATCAAAATGGCTCTTAGATCGTGAGTGCACTATGATTGTTAAAATGTCAATTGAAAGAATGAGATGGATAGTAAAGAAATGATATGGAACTAAATATGACAAATACTAGATGATAAATGAATTAAACTAAGCATGGATTGACATGAAACAGATAATTGCAGCTACAAGAGGTAGCCATGATATTGAAAGTTGATTGCTGGATATAGGATGCTTGAATGCCTGATGCTTGAGTGCTTGAATACCTGCAGAGTAAGAGTGCATAAACTTGATTATCTGGATCCTTTTCTTGGTTCAATGAGGTTGTATTTATAGAATTCCTGGCTGTAGAAATGCACAGGGAAGACATTGAGAGGCTTGGATTCAATCTAGAGGATTGAATGGTGAGATATGGAGGAGATTGAGAGAATTTTGGTGATTGTCTCTACCCATGAAAACACCAGGCAAGAGAAGAGGAAAGATTGATGGAGGAGGATTGAGAGAAGATTTTGGAATTTTGTCTCCAATTTGTCTCCAAAACTTCTCGTGAAGTTTCAATCAATTAATTTTGACATATTTTAGACATGATTTAGACATAGGATATCTAATTCATTTTTGAGAGAATATAGATGGAATATTCTTTGTGCTTTAATTCAAATATTTTTTATTTATTTAAATTAGCAAAAGAGGGATAAATAATCTAATAAAACGAACTATAGGATAGTTGTTTATTAAATTAAATAGAAGAATATGGCAATTAATAAATAAAGTGTTTTGTCTTTATTTAATTAATTTAAGATCGATGTGATAGATTGAAATAGGGATTTGATAATTAAATCGAACAAATTATTTAATTTTTTTTATCTAATTAAGATGAATATAAATGTGAAATATATAAATAAATATTTCTATTTATTCGATAGTAGAGGAAATTTAGGATAATTAATCAAATAAATCATATTTAATTAATCGGATGCTCCAAACCATTTTTAGGTGTATACAAGTAGAAGGCTTCATCTAACGAGGCTTTTCAACATCTCATGATGGGGATTGTGTACGAGGCACTGTCAAAGGGAAATCTTTGATCTTGTGGTCAGCTATCTAGAACCGATAGCACATGTTAGGCAAATTGAACTACATGACTTTATAGGTGTGCCTAGTAGCTCCTATTCGAATGTCCATAAATTCTTTCAAATCTGTGGATAGGTCCACTTGCACACAGACCTGCTTCTGGGGTCGGGCTTTGAAAAACTTATTTGGTTCTACACAAACAACCCTCCCCAAAGAGGAAGCAATGTGATTCAGATAAGGCACACAAGAAAAGGTAGACCGAGGAACTCAATCCAAACCAGAACCCACATTTTGATGTCATCTGAGATAGAAAAATCCCAAGTCCATGCTTGGAAAACCAACAAGGATGACCTAACATACCAGGTCCCATGGCCTAAAATAGCTTGGACATGATTAACTTCCACAATGCGGAACAAAAAACACCCTTGGTCAAGTTTTGGACCATATCAAGGCGGACCCCATGAGGGACCCAAGCCTTGTTGATCCATTCTTTCAGCACACTTTCGGGGGGATTCCTCCCAACAAAATAACCCACAAGGGTGTGTTGTTCAAGCCATTGGCAAGCAAAATCAAGTCTGGTAAAGGAAAAATCACATCAGCTGGGGTATCAGAATTCTTACCTCGTCAAATACTTTTGGAACAAATTTTTGAGGGTGTTTGTTTGGAGGAGGAGCCATTGAACTACACCGATGAACCATTAACACTAGCATGAATTATTGGGTTAGATTCGGTTGAAGGCATGATAAACCCCTAAAACCGCAGTAAATGCGGTCATACTCAATGAGGGAGGAATTTTCTTGCGTAGTAGGTGCAGTATGACCAAAGAATTAGAATTTTATCCTTCATGAAAAAAAAATTATGTGTTATACGGTGTGCATCACTTTTTAAAAATGTTATTTTCTGAAAAAACCAGTTTTCGTGGGAGATGGAAAAAGAAGTACAATCTAAATTAAAAAAATTTGAAAAAAATATTTTTAGAATCTACAGACAAAATGTGATGAGACTCTAGTTTGCATTATCTTCAAATTCCTCACATTTCAACTACTATAGGTGCCCAAATTTGAATATTTAGTTAAAAATAATAATTTCAATGTTCAGTTTGGCCAAAAATTGTAAACCACTATTGTGGGATAACCCTCAATTATACAATATCAAAGACTTAAAAGAAAGTTAAAAAAAAAAAGGTTGATCAAACCTGGACTGTCCAATGCGTTGTGGAACACGCCTCAACTATTTGTCCAAAAGAAAAGGCTGGATCAAACCTTAACTTTCCAACACGATGTGGAACACATCTTGGTTGTTTTTCCAAAAAGTTTCACAAGCAGAACATGATGTCCACTATGCAAACAACAACGCACACTCACTTCAAGCTAATGGAACCTCAAGTTGTCCAATAGGCGAGCCCCCCAAAAATTTGGCTAAGTGAGAAATTCATGATAGGTATATAGGCTCTCACTATACAATGAGAAATTCATCCCAAGTCTACGAGCTCTCATCATACTAACCATACCAAAGCTATCCATCTGATAACTTCAATAAGGCACCACAAAAATAAAATGAAAAATAAAAAACTTTGAGCTTCATAAGGCCTAACAATCTATGTTATGATAAGCACTTATGAACAAAATTCAAATAAAGTTTGTTCAAATGGATTTTTCTTAGATCATGTAAGGTCTCCTATTAGGGAACATCGTTCCTAATGTCTCCAAGAGAAGACAATTCAAGGATAAAATATTTGCAATCTTAGGAAATTCAACCCATAGTATCACCACTAAGAAGAAAGTCATATGCCAAGAAATATCATGCTCTCGGAGTACATCAAACCCAATGACACCACCAAGAAAAATACTCATCACAAGAAGAAATAAAATCACATAAGGAAACATAAGGAATGTCAAAAAATTTAAAAATAATAATGCCAATGTATGCCCCCACTCGAAGGAAATTGCTAACACCATTTTTATGCGAAATTTACTTTAAAGTAGCAAATAATCAATGCTAAATAATAAATAATACATGAGAGCTTACTTGAAAATCCCTATGCCAAGTCAAATGTTTCCAAATGAAGTTATATTGATCTCATGAAAAAGAGAGGTTCACGGGTTGCCCCCAAAATGAAATCCCAAAACATATAAGGGATATATGGATTCGAGGTCAGTATGTCTTTGCTACAATGATATTATAGAGCTTGAAAACATCATCATTCCCCAAATAATCATAGAAAAATAAGAATGACACATAGAGAGTGTAAACAAAGAAAAGCCTTTTGGGTCAACATGGAAGAGACCTAAATGTCTCAACACCTTATGTCATCCCCAAAAGGAAAACATAAGACAAAAGAAAAGATAAATGTTTGTGACATATAGAAGAATGTAGATACAAATAGAAGAATGCATATGAAGAGAGATACATCAAACAAAATAGTACAGGGAATCATGTTACACACACGCAATCACATAAAGAACATGAAAACAAAACAAAAAAAGACTAATAAGACACATGTGAGTCCACCTATAGCAGTTCATTCACATCCCAATCTTGATAAATATATGTGGAAGGTGAATAACTAGCCAAAGGGACAACATCATATGCCACACTAGGACAAGGCTATCTAACCCTTGCCCCCACTAAGTGTAGGACAAGGATGATTCGAGATGATTGATGACTATGAGGTCCTAGCAATATAAAATATGATTTGTAATGAATTTAGAACATGCAATAGTGAGTATGCTATAATCCTACAACTATCACATGGCAAGGAGCAAAGTGCATGCTTTTAGTCAAGATGGATCCCTAGGGGATTTAAATTTTTTCATTAATTCCTGTAAACCATGACAATTATCGATGTGATGTCCAAAGAATCTATGATAGGCACAATATGGCTCATTTTGATTAGTTTTCTTTTCAATTAGATTTTCATGTTTAGGTGGTAATTTGATTAACCCCCAATGTAGAAGAGTGTAAAAGGCATTCTCAATCTTGGATATTTTTAATAGGTCATGGAAAGATTCAATAAGATCATACATCTCCTATAGATGAAGTTTTTGATGGTCATGCAATTTCGGCTTCTTCTTCTTTGGTTTGATAATTGTTTGGTCATCAATTTCATATTCTAAATTAAGGCCTTTCCTTTTTCAAAAAAGGATGTGTTAGGATTATTAATGTGATCAAAATTTGTGTTTTCTTTTCTCTTATGCATGGGAAATGTATTGGAAGTTGGTTGAGGAGGAAAATTATTGTTAATGAGATGGACTAGGGTACATATAAACTCTATTCCTTGTTCATGCTTAAGCATATTTCATATGTTCCCTATGAGAGGAATGGCATTAGCAACAATAGGTCCAGTTCTCACATAATCTTGCAAACATTTTAATTGTTCATTTATCTTTCGTGTGTTTTGAGAGACATTAGCAACCATTGTCTCAACATCATGCATATTAGTTGTGGGTAGGGAGGTCATTGGAAATGAATTATGAAGACTATGATCAATAATGGGTTGTGTGATCGAGAATTTAATATTTCAAATGTATTTAAGATCATTAAACACAAAAACCCCAATCAACTATGAAGAACAAAGGAAACATAAACATAAATAAAATGAAACAATGTTACCAAATTCATGCGTCCATTGGCTGACCTTTGTAGCCCTTCTCCATTATACTATACATAATTAATGCCTTTAGATTATAGGTATGCACTAACAAGACTATGACTAAGAAAAATCAAAATATCGAAGTTTACTCTCAATAGCATGGTGACATATATAATCTAGATGCAAAAATGATAAATAACAACACTATTTATAGAGAGTTGGATGTGAAATGGATGGTCGAGATTAGATGATTTTTATTTCGATCAATGGTGGAAATTAGATGAGACAAGATAAGATAGAAATGAGAGTGATGGAAGAATGAGGAAATTGATTGATTTTACAAAAAATACTTCAGTTTGAGAGGGAAATTGCATTTTTAAATAATAGAAACATTATTTAATTTGCAAAAGAAAAAGGCAAGTTAACTTTTTGATTAAATAGAAATTTAATTCAAAAGGTGAGAAAAAAGATAAGTCATTTAATTAAATAAAATTTAATTAACATGTGACAAAAAAAGCTAAAAGTGAATAATTAAATAATTAACATAATTATTTAATTATAGTGGAAAGTGACAAATAATTAAATAAATATAAATTTATTTAATTATAGAAGTCAAAGATATTAGTGATGCAATTAAATAAATAAAAAATATTTAATTAATCAAAAGATGACATAGAAGGATAAAACAAATTAATTAAATAATTTAGATTATTTAATTAATAGAAGACTTTACGATATTAGATATAATTAAATAATTAAGATTATTTAATTATCAAGGATGAAAAAGGGATTTTAATAAAGTCACAGGCCTAGTGATAATTTTTAGTGTCTACATTTTCCCCTCTTTGATACAATGTAATTTATCGTGTTGTGTCAAAGAAATTTAGTCAACATGCCCCGATGTAAGCAGGGTGGACTCATGCCCCTCAAATTTTTTTTGCAATTTTTTAACAATTTCCAAAAAAATGAAAAATTGTTCCAATAAGTCCAAGCAACAACTAGAAGTGCAATAATGATGAAAGATTTGATTTGTAGGATATTCGAGGTGGTAAAAATTAGGTTCAAAGCCTCCAAAAATGTATACATCTTAACATTGTATTGTGACACATTTTGAGCAATATATCTATGATATATGATATTTGGCGGTGATTATATGATATGTAGTTCTATGTGATGTGTTTATGATGTTATGTAATGGATGATGTTGTTATGCATTCTATATGATGATGCTACATGTGAATGCCTTATGGATGACTATACCTATATATGATTCCTAGATATTTAGATGGATGCATTTAATTTTTATTATGATGACATGGATGTTATGTATGTGCCATGTGATGTTTGATGAATTATGATTATGCAGTATGATTATATCACACAATGTTATGGAAATGCAATGATTATGTGAATGTCTAAATGTTACGCATTTTTTTTGTATTTTCTAATGCAATATATATGATCAAATTTGTATGTATGATGATGCCTGGTATGATAATGCTTCCTAATAGGATCATGTATGCAAGGTATTTTTTTGTGTGTCACAAGATGTTGTCAAGAGGTAGATAGAAGAAAATTAGCATGGGTGACAAGGATGTTAGCATAGAAGACATGGATGTTGAGATAGTGCTAGTTAATATAATTTGTAGATATATATTTTGCTAGACAAGACTTTTGCATTAAATCATCATTGGACAGTAAAATATGAAAAATGGATAAAATAAACCATGGTATGATATAGACCAAGTGCAAGGTCATCCATCTATAAAACAAATAGTCATAGACAAGGAATGTCCTAACTAATACTAAGGGAAAATTTTCCCCAATCTTTTTTTCAAGACAAACTGCAGACAACAATCAAGTAAAAGATGATTCATGAGACATCATCGCTCCTCTAAATCCTTTGTGGGACATCCTTAAGGTGGCTAGTAATATGACCAAAGTAAATCCAAAAGATAATACAAAATAGACCGACAAGGTCAACAACCATTCAGATTATTTGCTAATAAGTGTTTGACAGTGTGTTAAGTGACTAAGTGAGTGATGGGTTGATTGTTTTGACAAGGCTTGGTTTCAAGAGAAGAAACATGTTGTATAAGACGTCAAGTCTTGTTTCGATCATGTAACTACATGTATAAGGAAAATGAAAAAGTGTGATAGTGACAAGGTCCGGTTTTAGAAAGGACACATCCTATATAAGACCATTGGTTTTGATCGATTTGACTAGTTTGATGGATTTGACAAATGACTGATTTGACTTGGAGACTTGTTGGCTTGCTTGTCTTGTTGATTCAGGATTTGTGTTTGAAGTTTAAATGATTATTTTGTGTCTGAGTTCACAATGTCCCATTTATTTTGACTAACCCGATGAACCCTAAAAGACTCACTTAGGGGGGCTTGAGGGCTCATCGACAGATTGACTTGCCTATGTAGCAATGCGCAAAGACCCCATAGTTCAACATGACCCTTGACTTTGTTTCAATGACAAAGGACCGAATCATGATTTTATTTGACAACATCTAAAGCATTGACCTAATGCCTTGGGGGAACATCTATAGATGGCCTTGCCTATGTCTAGTCGCAGAGGCAACGTAGTTTGACAATGACAATGACTGACATGACTGACTTTGACTCTATTTTTGGGATTTTTTGAAAGTTATCTGATTTTTTTTGGGTTTTGACATGTTTTGATTTGTTTGGATTTTTGAAGTTTTATGGTTTTTTTTGTCTTTTTGGTGAATATTTGATTTTTTTTGTCTTTTCGAATGTTTTGATTTTTTTTTGTCTTTTTTGTGGATATTTGTTTTTTTTGTCTTTTTCAAATATTTTGACCTCCAATGACAAGTGTAGAATCTAATGAAGCCAAGTGTTAGTAAATTTCCCCATTCAGGTATAAGACTAACCAATAGGGATGGGATCGGATAGGAGTTTATTATGGATGGAAGATGATGGAGAAAGGGCAGAAGACATCAATCGCTTGGAAGGCATGATAAAGATGACAAGGCCGTATGATGGATGTCAAATGGGAGATGATGGAAACTAAAGGAATTATTATGAATTAGGTTGGAATTCCAGGTAGAGTGATAGTAGATGACAAAGCAAAGATTGACTACACATGGCACCTATTTGCCCGGTTTTCACCATGGTGCTTATCCTAAGCACCACTAACGTGGTTTTCAATATTGAACAAATTGTTTTCTCTTGACTATTTTTTATGATTTTATGATATTTTTTGTTGTCACCAAATGCCTATTCACTAGGTTTTCATCAAGGTGATGATTTTTTTTATTTTTTTATTTTTTTGTATTTTTATGGTTTTAGCCTAGCTCTTTGAAGCTAGGTATAGAACTTGCATAAGTGCAAGCTGTTGATAGGCTCAAAAAAAATTTCCCCTTCAGTCGTCATGGACAACTAATTAGCACCAAAACCAAAGGATGTTGTTATGACATATGGACCTAGCTAGTTGGACTCAAATTTTCTAGGTTTCTCACGTTCTGCTTGATTTTTTGGATTTTGCATCAATGTACTAAGTCACCAATGTCGAAATGTCTGACCAAAACCCTTTTTTTGTAACTACGACAAAGACGATTTCGGTATGCATGTATATGAGTCAAGGCATTTTGTCTATGTTCATTGAGCAACTCTAACTCATGCAATCAAGATATACGATATTCCTCATCATCAATTATCCCTTTCATAGAGACTTGTAGGGAGGGGACTTCAATCTCTATAGGAAGGATAGCCTCTTAAACGAAGACTAGGGTAAATGTAGATGTGTTGGTGGGTGTGTAGATGCTTGTGTGATACACCCTGTTGTCCTCAATTTTGAATTTTTTAAATAGGACAACCCATATGAAATTTTGCCTAATTTTTTTTCATAAATCTCTATGGCATGCATTTCGAGGCACCAAAATTCTCCAATTGAATTGTGCAACCATTGGTCTCCTTCATATTTTGCCTTGTGTGAAATTTGGGAACATTTCGACATGTTTTTCCTCTTGTTTTGTCCAATTTTGGGATTTTGATCACCATTGCAAGTAGGGACCTTTTGGCCTCAAGGCACATATTACGAGGTACAAAGGTTGGGCACTTTAAGTTTTGGGTCTATAGTCCTTTTGGCCAACATTTTTCATTCACTCTCGTCCATTTTCATGGAATTCTAAGTCATTTTTGGTGTGTATTTGGTCAATTTCGGGTTTCGAAGACCTCACTGCAAGTTTGGGGGTTTTAAGTTCTAAAATGCAAGTGATACTTTTACTTGCAATCAAGTCCCTAAGATTCGATTTTTGGTATGTGTAGGATCATGATGGGCCAAAAAGTGGCGATATGTAAGTGATATGATGGCCCATGTGACTGACGAATTTTTTTTACCCAAAATTGATGAAATGAAAAGGGTTTTTAAAGGATATTCTCAGCTTTCCACCAATATAAATTATGCTTTATTTTGAATTTAATAAATAATTATTATTTATTTTCTATTTGAATTACGAGTAAAGTCCTGATTGATAGGCTGATTGAAAAAAATTTATAGCTTTCAAACGGTATCACATTTTTTGAATCCAAAACATGTGTCACATTCTATGCTTTGCATACTATAGGATTCTAAAAATTAAAAAAAAAAATCATGAAGTTTTGACCAAGTTAAGGTGGTTAGACGTACGATTTTTTATATTTTTTAAAAGTTGTAATAAAAAATTCATAATTAATTATTTACTTGGAAAAAAATTACAAAAAAATATGCATCACATCAAGACATGATTCCTTTGCTTATATCTAAAATATTATCATTTTATTGTGGTTAGGGTGGTCAGACAGATACCTACTTCTAATTTTTTCCCTAAAATTTAAGTACTACTACATTGAAATTTTAAATTTTCACCAAATAGATTTTTTTTTCTATATAAACCTAATAGTTTACAAACTACATTCAATTTTTTACAAATTATATTCTTACATATTTTTGAAATAACATAGATAAATTATTCAAAATTTTACATCAAGTTGCCTAACTCTGATTTTTCTGAATTTTATTGCCACTTAAGGGCCTATTTTTTCCATGATGATCCTACACATACCCTTTCACTTATTGGTTTTTTCAATCACTCTTGTGTTTTGTTGTTAACTTGTAATGGGGGTCTCAAGACCTGATTTACAAGTAAAGGTTATAAAAATTGGTTTGTCACTTGTAATGGGGGCCTTGAGACCCGATTTGCAAGTGAAAGTGCTTTTAGTCACTTTATAAATTTCATGTAACTTGCAATGGGGGCCTTGAGACCCGTATTGCAAGTGAAGAGCACTTTTCCACTTTATAAAATTCATGTAACTTGTAATGGGGGTCTTAAAGCCTGATTTACAAATTGAAGGATTTTTAAAAGGTTACTTTTTATATGTCACTTGTAATGGGGGCCTTGAGACCCAAAATACAAGTGAAGACACTTTTTAGTCATTTTATAAATCATATGTAACTTGCAATGGGGGTCTTGAGACCCGAAATGCAAGTTAGAGGCTTTAAAGTTACTTTTTACTAATATGTAACTTGTAATAGGGGCCTTGAGACCCAAATTACAAGTTGAAAGGTAAAATTCAAGTTTCATGTCACTTGCAATGGGGGTCCCAAGACCCAAATTGCAAGTGAGGGTCGTTTAAGTCTTTTTAAATATTGATAACTTGCAATGGGGGTCCTAAGACCCAATTTGCAAGTGGGGTCCTAAGACCCGATTTGCAAGTGAATGGTCTCAAGTTCAAGTTTAAATCACTTGCAATCACCCATCCAAGACCCGATTTGCTTGAAAGAGAATTTTGCATAGCATTTTTCACTTGTAAAAACATTTTTCCACATTGCAAGTAAGTCAACTTTCACTTGCACTTGCAATCAGCCTTCCAAAACCCGAAATTGAGCTTTGGCCTCACTTTTGCAGCCCCTTTGTTTCATTCTTGTTAGTCTTGTTTGCACACATGACCTACCAAATCAATAATATAAGGCATGGGCCTTATTTTTCAAGAAAATTCTAAGGTTGGAGAATGATACAAGGAAAGAAAAACCACATGACAAAGTCACACAAGGAAATTGCAAGTAGCATGATCTCTTGTATGTTTTTAAATCATTTGCATTGTTGGTTTCTAGACCTGAAATTTCTTTTATCAACAACTTGTAATTTGTTTTATCAACTTATAACTTGTGAGAATAAGGTACAGAATGATGATAAGTGAAAAGGCATAGGATGGTAAATTCAAGTGAAGATATGGAATAGACAATGTAATTAAGGTCAAAGTTATGTTGTATTACTACATATGATACAAAGAAACAACAACAAGCAACTAAAGCACAATCATGCCAAGGGAAAGTGATGATATTTCCAAGAGAACTTCAAAATGGATGTTTGTCACCAAAATATCTTCTTACCTATTGAAATTAGTAACATGAAAAGGAAGTCCTATACAGGTCTATTGAGATATGGCAATGAATCAAGACATCTTAGAATTATGAAAAGGAAAAGACAATTGATTAAAAAGCAGTTTGTAATGTATTTCTAAGCATGAGGACTTCATTGATAGAGGATGACAACAAAATATGATTTTCTATGTCAAGGGGAAGTTATATCAAGTTGCAGTACATATTTATGAAGATGAAGATGGTCCTAGTGATGTCTAGAGAGCTAGGAAAGTGACAAAGCCGTACAAGAAAGTGAATAAGTGAAAAGAATGTTTGATGAGCATAGAATGCTTTCAAGACAGAGATGGAAGAATTTTTTCCAAATAGAAGCATGAAGACCCAATCGAGGATGATTTAGTTCAAGTCGTGTCTTCAAACACTTAGAATAGTTTCAATTATGTATCTGTAATTTTAGTTTTGACAAATTACATGTAAAATGGAAAAATGTAATTGCAAGTAATCATATCACTTGCAAAGTTGTAACTTGTAATTACATGTAATTACATTACAAGTAAAATTACAATAGGACTTGTAATGTTGAATAAGTCAACTATAGTTAGTTAGTGGTTGAGAGAATTTCTCAAATTAGTTGGGATCCTCCCACATTTTTCTCAAGGCTTCTCTCCTATAAATACTTGAGGGGGTCTATTATAAAATTTATCTTTTGGTAATGAAACAAAACTCTGCTAGTTTGTATGTGCACTCTAAGACTTTGAGTTTAGATGTAAATCAGATTACAATCAATTAAAAGAGGCAAATTGCTTTCAAACTTTGTGTTGCTTCAAGGTGTTATGTGATGACATTTTCTGCATATTGATTGTGATTTTTATGGTGTTATACAAGAGGGATTCAAGATTAACTTTGCAGACTTTGAGTTGCTCAATGTGTTTGGAGTTTTAGATTGGTTTTCAGATTTGATACTGTGAACCCCAATTTCATACCTGCACAAATAAGGCAAACAAGCACAATATTAGATCATATGCAAGCAAGAAACAAGGATTCCCCATGAAATCCATTTACAATGCTCAAAATAGGAAAATGTGAAGAACAACATGAAATATAAATGAAATCCTAATTTAAACAAAGCAAAATCTTGATCCCATGGCAGAGTTGGTTCCAATTGATATGTCGAAATCAGCCCTTTCCCAACTCTTTTGTAAGCTTTGATGATTTGATCCACTTGATGGTTGAATTCCTGCATAACCTAGCTAAGAATTTGATAAAAAGAGATGAGAATGGCTATGCTTGAAGATGGATTTAAGTATAATAAGTTTACTCAAATTGTGGATGATAGAATGAGAGGAAGAGTCTCTCATTTATAGATTTCCAAAATGGAAGAAAGAGTGAAAATAAGCAATGTGGGATCATTCAACATCCAATGGCCAAGTGTCACTTGTCAAGATGTGAATGGTTGAAGGTTGAGCACATTTTGATCAATGTGCAAGTTTGAATTTTGAATTTGATGAAGTGACATGTTTAGGGGGGATGAAAGAAATGGAGTTAATGTCACTTGGCTCAAGGCCAAGGACATGTAAGAGACATTAAATGCCTTGTTGGAAGGACCAAGCCCATTTGAATTTGAATTCAAATTTGAGGGAATATTCCCCTTTTATTCCATGTTGAGAGAAAATAGACAATTAAATAAATCAAAGTAATTGATTTATTGTGCAAGTTGCATTATCTAGAGGATTTTAGTGATAGGGATTAACTTAATCAAGATTTGATTAACTTAATAGGAGGTTAGGTGATTTGACAATTTTGACTTAGATTTTAGGATTGATTTAAATCAAAATGAGAAGAAATGATTAATTGAATAAATGATTTGATTTATTTAACTAAAGGGGATAATGTTAGATTAAATTAAATAAGGTTTAATTTATTCAATTTAATGATAAGACTTTAGGGACTAATTAAATTAAATTGATTAATTTAATCAATAGGGAATAATGACTTAATCAAATAAATAATGATTTATTAATTAAGGGATGAAAAGTTATGTTAAGTTGAGAGTATGATTCAGAACGAAAATGATGTTAGTAATCAGGATCAAGTGCATGTATATTTTACGTGTCTATAGATACCTTGCAGACTTTGTGCTGCTTTTATTTTCTATGTTTGTGCATAAAAAGTGCATCATGTAATTAGACTTTGAGCTGCTACATACTGTACTCTGTTACCAGAAAATCATCTAAAAAGGTTGATAGGAGAGTAAGTTGTCAAAGACTTTGTGCTTTCAATTTGTTTTCTTGTCCCAGAGGAGCAACAGAGGGCGTTGCACCTTTATGAAAACTTTTCTTCTTTATTTGTTTACTTCATTAGTCATTTATGCTTTCGGTTGTGATAAGTTTTCTTAATGTTTGTTGTTTATTTTTTGTGAAGAAAAAAGAATATAATCCTTCCTGAAAGAAGAGGAAAGATATTTTTCCTACCCATATTAGTTTAAATTAGTCAATAGGAAAGGGAGAGCCTTCCCTTAATTACGAGAGTTTTATCTCATGTACTATGGCTGAAACCATAATTTTGTACGTTTTCCCAAGTATACAAAATTTTCAACCAACAATTTTTGGCGACTCTACTGGGGATATGATACGCATTCAAAAATCTCACGCTTTTGTTTGAAGTATATCAATATCCCTTTTCATTGTAATTTATTTTTATGTAGTTTTCCAAGCTTTCATCAAGGACATGTAAATGGCTACCCAAAGTCCTTGGGGAAATGTTTTTGGTCCATTGAGTCTAGCTCTACCCTTACATGCTCTTCCTAAAAGCTCACGGAAGAACTTTCCCAAGTTTTTTGGTGATGGATAACAAAATCCTAATTAGCATGTTGCTGATTTCTACATTGCTTGTGGAGTTCATGGTGTTGAACATGAAGATGTATCTGTAAGGCTATTTGTGGAGACTCTCCAAGGTGTCGTTGTAGATTGGTTTTATCATTTGGTGCCACGTACCATCACAAATTGGGCTACTCTCATAGCCAAGTTTGAAGAAAGGTTAAAACCTCCTGAAGACTCTCATGCTTTTTTGGTCCAACTCACATAGCTGAAAAAGGCCTCTTATGTGCCTATGTGTGAGTTCATTGCTCAATTCAACAAGTTGATGCAAAGAATATCAAATGTTGCTCAACCCACAACTATGAATTTGAAGTGTTTCTTTGTCAACACTCAAGGGCCAGAGGTCAGTTTTATTTTGTGAAGAGTAGCTCCAACTACTCTTACAGGTGTGCAGACCTTGGCAACAGAAATTGAAGATGATCTCATTCTTGTTGGGCAGATAAGGATAGAACCAAGTGGTTCTTCTTCTTTAGATTCATTTTCCTCCAACACAAGGATGAATCCCATGGTGAAAAAGTTGGCAAATGAGCTGCTTTCTCTTAAAAGGTAGCTAGCTCAAGATGCGTTCTCCGTTCATCATGAAAATGTTCCAAGAAGGCCATATCTACCTGATGCTCATAATTTTGTTGTTGAGGATCAGGGAAAGTTATCTTCACCACTGAAGAAGCATGTTCTTAAGGCATCATCAACAAGCACGATAGTGAAGTATCCTGAATCCAATTCAAGTGATCTTGCTATTCTCTTCTGGGAAAATGAAGCAGACATAGCTGGCGACTCCCAAATCTGGTTTATGTAGTCTCAGAAAGCCATTGATGAAGAGCAGAAAAATGAAAGTCATTTTTCTAAAGTTCAACTGAATGAATACAGTCATGTTTTCAGCTATGAAAAGATGAACATGCATGAAGGTTCCAGTCAAGTTGAAATGAATGCTTTCATGTTTCAAGGTCATGAACTTGGACATATCGTGCATAAGAGACCTACCCCAGAACTTGATGAAGATCATTTCATGAATAGTATAGAAGAGTTTTTCTCAAATCTTGTTGATGATTCTTTTCAATCAAAATTTTGTGAAGAACATACTGAGGAATGTAGTACAATCATATTTTCATGTGACTCGCATGAAGGAGATCATTTGAAGCAGTATGAGGTTGTCATGGTTGACGAATCAGTTGTTCAGGCAACAACTGGTAAGAAGAATTCATTTTTTTCCGATCAAGGGGATGCCCCATAAGACATCTTGCTTGGTTGGAAGCTGATGGGAAATCAGATTTTTCACTTGTACCTGAACATAAATATATACTTCAAAAAGAATCCAAAGAAATATTTGCAGCTGAGCAAAAGCAGTCTGATTTCAAAAATCCATTTCAAAGCAGCATTACATATGATTCATCTAAAGAAGAAGGTGGATTTCTGCATTTCTTCCAAAGGGTGCTACATCAAGTTTTGGTACTATTTCTCATGTTCTATAAGTGTGTGGTCATCAACAATCATGCAAGGTACTATAAGTTGTTGCAGAAGGGAAACTATTTTGCAGAACCAGTTAATGGTTTCATTTGAAAAGCTTCCTTTTTTGGCTAGTTTTAATTAGGGAGGTTTTTATCTTTTCAATAAGTGCATTTGCACAAGTTTTGTGTCATGTTTTCATAGGCTTTCTTTGTGTCAGTCACGTCATCCTTTTTTTCATTTTAAGTTATTTTTTGTTTGACTCCGTAACCCAATGGATACTAAGGCACTTGGATATTTAGGATTCTACTACCTTCGCTTTCAAAGGCAGTTCCCCAGTCAGAGCTAACTGTTGTCCTCAATTTTGAATTTTTAAAATTGGACAACCCATATGAAATTTTGCCTAAAATTTCTTCATAAATCTCTATGGAACACATTTTGAGGGACCAAAATTCTCCAATTGAATTTTAGAACCATTGGTTTGCTTCCTATTTTTCCTTGTGTGAAATTTGGGAACATTTTGACATGTTTTTCCTCTTGTTTTGTTCAATTTCGGGATTTTTGATCACCATTGCAAGTAGGGACCTTCTGGCCTCAAGGCACATATTACAAGGTAAAGAGGTTGGGCACTTTAAGTTTTGGGTCTATATTCCTTTTGGCCAACATTTTTCATTCACTCTCATCCATTTTCATGGAATTTTGAGTCAATTTTGGTGTATTTTTGGTCAATTTCGGGTTTCAAAGACCTCATTGCAAGTTTGGGGGTTTTAAGTTCTAAAATGCAAGTGATACTTTTACTTGCAATCAAGTCCCTAAGATCCAATTTCAGTTATTGGATTTTTGAGTCACTCTTGTGTTTTGTTTTTAACTTGTAATGGGGGTCTCAAGACCCGATTTACAAGTAAAGGTTATAAAAATTGGTTTGTCACTTGTAATGGGAGCCTTGAGACCCGATTTGCAAGTGAAAGTGCTTTTAGTCACTTTATAAATTTCATGTAACTTGCAATGGGGGCCTTGAGACCCGAATTGCAAGTCAAGAGCACTTTTCCACTTTATAAAATTCATGTAACTTGTAATGGGGGTCTCAAAGCCCGATTTACAAGTTGAAGGCTTTTTAAAAGGTTACTTTTTATATGTCACTTGTAATGGGGGCCTTGAGACCTGAAATGCAAGTGAAGACACTTTTTAGTCATTTTATAAATCATATGTAACTTGCAATGGGGGTCTTAAGACATGAAATGCAAGTTAGAGGCTTTAAAGTTACTTTTTATTAATATGTAACTTGTAATGGGGGCCTTGAGACCCGAATTACAAGTTGAAAGGTAAAATTCAAGTTTCATGTCACTTGCAATGGGAGTCCCAAGACTCGAATTGCAACTGAGGGTCGTTTAAGTCTTTTTAAATATTGATAAGTTGCAATGGGGGTCCTAAGACCTAATTTGCAAGTGAATGGTCTCAAGTTCAAGTTTAAATCACTTGCAATCACCCATCCAAGACCCAATTTGCTTGAAAGAGAGTCTTACATAGCATTTTTTACTTGTAAAAACATTTTTCCACATTGCAAGTAAGTCATCTTTCACTTGCACTTGCAGTCAGCCTTCCAAAACCCGAAATTGAGCTTTGGCCTCATGTTTTCAGCCCCTTTGTCTCATTCTTGTTAGTCTTGTTTGCACACATGACCTACCAAATCAATAATATAAGGCATGGGTCTTATTTTTCAAGAAAATTCCAAGGCTAGAGAATGATACAAGGAAATAATAGCCACATGACGAAGTCACACAAGGAAATTGCAAGTAACATGATCTCTTGTATGTTTTGAAATCATTTGCAATGTTGGTTTCTAGACTTGAAATTGCTTTTATCAGCAACTTGTAATTTGTTTTATCAACTTATAATTTGTGAGCATAAGGCAAAGAATGATGATAAGTGAAAAGGCATAGGATGGTAGATTCAAGTGAAGATATGGAATAAACAATGTAATGAAGGTCAAATTTATGTTGTATTACTACATATGATACAAAGAAAGAACAACAAGAAGCTGAAGCACAGTCATGCCAAGGAAAAGTGATGATATTTCCAAGAGAAATTTAAAATGGATGTTTTTCACCAAAATATCTTCTTACCTACTGAAATTAGTAACATGAAAAGGCAATCCTATATAGGTCTATTGAGATAGGACAGTGAATCAAGACATCTTAGAATTATGAAAAGGAAAAGACAATTGATTAAAAAGCAGTTTGTAATGTATTTCTGAGCATGAGGACTTCATTGATAGAGGATGACAACAAAATATGATGTTCTATGTCAAGGGGCAGTTATATCAAGTTGCAGTACAAATTTATGAAGATGAAGACGGTCCTAGTGATGTCTAGAGAGCTAGGAAAGTGACAAAGCCGTACAAGAAAGTGAATAAGTGACATGAATGTTTGATGAGCATAGAATGCTTTCAAGATAGAGATGTGTTTTCTAAATATCAGCATGAAGACCAAATCGAGGATGATGTAGTTCAAGTTGTGTCTTCAGACACGCAGAATAGTTTCAATTATGTATCTGTAATTTTAGTTTTGACAAATTACATGTTAAATGGAAAAATGTAATTGCAAGTAATGATATTACTTGCAAAGTTGTAACTTGTAATTACATGTAATTACATTACAAGTCAAATTACAATAGGACTTGTAATGTTGAATAAGTCAACTACAGTTAGTTAGTGGTTGAGAGAATTTCTCAAGTTAGTTGGGATCCTCCCACCTTTTCTCAAGGCTTCTCTCCTATAAATACTTGAGGGGGTCTATTGTAAAATTTAGCTTTTGGCAATGCAACAAAACTATGCTAGTTTGTATGTGCACTCTAAGACTTTAAGTTTAGATGTAAATCAGATTATAGTCAATTAAAAGAGGCAAATTTCTTTCAAAATTTGTGTTGATTCAAGGTGTTATGTGATGATATTTTCTGCATATTGATTGTGATTTTTGTGGTGTTATACAAGAGGGATTCAAGATTAACTTTGCATAATTTGAGTTGGTTAATGTGTTTGGAGTTTTAGATTGGTTTTCAGATTTGATACCTTGCAAAATTTATGCTGCTTTTATTTTCTATGTTTGTGCATAAAAAGTGCATCATGTAAGTAGACTTTGAGCTTCTATATACTATACTTGGTTACCAGAAAATCATCTAGAAAGGTTGATAGGAGATTAAGTTGTCAAAGACTTTGTGCTTTCATTTTTTTTCCCGTCTTGGAGGAGAAACGGAGGACTTTGCGCCTTAATTGAAAATTTTCTTCTTTATTTATTTACTTCATTAATAATTTATTCTTCCAGCTATGATAAGTTTTCTTAAAGTTTTTTGTTGCTTTTATGTGAAGAGAAAAGAATATAATCCTTCTTGAAAGAAGAGGAAAGATTGTTGTCCTACCCATATTAGTTTAAATTAGTCAATAGGAAAGGGGGAGCCTTCCCTTAATTAGGAGAGTTTTATCTCACGTACTATGGTTGAAACCACAATTTTGTATGGTTTCCCAAGTATACAAAATTTTCAACCAACACACCCATAGGGTGGAGTTAAGTTGAAGGTGCTAGTCATTGAAAGTATTTTTAAGAATTTGTATTATGGTCTTATTGGATGCCTTAGCTTGGCCATTAACTTTTGGGTAATATGGCATGGAAAAGCGATGTTGGATGTGGAATTTCTCACATAACTCACAAACATCCTAATTTTTGAAGGGACGACCGTTATTGGTGGTGATGCATTATGGGATACCATACCGATAGTGATGATGTAATTGAGGATGAACTTGGAGATATTTTTATCATATGTATGTCAAGGGAATAGTTTCAATCTATTTTTCATGAAATATTCAATCGCGGTGATAATGAATTTTTAGCCATTAGATGAGGTAGGATGAATTTTTCCTATGAGGTCGAGTCCCCATTGGGCGAAGGGCCATGGAAAAGTGATCGGTTGTAGCTCATGTGCAAGTGCATGGATGAGGCCGTTGTGTATCTGGCACTGTCGATATTTCTTCACAAAGTGATAGGCATCTTGTTCCATTGTCAACCAATAATTTCTTAGTCGCATGATCTTTTTAGCTAGAGTTAGACTACTAGAATGGGCTCCACATATACCTTCATGTACTTTGTGTAAGTTCATTTGTGCTTTGTTAGTGTTGAGACATTTGAGTAAGGTATTGTTGAGGCCATGTCTATATAGGGTATCACCAATGATGGCGTAGCGAGTGGCTTTGCAGAGGAAGGCCTTGCATTGGTTACTAGATAGGTCAGGTGGTAATTCCTAGGAATGTAAATAGTCATAAATGTTTTGGTAGAATGAGGAATTGGGACCCAAAAATTCACACACCATCTCATATTCAAGGACATTGAAGGCAAGGACCAACAACTGTTTAACTAAGAACCTGTACTATGACATATTGTTGGGAATATCCAAGAGAGATCCAATGGTGGCCATGGCGTCAGCTACTTTGTTCTGAATTCATGGGATTTAGAAAAAAATAATATCTACAAAATACAGTTTAAAAATATCAACCATTCTTTTGTATGGGGTCAATTTCTCATCTTTGGTATCATAGTCATCATTGACCTATCGAATGACCAATTATGAATCACCAAAGACTTGCAAACTTGTAATTTTCCATTTTATAGCCATGTGCAATCTTGTTAGTAAGGCCTCAAATTCTACAATGTTTTTTGTACACGGGAAGGCTATTGTGAATGATTTCGGTATAGTATCACCTTGAGGGGTGACAACTAGTATTACCACACCTGATCCATGACTAGTGTATGAGCTATAAAATTATAACTTCCATGTTGCATCAGTGTCTAATGGAAATATTGACTCATTCAGGAAATCAAAAATCAAAGGGTGATCAACTTTTTTGGGTGTGCCGGCAAGTTGGTCTGTGATAACCTGTCCTTTTATTACTTTTCATTCCACATATTGTATACCATACTCACTACGTATCATGACCTACTTAGCCAACCATCCTATCAATGCTTCCTTGTTGAATAGGTATTTGAGATTATCTATCTTAGCCACTAGTCTTGTTTGATGATTTAGCATGTAATGTATTAGTTTCTAAGCGGAAAAAACCATGGCGATACAAGCATGTATTCAATAATACTATAGTTGATTTCATACCCAACTAGTGTGTGACTAATGTAATAGATCGCCCGTTCTTTCTCATCGTGATCATTTTGCACAAGTAATGCCCCCAGTGTGGAAGTGATAGCTGATATGTAATATCCTTTGCCTAATTTGATATGATTTTTGCTTCAAGGAATATTGTCAAACACTTCTAATGCAAAATTATTACTTGTTGGTCTATGATTTTAGTCTGATTTTACTTGCATAAAATTATGCCAAAGTAATCTAGATGCTTGCAAATCAATGTTACAATGTCTAAAAAATGTATTAGATGAAAATGCAACTTCCTTTTGGCTTCTAAAATGCATATACATGAATTCTATAAGTAAATTTTGCACCTACATCCAATTGACAATATGTCAAACAATATGCATGCAAACTTCTATTCTAATCAGCATGAGATTACATCAAGCATTTGGCACATAACTTATATCCCCTTCATTGAATGAAAATTTGAGTACAATGCTAGGTAGGAATAGCCAAGACTCTTGGCTTACAAGTAAGTTCAATACACTGCCAAAGTATAATATAAATATGAACTGCTATAGAAACAAACCTAGATGATAGGAATGATGATGAAAATTACTCCAATTACAATGCCAATGATGTCGATTAAGTCAGCCTTGGAAACTAACATGAAATCATAAATCTAATGCAATATAATCATCAACATGAGAACCTAGAAATGATGCTTGCCAGCATAAAATATTCGATTCTCCTTATACAAGATGATTTTTCCTCCAATAGTGCAGTTCCCTTCCTCCTTGTTGTCCAACTATGCCTCTTGAATTTAGCCTGATTTTTATTTTCCTTTCTTTATCAAAATCTCCCACCTTGAGAAGGTCGCCCCTACCCTTGCTTGGCAATATTTTAAATAAAATATTCTAGCAAAAATGGCCCTCCAAATTTTTATAGGAATGATTGCTAACACAAGAGGAATTGATTTCTCCAATTCCCACAAAAATTTGAAGTCTCAATGATGAGCAATGAGTGAATATGTACTTCTCACCATGGCCGATTGACCTTAATGACAACAATGTAGAATAGGCTTATAACAGCTACAAACACTTCCAAATGTCTCCAAGTCTCATAGAAAACCCTCCAAAGCTTCAATAAGCTGATGTGCAATCTCTATCTCCAAATGGTACTCTTCAATGAGGCCCAAATAGGAAGTTTGAAGTAACTCCCTCACAATTCCAAACTAGGGTTGATATTTCACAACTGAAATTGGAAGTAATCAACTAGGTTTGGTCTTTCACAAACGAAGGCTAGAAATCAACAAGCTAAGCATTCAGCTTCAACAATGTAGTAGACAAGGTGTATTCAACTCAAGATGATCAAATGCCTAGCCCAAGCTTCCTCTTATACTTTTCATAAGAGAGCCCACACACTTTTCTTGTCAATGTGGGATAAAAGATATCTTTTTAAATTAAGTGCTTTATGATATATTTTATTTAGTCACTTTATTAAACTAATCAAATATAAAGTCATCCTTTAGATATTAATTTATTGGAATAACTTTAAAAAATTATTAATCTACTATCATCACTTCAATTTAATTAAAATAATCAATTAGTCATCCTTATGAAATATCAATATCTGGACAACTTAATTAATTAAATTATTCTGCCTCCAAATCAGGAACATGACAGTCCTCCCTTCCCAAATATTGCTTGCCCTCAAGAAATCCACATCTACAAAACCAACCAACTATCATAGTACTAGAATCCCAACATGGAGAATCACTTGCAACTATCCACCAACCACCCGAATCCCAAGTGATCCTGAGAAGAACTCCAACCAACATCCTCTTAATACATTTTAATCTCCTGTCACTATGAAGTCCCATCAATCTACAAGACCAACTATCCAACAAGAGAACTCTTGGATCCCAAACCTATGTATCTTCTCCACCATGTCGAACCCAAATAGAACAATGATAATCTTCATGCATCCATGATGTTGGAAAGCCAATACCTAATGCTTTCCATTGTGCCATTCTAATACCCTGTAAACATAAATGTATCATACCAAAGTGGATCTAAACTCAACCCAACTATTTGCATCATCAAATCATGTACATGTGGGATAAAATCAAATTGATGAACACACCTCTAGATGTGATCGAGGTGGAATTCCCCTGAATGTGCCAATGAACAACCAGAGTAGTCATGTGTACTCCATCCATCATCAAAAGAGGACTCACTACTCAATGCAGGAAAAATAATATCATCACCATCATGAATGTCATCTACTCCCCAAAGAGAAACTGGAACACTATTAACACCCCATGTGCAAGTCCTTAAAGGAATCATCCCCTCTTGCATACTGGTTTCCCTCTTAACAAGGTTAAAAAGGTGGTCACAATCTGAAAGAAGGTTCAAATAATTTGACTTCATTGTCTCCATACCTTCTTTGATAAACTGCAATTCATCAAGAGAAAACTCTGCTCCATTCCCCTTGTGTCTTCTCTCTAACTGAATCGTCCAAATATGATCGTCAATCTGTTTGTGCATCCTGTCATGATGAGATATTGTTGCAATAATCTCATCCTCATTCACCTTCAACTAATAAATCTTATCAGCCTCATCACCATCCTTAGAACAATATGCATTCTCAGATTCATCCTCTCTTTGAATAAAGAGTCTTCTAATGTTGTCTATCCCTTTTTGTCTTGCTATGTTAATGAGATTGACCTTTTCTTTGACTTCTTGAAGACATTGTCTTGCATTGGTAGCCACTAATTTATCCGCTTTGGCTTTTTGCATCCACTTTTCATTCATCTTTTTGGACCTCTTTACCTCTTCTTTGCCAAAATATACAAAATTTGTCCTCTTATGTTTGATATCTTCATGCCTATTAATTGGTGTAGGGCTTCCATCAATGGGTGATATCATATCCTTGACTTTCTCATGCTCACAAGCTCCTATATCATGAGAATGATGGGACATAATGCTACTGTCCTCAAACAAATTAGTAATCATATCATGTCATTGTAAGGTGTCACCTTCATCATGTGTAGTCAAAACACTAGTGGTTGCTCCACTAAGTAAAGGATCAATTCTCACATCCACTTCTATAACTTGGGCCTTCAATGGAATTTCATATGTATGAATAACATTCATCAAACCACAATCTGAATCTTTTCCATGGTAGGATGAAGCATTGCTAGACTCACCTAAAGAATCATCACAAGAAACCTTATCTTCATGTAGCTACTCGAAAGTAATTTGTTTGTTTTCAACCATCCCTTGCTCTTCTTTTCTCTTGAATTCATCATGAAGTGTCTTGTGCTCAATATCTCCCTCTATGCAAGTCTTATTTTCCCTCTCAATAGCTGCTAAAAATTCATCATAAAGGCTTCTAGATATATCACCTGTAGTTACCCCATGCTTCTCCTTTTTGTCTTGTGATGTAGACCTTCTAAAAATGGATGCCATAGACTATGTGAGACCTAGTTGTTAAGTAAATTCATCCATCCTTTTCTGACTGCCTTAATCCTTCCATCATGGCATTCAATTGTGCAATATCCTCTTTGGAAAACATGGTGTCCAACTGAATTTTTGATCTGCACTTTAATAGCTGAAACCAACTCAAATCTACCCAGTAGGTTGGCAAGATTCTTAGCTCTGATACCACTGTAATATCCCTTCCCTAATCTGATATGATTTTTTCTTCAAGGAATACTGTCAAACACTTCTGATGCGAGCTTATTACTTGGTGGTCTTTGATTTCAGTCTGATTTTACTTGCATAAAATGATGCCAAAGTAATCTAGATGCTTGTAAATCAATGTTACAATGTCTAAACAATGTATTAGATGCAAATGCAACTTCCTTTTGGATTCTAAAATGCATATACATGAATTATATAATTAAATTGTGCACCTACAACCAATTGACAATTTTTCAAAAAATTGGCATGCAAACTTTTATTCTAATCAGCATGAGATTACATCAAGCATTTGGCACATAACTTATATCCCCTTCATTCAATGACAATTTGAGTACAATTCTAGGTAGAAATAGCCAAGACTCTTGGATTGCAAGTAAGTTCAATACATTTCCAAATTCTAATATAAATATGAACTCCTATAGCAGTTGTAGACACCCAAAATTGTCCATGTCATAACATTACCTAATCGATACATGACCTTGTAAAACATCTTGTAATATTTTACCCTAGGTCATTACATTATCCCACTTATCCCATTTATTCCACTTAATCACCTTCCCAATTAATTAAATAAATCTCATTTATTTAATTAATTCCCCTTCACATGTCTCAAAATAATTCAAATTAAATATTTGAATTAATCTCACTTTTACCACATTGCAACATGGGTCACATGACTACAACTCTTCACATGCACACATAATTCAAATAATTTTATTATTTAAATTATGAGATTCCCACTCACATCCTATTTTTAACCCCATTCATTGTGCGTCATAAGCATATTTTCTTCCAAAATAAAGAATAGAATCCCACTTATTTCCTCACATCTTAATTTTAGCATCATGTCATAACCCACTTAATGTGTGTCATAGACACTAAAATAAACTTTTAATCGTAGCCATACATATCACAAATTTGACTTTTAATCTTGGCCATCGAATCGAATCAGCCTTCTCCTATAAATCAAGCCTTTCACAGGCCATTTGGAGGATCTTCTTCTAGCATCCTCACTCTGCCAAAATTTCTCTCAATCTTCTTATCTATCTATCTATTTTTCTTCTATTATCTTCATCTTATCGTTATGCTGCAAAAATGAGCAATCAACATATCAACATTCAAACCTTCAAAATTATGCATTCTCATGCAGGTGGAGAAGAGCAATGGAGATAAATCAATTCAAGCTTGGAGATTGGTTTGCATTTGCTTGTTATTTTGATTTTCATGCTTGCTTGTACTCTATTGTGCTTGTTAGGGTTTTCATATCTTGTTGTTTTAGTTTTATATCTGATTTTCCCTAACTACAGCAGCAAACCTAGATGATAGGAATGATGATACAAACTACTCCAATTACAATGCCAATGATGTTGATTAAGTCAGCCTTGGAAACTAACATGAAATCATAAATATGATGCAATATAATCATCAACATGAGAACTTGGAAATGATGGCTGCTAGCATAAAATATTCGATTCTCCTTATACAAGATGATTTTTCCTCCAATAGTGCAGCACCCTTCCTCCTTGTTGTCCAACAATGCCTCTTGAATTTAGCTTGATTTTTATTTGCCTTTATTTATCAAAATCGCCCACCTTGAGAAGGCCACCCCTGTCCTTGCCTGGAAATATTTTAAATAAAAAAATTCAGCAACAATGGCCCTCCAAATTGTTATAGGAATGATTGCTAACACGAGAGGAACTGATTTCTCCAATGCCCACAAAAATTTGAAGTCTCAATGATGAACAATGAGCGAATATGAGCAATGAGTGAATATGTACTTCTCAGCATGGCTGGTTGACCTCCATGACAACAATGTAGAACAATCTTATAACATCTTCAAACACTTCCAAATGTCTCCAAATCTCATAGCAAACCCTCCAAAGCTTCAATAAACTGATGTGAAATCTCTCTCTCCAAATTGTACTCTTCAATGAAGCCCAAATAGGAAGTCTGAAGTAACTCCCTCACAATTCCAAACTAGGGTTGATATTTCACAACATAAATTGGAAGTAACCATCTAGGTTTGGTCTTTCACAACTGAAAACTGGAAATCAACAAGCTAAGCATTCAACTTCAACAATGTAGTAGACAAGGTGTATTCAACTCAAGATGATCAAATTCCTAGCCCAAGCTTCCTCTTATAATTTTAATAAGAGAGCCCACACACTTTTCTTGTCAATGTGGGATTTAAAAGATATCTTTTTAACTTAAGTGACTTTATGATATATTTTATTTAGTCACTTTATTAAACTAATTAAATATAAAGTCATCCTTTAGATATTAATTTATTGGAATAACTTTATAAATAATTAACTTAATATCATCACTTAAATTTAATTAAAAAAATCAATTAGTCATCCTTATGAAATATCAATATTTGGACAACTTAATTAATTAAATTAATTAAATTATTCTACCTCCAAATCGGGGACATGACATGATATGTAAAGAATTGGGAGCTTACCATCTATTGGTGGCATCAAAACAACAGGAATCAAGAGGTAATCTTTAATTTGTTGAAAGGCTACCTCACACTTGTCTATCCATATAAAAGGAAATCCCTTGCATATCAAATACTTAAAAGGTTAAGATTTATCGACAAGTTGTGCAATGGAGCATCTGATGAACTGAATTCAACCTTACAATGACCTGAGTTGATTGATTCCTATTGGGGGATGCATATCTAATATAGCTTTTACTTTTGTTGGGTCCACTTCAATGCCTCTACGAGAAACTACGTATCTTAAGAGCTTTCTTGATGTCACACCAAAGACACATTTCTTAGGATTTAGGTGGACTTTATATTCATCAATCCTTTTGAAAATTTTGTCCAAGACTCTCAAATGATCGCCGAGTGTCAAGGATTTCACCAAAAGGTCATCAACATAGTCTTCCATCAATGTGTACATGAGATCATGATATATGGTGGTCATAGCTCTTTGATGGGTTGTTCTTGCATTTTTTAGTTCCAAGGGCATAACATTCCAATAGTATGTACACCCCATGGGAAAGTGAACTACATCTTTTTTTGATCTTCAGGAGCAATACAAATCTGGTTATACCCCGAGAAGCCATCCATGAGAGACAACATCTCATAGCTTGTCATTAGGTCTACTATGATGTCTATATTAGGAAGTGGGAAGTCGTCCTTTGGACATGCTTTGTTCAAGTCACAAAAATTTGTACAGATATGGATTTGTCCATTCAGGTTGGTCACTGTTACAAGGTTTGAGATCTAGTCTACATAGTCAATAGGTCTTATGAAACCAACATCCAATAATTTCTTAAGTTGATCTTTGACCAACAGAGCTATCTAAGGATGCATTTTTCTAAGCTTTTGTTTGACAGGATTTCCATCGAGAAGCAATGGTAAATGATGTAGGACCAATGTGGGGTCCAACCTAGGCATATCAACATAAGACCATACAAAATTGACTTGATGTTCTATGAAAAAGTCTTGAAATTCTAGTTTTTCTTCTTAGATGTCAAGGATGTTGTAAGGAGAACAATCTTAGGATTCTCTGTTGTACCTATATTGACTTCCATTATTTATTTGATTAGCATCAGCGATCTCTCTTGATTAATAGGGAGAAAGTCCAACCCTCCATCCTTGGGTGCCTCAGAGAGGTTTTCACCCTTGGATAAGTCCTTTCTTTTTACATTTTCTTGGTCAGAAGGCACCTTGTGGTTTTCACCTAAAGACTATTCATTTTTTATTTTATTTTTTCCATTTTTGTGACTAGAGGGTGGGACACTCTTGTTGAAATATGCCACAATGTCAAGATCTATAGTGAAACCATCCTTATGGACCCCATGCGGTATGCCTTCTTGTAGTCCCATGAACTCAACGATGGCTTCATCATTTTTAAATATGTCCAAGGTGGGTGGACCTTGCTAGTCCCAATCGATCAATTGTGGGTAAATGAGGGGAATGCCAATATCGATGTTACTGAAGGATTTCGAAGTAGTGGATATGGTAAATATGGAGGTATTATCAAGGTCCTAAAAGGATTTTACCCATGCTTCTCTATTTGTGGTCTTTGGTGGGTCAAGTTCATGAAAGTAATTGATGCAGATATTAATATCCTTGCGGTGGGTAAAGGATGGATGGGGTGCATCAGACTCATGAAAGACATGGTCAAGCTCATAGTCACTCGTGGTATAAGAATCCCATTCATATTCAATAGAGTTGATGTCACTATAATAGATTTCGGTAGGATTTTCAAATGTCTAAACATGTTTCGAAGCACTCACATCCTTATTTGAAAGCACCTTAGTACTTGAAGCGACAATCCTAGCCCTGAGTTCTTTGACTGTTTAAGAGGAATCAAGGGTTCTCTCATTCCATTTTTATGTATGTTGAGTCCACTGATTCCATCTTAACCCTTTTTTTTCATCAGCTCAAAGCCTTTACCATATTGTTCTGTCGGTAGCGGCTTTAGATCTTCCTCATTTTTCGTAAATCCAATCAGAAATATCATCAATATCTTCTTTGTTTAAATCTCCTTAGTTTGTGAAGGTGGTGATGGGAGGAATTTTAATGACAACTTTAGGTTCCATCTAATAGATGGGCTTTCCATAGGACTTTGGAGACTTTGGTAACCTAGTGATGCAGTAGGAAGTGTTCACATGGTACTCCCCACACCCCTTGTCCTAGATTTGAATCTTGGGATCGGCAAATGGAATGGCAGACATGGAGGATTTAGTTAGAGTGGATGGGTGAATGTAATTGGATGGAGTGGATGCTGTAGCTTCACGGTTTATAGGCACTTGGTGTTCAAGAACCCCCCTCAAATTGGTGCAATATTGAAAGGAGTCAGGATCACCGATGATTGTGATTTTGATGTCATTGTAAGGAAACTTTAGACATTGATGGTATGTGGATGGATCATCTTTCATAGCGTGGATCCATGGTCAGTCGAGGAGTAGGTTGTATGGTAGTTCAAGATCCAGGACTTGGAATGTGGTATCTAGTATTACAGGTCCAACTTTGATAGGTAGTGTGATAATGCCCTCGGAAGAACGTTCTTCTTCATCATAGGATTTGATAATAATGCTCGTAGTTGTATCCACACATGCTTCAGAGAAGCCCAATGCCTTCACTATTTTTAAAGTGTAAATGTTCAATCTGACTCCACTATCTACTAGGACTCATCTAATCTTGTGTTTGTGGATGAAGACCTCAAGATGCAATGGGTCATTATGGTTTGACTTGGGTGTAGATTAATCTTGGTCAAAAAAGGAGACACGGTGGGAGTTGGCCAAATATCCAACCATGACTTCAAATCATTTGGTGTCCAGGTCAATAGGGACAAAGGTTTCTTGCAAATCCTTATTGAGGATAGCTTTGTGTTCAAGTGATATGTGTAGAAGCTCAAGGATGGAAATTTGTGCAGGTGTCTTGTCCAATTGGTCAACAAGATTGTGTTGGGCTTTGGATTGTGGCTTCTTTGGAGGATGAGTGGATATGGTGACCTTAGTCCTACAGGTAGTGATAGTGCATTCAGGTTGCTTCTTAATGGTGATTGATAGTCCTACTCATATGTAGTTGATAGTTGTGTAGCCAAAAGAGGCATTGCTATAATTGGCATGGTTATCTTTCTTTTGACCTAAATGAGAAGTTTTTCTGGAACCATGGACTTGCAATGGATTCTTGAAAATTGTATGGTCTTTATTAGAAATTTTTTGTTGTCCCTTGAGCTCTATGGTACTGTTTTCAATTAGGTCTTGAATCATGTTCTTTAACTGACGGCATGACAACCTGGTTATGCCCTTTGATGTGGTGGTAGTCACAAAAGGCATTGTCATCCCACCAAGAGGGTTTGAATTGTCTTAGGTTTTATGGTTTGGGCCCTTGGAGTTGTATAACATTTGATTGTACTAGATTCTTTAGGACAAGTTCAATTAGTTCCGATAAAGCAGTGTATTGTCTCTGTGGGTATTGCCTTGGTTGTCTTGGGGGTCCCCGCTCTTGATTATTTTGGACCACGTTAGTTGCTTGGTTGAAAAAATATGGTGTCTTATTCTTTGTGTTGGGTGCTTTGAGAGTCAATGTGGGACCTATTTCATTCACAGCTTTCACATCTAGGACTCCATCATTTGTTACATTCTTGTTATGATACCACAACTTGTTTTATCATTTGATGTCCCTTGGACATTTTGTGTTTTGGTATAAATTTTAGTTTCCCCTTTAGTGATGAGGGTTTTCTCAAGGATGGCCCCTTTTTCAACAAGGTCGGTGAATGCAGAACAACAATGGGTTTCCAAGGCATACCTTAATTTTGTGTTCAGGTTTTGCACAAACATGATATTTTTATATTTTTCAAGAATTTCAACAAGATAGCGACTAGCTAAGCTTCTCCATCTCTGGAAGAATTTTATGAAAGCTTCACCCTCTTCTTGTTTAGTTTGACATAAGGTGGCAATAGTGATTCCATTTTTTATATTGAAGGAAAATTGGGTGATAAATTTGTCAACAAGTTCGTCCCATGATTGTATGCCTACCGATAGGTGGGTGGACCATTCTAAAGCATGTCCTAAGAGACTCCTAGGAAATAGTCTCATTAAGTATGTTTATTCAGAAGCAATGCCAATCAAGGCCATATGAAATTCTCTCACCAACTTTTGTGTGGGATGGTATGTTGGTGTTGACGTGACGTATGAATGTTTGAGTTGTGTTTGGAATTTTGATTTGTGGTGTGAATGTTTGAGTTGGAATTGGAATTCTAAAGTTTTTTGTCAATTTGTGATTTTGGAGAGAATGATTATTGGTACTCTTATATGTGCCTATTTGTATACAATTTAAATTCATTGTAAAGAGTTCGATATGTTAGAAACTCATGTGGCAACTCACTTATGAATACAATTTACACCAATTTTTTCTCTATTTTTTTAATTTTATGTTTTTTTAAAATAATCATACATTTGATTCAAATACATTGATAGATTCAAAATCGAGTTTACACCACTAATTTTATGATGATCGTAAGGTTTTCTTATGGTCAAATGAACACATTCATTCTTATAAAAAAATGACAACAATTACACACCAAAAATTTTCTTCAAAGATCACACCATATCAAATCTAGATTGTGGGTAATAGGTTCAATGAAGATTAGTTTTGAGTTGAATCTATCTATTTGTAAAATGAAATGTAGGAGGATTGATCATGAACATATATAAATGTGTTTTTTAATTTCTCTAACCCTTTTTCTCCATACAATTTCCTCGTTTCTATTTTTTAATCAATCTATTAGTGTAGGATTTCTATGATAAATTTGAATTCTTAAAAGGTAATAAATTATATAAATTTTGCATATGATTTTTCATCTTTATCTTGCATATTTATGTTTTAAATGAAATGAAGACTTGTGTTAGCTAATAGTATTATGTTTTCACTAAGTGATTCTCTTTCATGCTAAATATTTTATTATTCACATATACCTTTTGAATGGACTAGAAAAAACATTCCTTAGTTGAGGGAATTTTGGTAAGCCTTTATATTTTTAATGTTATATTATTGATATTTGATGAAGACTCTTCAACCAATGACGTAGAGGGTCCTCCCTTCATGTAAACAAAAACAACTACCCTCACTGTCCACAGACCCAAATCCAACTTGCGCAAATTCACAGATATAAACTTCAATTTAAACCCTAACTTCACAACCAATTCACAATTAAATTGACAATTTCATTTATCAATTTAATTACAAATTCTTCAACCACATGTATTATCACTGACCATTCAACTAATTTAAATCCTAAAAAAAATACAATCTACACTCATAATCAGAAACAATTCAAACCAAAACACAATCATTGTGATCCTCCCTTCTTATGCTGATGATGGAGGGTGATTCGAAACATTAATGAAAAACAAAAACACAATCAAATTCAAAAATTATACTACAACAAAAAGATGAATTGTAAAAACTTGATATATTTAATTCAAACCATTTTATTTATTTTTAGTTTGCAGACCAACATTAAAGATTAGCAAAATTGACAATGTTTCAGGTTTCCAAACCATCAATGCTTCGATTTTGTGCTCCCTCCCAATCTGCAACTCTTATTCTTTGCAATTCATTCTATGGAATTTTGCCCTCTCTCTGTTTACAATACCCTTGCTGATCAGCTGCTCGACCCTGCAATTTATTCCAGTTTAAATCTGTTCTAAACTAATGTGGCGCGGCCCCTCTTAACGTGTGCACACATCCACATCATTGGAAGTCGCTCTCTTTACTTATTCTCTGCAAACACACTCAGGTTCTTGTAAGGTGCCCCTCCCCTCTTCTATTTCCTGCGTGGGATTTGTCTCAAGTGGCCCTATGTCTCTTCCTTCTCAAAACCAGTCGCAGCCCCCCCTCTTCCATGCCTCAGCTCCCACCAAAAACTAAATCTGATTTTTTTTTTAAACTTTTGCTCCCTTGCATGATGTGTGGCTTTCAAACTCCTGCTAACCACCCACCTTCTCTCTCTCCTACAATGCATATACTACCTTGTCAGATTTAATTTTCTTTCAATTTCATGTTTCTCATTCTCCTCTTTTTGATGATGGATCACTGAGTGTGTTCTGAAACGTCGAGCAAAAAATATACATAGTTTAATCTAGAAATATACATTGTTCTAATTAAATTTATATCTGCTACTCCAATAATGCAGCCTGCCTCTTCATTTCCTCAGTCTGTATTTTATCTTTCTACTTCTCTATGGTTGTGTATGTTACTAAGTCTCTTTATCTTTCTCGGGTGCAAGCTATTGTGACTAGTTGGCTTGTATTTATGATTACAATAAAATCAACATTTGTTCGATTTCATTGCAAAATCTGATCAATTGAAAATTATTTTGAATTTACTAACAAAATTCGAAATTACAAATTGTAATATGAAATTTTATCAAATGTAATTGACAATAATGTCACTCAATTCCGTTCCAAACGACCACTGAGGCTGCATTCCAAGAGAAAATGTCAAAACTGAAACAAAACTCAAAATGGAATATTTTTGGGTTGATGAGGATTACACCTATACCGAGATGCTCCTGGGTCAACCATGGATAAGAGAAATATGGTTTTGCTCTTCAAATTCATCCTTTCATTTAGTTTTTATTTTAATAGTTATAATTATCTTTATTTTCAATGCATAAAAAAAATTTCATATATTTTGTGAGTTTTTATTTATTTTTTGTGTGTGTAGGATTCTATTTTGAACATTCTATAATTTTTCTTTTTCTTTTGTGTTGGACGACAACATGACATGAGGATGCATGTTCTACATGTTGGTCTTTGTAGTCAAGAATATTTACAAGCTACATGATACTCTTTGAAACTAGTACTTTTAGTTTTCATATATATTAAGTTGAAATTCTTAGTGTGCAGTGAAATAATTTCACTAGTTTGTTATAATTAGACATTTAGCTTTATAAAAAAATATTCCATATTTCTATTTAAATTTATAAGCATTGCTAAAAGGATAATCAAAATAGTATTCAGAATTGTTGATTCATCCTAAGGTAGTATATGAGGAATTAATCTCAAAATATTCAAATACTTTCCATAAATTATATTTTGATAAACCACATTTTTATGAACACATCATTCTTACAAATAAACCATTTTTCATTTAAGAAAAAACACATTAAAAACACAATAGTTATATAAGTCTTTTTCTCTCACTACCTAAAGGATAGTTTTAGCGAGTGTTGTAAAATATATTATGAGTTTTATGACCCATTATCTTTCTTTAGGAGATGTAGTAAGAAGAAGTCTTTAAAAATATAACATGTCACAATTTAGACCCTTTTCAAAACCTATTCATACTGACCCTTATTTTTACAAGGAATAATTCACTACTAGGATGTCTACTTCCCCTCCTATAGTCACTCAAATTGATCCTACTTCTCCATATAACACTTCTTCTTCTATGGATGGGGGATATTATAATGGTTCTACTCTATAGGTGCCTTTTTCACAAATTCAAAACTTAGACCAAGGGCGCACACCTTGCAACAATCCCCCAACACAAGCGAGGGGTTTGAACCTATGACCCAAGCTCTAATACCAATTGTTGCAAAGACATTTGTCATTGCACCAAAAGATCAACCTATTAATGCTCGATACAATCGCCAGAGTTAATGAATCCACAGGAGGTGGTTAAGCCATGTCACAAACCCAAGTGTTGCATTACACAACACAAGGAGACCAAGGGCACACACCTTGTAATATACAACTAATCCCATTCTTAACTATCTAATATAGAACATTGGCCAACTACAAATCCAACTTTATTATATGACTGGAACACTTCATCTCAACCACTAATTGCTCCTTACTATAGACATAGCCCACTTTCATTGAATATTCTTACTACACCCTTTCTTGTAGGATTTGAGGTGCCTAGGTTTAACAATTATAATAAGAAGGGTGATCCTCAAACATGTATTTCAACTTTCACTACTTTATATAGTGAATTATTTTTCCAAGATTATTTGCTAGCAAATCTATTCCTACTATCATTAAATGACACAACAATGGACTATTTTTTCTCAATTCTTGATCATTCAATAATTTATTTTCTAGTAGTTGATAATGTTAGGTTAGGTGACATTAACCATATAGGCCTATGTCATTTTATGTCTCCATTTTTCTTTGAAAGTGTCCTAGGGGACATGAGAGAAATTTATTTAATATTGACATATATTATAATTTATTTTCAAGAGGAAATTTAATGTTGGTGGAGGTAGCACATCACTAGAGGAAAAATTCTCCCTCCTAGGTGTCCACATTGGGAATGTGAAGGGTCTTGAGTGGGGCGAGCTCCCAAGTTTGGAGGGAAAGAGATGTCTATTGGTGTTCCATCTAGAAGTTGAACAGTCATCGAAGCATCCCAAATAACAGAAGATAAAGAGGCTATGGGTTAGGAACCATATTGGAGCCTTGTTCATATTAATTCATTTATTATTATAACTCTTGTTCTTCCAAGGAAAGGGCGTGGGGTTTTGCAAGTGGTTTTGACACCTCTTGTTTCAGCTTACCATTGCAAATTTTCCTCCCACAAGTTCTATATATTGGGTCCATGAGATGGTAGTTTTATGTTTTGTTATTTACAAGTGTATGGCATCCAGGTTGTAGGAGATCAAAAAGGAAGTGTATTGTGGTGTATCTCTCTTGTGAAGATAAATAATATGTGTGCCCTCTTTTCTTGTGTGGATTTTTTCTCAAAAGGGTTTCTCTATGTAAATCTAGTGTCATATTTATTTTTTGATTTTCTATTATGGTGAATGTGCAATCACATACATATGATGTGAATTGGTAATCTTATTAATAGATTTGAGTTCACATACACAAGTTAATATTTCAGCTTAGTTTCACCTTGTTTTCAATAGATAAATCAATTCCTCCAACACTTTTACGAAAACATTGAACCATAGGTTACATTCACTAACCTCATCCATTGTAAGTAGGAAATTGTTGATAAGGTGAATAATTTTATCTTTTTCTATCAATATTTATTTTTATAGATTTCATTTGCACTCCCTGATTTTTATGTACAAAGAATGCTCATCAAAAACTAGTAGCTAGAGCTACATTATAAATTTGTATTAATGAAATATAATTCCTATTCTCATATTTGCACTTCCTTACATGATTATCAGTAGTTAGTGAGTCTATTTGGATGATATGCCTCATCGACTCCATCTAATACCCAAGGTTGTGCTTCCTCTCACAATTATAAGAAAAAAATCTTCTAAAACATAAACATAATAAATGCATCACAAGATTCTAATATTTCTATTTTTATCCCTCAATAAAATAGAAAATTCACATAACCATTTAAATCTCTATATAGCACGATGCAAAAAATGTTAAAATATAATTTAATAACATTACCTCCCACTTTTTCCCTTCCAACAAGCCAACCTCTCTTGGCATACTACAATCTAAAAGTGTTATGTCAATTTCATCATGTTCCTAAACACAATACTAAGTGATGCATGTTTCTTTGTCACCTAGTGTGAGACCATATCAATTTGGATCTATCTAGATCCATCATAAAAATAAAATGTGAATAAGTTGGTAGCAAAGTCGAATCAAAATTTACAAATTTATAAAAACCCTTTTCCATCACATTCTTTTAACTTTCTTTTTTTTGATGTTCCTACTTCAAATTTTGGGTCTCTTGCTCCATTGAGTGACATGGTTAACATGGGTGATGCTATCTCTTGATCTTCTTAGGTATATAATATTTTTACCCCTACCATATCATTCTTTGACACTGATCTCCCAATTGATAGGCGATATATTCCTCTTTACACTCCTTATTTCAATGAGAAAACCATTAATGGGGCTCTTGTCCCCTACAAGTAGAGTTGATCTGATCATACAATAAATCCTCGTGATAAAAAAATATCTATAGAGATAAGTATGATCACTCCAAATTTACCATGTGTACATATGATGTTTTATCTCTCTTGAACATGGATTCCATCACTTTGTTAGCAAAGGTTAGACCTAAGTGTATTGAACAAATATTCTATGTTATTCCCAAATTTGACTTATTTTGTGTGAAGTTAGGCATCCCTAGTTAACTTCCATGAAATCAATCACTTTCGTGATTCATAAATGTGAAATTATCCTCACGAAGATGTAGTGCATACAATCTAGCACATTGGATATAAACCACTCATCTCTCATGGTGGCTTCTCCCTTGATCATTTTTTCCTACTACTCTAGGACTCTAGTAACCTCATAGTGACTTTCTCTATAAAGAATATTCAAAGTTCAAAGCAAATCATTTAGGGTCCTCCTCTTGCTTAGCTTGTTCTTCTCTTATGATAACTCTTATCTTAGTTACACAACTACAGAACAACATTTATTCATCCCCATACCTAATCTTATGGTAGCTAGGGATATGAATGTTCCATTGGGTCAACCTCTCATTGTTCCTAAGGTCTCCCAACCATTAGTGATGCCCCCAATTTCTCCACATGTTAGCACTAAAGATCAAGGAAAGGCACCTATGTTGTCAAGATCTTCCCTACAAATTTTTTATCCTCCTCTGGCTCAAATAATTCCTTGACCTAACCTACAATAGTGAAAGGAAACAAGATCATTGCTAGGAAATCTCCATGTGTGCTATCTACACCTCATCTTCCAATGGTACCTTATGTTATTTCAACTTCTCTCATGACAAAAAGAGGAAATTCACTTGTGATATAGGCTATAACACGTACACCTGAAATGTGTTTCCCTCTACCCACCGAGACTATTCCATCCTATTTTAGAAGTGAAGAAAACCTTGCGACCAAAGTAGAGTGATCCCCCTCCCATATTTTAACTTGAGATCCACCATTGACATAACCAACTTGCACATGAGCAAGCTATTATAGAGATTCCCGCTACTAAGAATACTCTTCCCATGTGACTACCTTTGGATCTTGTTAGTTTTCCTTCTCCCCTTCCCCACCTCCTACTTCTAATTTTGTAGAACCTTCTATCTCTAATTGTGATACTAATGAACCCCCTAAAAGGGGGCAAGTTTTCTTAACTCCTTTGATGGATTTCTTTTAAACCAAACCTCCTTGATATTCCTCCTTTCATGTTGCTGGAAATCCCAAACACACCTATCATTTCTAGTGTCATGCTCCCTAACCTAGTACAAATCAAGCATTCCTTCCATAAATTATCTCTAGATGTTCTCCATTCCACCACCATTGAAATTGTTGGGTTTTTTGCCTTAGCTTTCTGGCTTGTTTCTCCTTCAGCCTTGGCATTTTCTTCATTTTTATGGCGTTTACCGCCATACCGTGGACCACCTTGTTCGGCGGTTGGGCAATGTTACCACCTTACCGCGACAGTCTTCATATTTCCTGGGGGTAGCACGGTGAGTGGCGGTGACAACGGCAGTTCAGTGTGGCTGTTACCGCCCTATCGCGCGGCTTGTTTTCTAAGCCACAGTGGGTGCGGTAAAGCCGTCGGCATTTACCACCATACCGCAGGTGGTGGGTCCACTCACCGTGGTGGCCGCGGTGAGACCGCCTACGGTCGGGTCCGACGGTTACCACCATACCGCAGGTGGTGGCCGTGGTGAGACCGCCTGCAGTCGGGTCCAGCGGTGGATCCACTCACCGTGGTGGCCGCGGTAAGACCGCCAGCGGTCTAGTTGATGGTCATCGCACTACCGTGGGGTGGATTTTCGGCCCCCGTGGTAGCGTGGTTTGACCGTCAGTGGTCTCACAAACAGGTTACTGCCATACCACGAGGTGGGTCCAATAGGGTTGCGATAGCACAGTGGGAAGGTGAGACTGGGCTCGGTGAAGTTGTCGGTGAGCTCGGATGAGCTCACCGCTATACCACGGAACGACTTGGATAATGTAGTGGTAGCGCGGTAGATGGCGGGGTGAGCTCGGGTGGGCTCACCGCCATACCGCAACAAGTAATATTGAGCTTGACGGTAATGCGGTAAGAGATCGAATGAGCTTGAAGCTCGGTTGACCGACCTGGACCGAGCTTGATCGAGTTGGACCGATTATGTCAGAGTGATCAACGAATCTGAAGGTGACACGTGGTAGGTTGGCAGCATCTGATTGACCGAAGACCAAAGAGGTAAAGGAAGTTATTGCAGGTCATGGAAATAGAACCCGATTAAGGTGATGGATTTATTGCCAAGGTGGGTCGATGCAATCTATGTAGATCAGATGCGTTCTTGGTTGTTCGATGCATGAACCTGAGGGTTAGTGATTGGTTGGGTGATTGAATGCGATTTATGGCTCGACCAGAGATATACATTATGATTAAACCAAAAGGTGGCAGGACGCAAGAGAGCGGTGGACAGAGAGAGGCATGAAGTGTGTTCGAGCAGTATGCTAAGGCATTGCAACTGTGAACACTCTGTCTCTTGGATTTGAACGATGTGAACCTATGAGGCTTGAGGCTAGGTTGGCCGAGAGGCTGGCTGAGACCATTATTTCTGAGGAGCTAAAGGGAATCTATATAGTATGTCAAATGTATGACATTTCAACTATGTGAAGGTTCTGGTTTTGTGTTGCCTACTATTCTCCAGATGAACAAGATGTGACTCCTATATAGGCTTTGAGCCTGAGATTGTATTGTAACTAATTTTTGTTGCTGAATAATACAATGGCTCGATCTTTTGGAGTGTGGGGTTTTTTACCCGAAAGGGTTTTCCCCACGTATATCAGTGTGTCATATTTTTGTCTTTCATGGTTATATGTTTGTGTTGAATCTGTTAATCGTTTTGCATTTACTTCTCTCACAGGATCAATGGGAGATTCACTATGCATGTTTCTGCTTTATGGTACAGTTGTGTTTGTCTTTGGAGTGATTTTGAATTGAAATCACTAAAGCACTATTGTCTTAGATGCCTATCTTGATGACAGACCGAACTCCTTATCCCCAACAAGTGGTATCAGAGCTGGTTGAAGGAGGTCAAGACTTGATGATACCAACCAGTGGTATCAAAGTCTTCTCCTGGTTGCTGAAGTTCTGGGTTTTCTCCTATGATGATTTCTTAGCCTCGCAAGCTTGAGGAAGTCTAGAGAAATCGGTTGGTGATTGACCCTTTGATGAGTGGAACTGTGTGCTTCATTGATTCAACACATAGTTTGAAAGACGTTGGAGATGACTGGAGTTGGTCATGTTGTGGCAACATGGTCTGAGGCTCCTAGCTCACATCAAAAGTTCATGATGCAAAGGGCGTGAGATGTGCTTGTGGTTGTGTTGCAGCGAAGCGTGGTGTTCATACTGGGTGTTTGTGTGAGAGGCTCCTTGGTAGTATGGACTTGCTTGTGTTTTTGATCAGCTATGGAGAGTTGTGCTTGTGTTGGGTGTTTTTGACTTAGCACTGAAGGCAGTTTCTCTGGTGCTCTGATTGCATGGAGGCTATGAAGTGACCTGGTGGTCTGCAACTTCTAGATAGCCTGGCTCTCTCATTTTCTTGTGCATGACTGTGGCATTGGAACTGGTCTTAAATGAACCTGTTGTTCCTATGTGCCTATTTCTTGCACTTGCATGGTTTAGTTTCATGTCTTTGGCTCTGAAGGTTTTCTGTAGACTTTCCTAAAAATTCTATGTTGCATTTTCATGTTCTTTCATTGTTTTGGTTAACCGTGATGGTTGTGTGCAGACTCTTGAGTCATCCAGATGAGCAATGAAGATGGAGATGCGTGGGTGTTTTATAAACACTGTGGTTTTGTAAGTTTTACATGGTCAAGGAAAACTTGCGTTGTGTGGAGCTATTGTCTTCTTTTTTCTAGATCTTGGCTTTTTGGGGTGTGACTGGATGAGATAGTTGCAGCTCGACATCTCTTAGAGGAGGTGTGATGTCTTCTCTGCATGGGAGTGTTGCTATGTGTTTTACTCATTCAACATTCCTATGGCATGTGCTTAATGGTTGCTTGGACTATGGTGCTCGAGTTGTGGATGTGATTGGAAAATTAGATCTGGTGTTTGATTCATGGTTATCTACATGATTGTTCTCTTTGAGATCTCAGTTTTGTAGTTTGCTAGTGTGATAATAGATTTGTAGGGTTGTCATTTAAAGTGGATCTCTGAGTTGTGTGTCTGATAGATTAGCTACCTATTAACTGTTGTGAGACAACTTGGGAGTGGACTGTCTATATCCATGTGATTTCTTTTGTGTTGTTGCAGATCTATTAGTTGACCTTGTCTATGGTCACTTGTGCATTGGCGTGGTTGTTTTGAGATGAGAAGGTGAATGGCATTCTGAGTACCTAAATAGTCAATTATGGGGACCTATAGCGTGAGAGTCACGTTGTCATGAAGAGCTTGTTACACTAGTTAGTGTAAGCTTTTGACAGTGATGGTGTGGTCAGTCATGGTGTTTGGAAAGTTTGGTGTCACGTTGCAGTGGGAGCTTTAGCAATGACTGGTGTCCTTCTTTGGTGTTGTAGAGAGTTCTTTTGCATCTCCATGTTCACTATTTGAAGGTGTGCAACATCTTGGAGCCATGAAAGACATTGTTAGTTTTGGCTGAGTTACTGGTGGTGCTTGACAGTTGATGTTGGTTTTGGTTTAGAGTTGTTTGTTTTATGTCATGGTTACTCTTTCTTAGAGTTTTGGCATTTTTCTTTGTTCTTGAGACCATAGCTTGTTCACTTGAAGCATGGTATCTTCGAACGGGGATGTGTAGATCATGGTGTCATGATAAGTTTTGAAACTTTGACAGTGGTCTGGGGTTTCTCTATATTTTGAGTGCATTCGTCATATGTTGGTGGACTTCATGGTTGCTGCAGTATTGCAGATTGGAGTCAGCATGGGATGATAGGTTGCTGATACTCATGGATGCATGGAGAATAAGGTGAGGCTGAAACTCTTTTGTGAATGTTGTTGTTACAACTAAAATTCTAAGTTGCCTGCACCTTGGTTGAATGTGAATTCAACAGAGACCTTGAAGGAGAATGCTCTTGGGTAAGTCATGGTGGCTTGTATATCTTGGAAGAGCATGTTTTCTTTTCTCCTTGGTCTGCTCAACAGTGTTCCCATGAAAGGTATTTGCCCATTATACTTTTCAGGTGTGTTATGCTTTATCTTTCATTGGTATGAATCTTGAGTTGCTATTTTTAAGATTCTGGAGGATTCATAATGGAAGATGGATAGCATTGCATATCTCCTTGTTCTTTTGAGGACTGACAGGAGAAGGTGTATGGGTTAGTATGATATTCTTGATGCTTACATCCATGGTGTTGTTGGGTGTTGTTAAGTATTTTCCTTAGGGATGTGAAGAAGATCATACTTGACATAGCTGGCATTTAGAAGGGTTTGTAGAAGGGCATGTTTTGATTTGATGTTTCTCTCTAATCTGGTCTTGTTCTTCCTGTTTGTTTCATATGACTTTAGATGTTTGTGGAGCCATGATGGTCACTGTTTCCTGTGGTCATGTGTTTGTCATGACTGGTGATGACACTAGGGGTTTTCCTTCTTCTGTCAAATATGGAACCTTGGAAGAATAGTGGATGATTGATGAGAGAGAAAAATTTCTTACAGCAGGAGGTTGCAGGTTGTGTAGATCAGAGTGGGTGTTCCTTGGAACTACATGATTAATTTCTTCTATATGCAGGGGTTGGTAGACTTGTTATGCCTGGATTATTTGTGATGGTGATTTTTTTGCACTCATCTGGACAGTGCCCTTGCAATGGGAGTACCTAGACGTGTTTGGTCTATGACTGGTTGACACAGGGTGCTTGTTTGTTGCTGAGATGGGTGGTTTTATTATGGCATGAGTCTACTGCTAGTTTTCATACCTTTAAGGTATGGGTGGTTGGATGGATTAGCATGAGCTGTGGGTGCCATGTTCAGCCGCATGGGTTTGGTTAGTTGGATGAGGACAGTTAGGTCACTAGTTGTTGTTCTGGCTGATTGGTGTTCTTGTTCTGGAGAAGTGCAGTCCGTGTATTGTTTCCTATTCTCACATTGGTGCCTTGTTACTGCTGTTTTGTTGCCTTTTTCCACTTGGAGGATCAGGGGTTTGTGTTCCTAAGACTGGTGCTTTCTCACCTTGGCGTGTTCCTGTGTTTGGAGTTGTTGCCTGAGATGGTGGAATTTTTTTGATATCGTTGCAGGGGTCTTGGTGTGAGCGTGGAAGCTGGTGTTGGTCCTTGTTCGGGTTTTGGAGGATTCCTGAAAGATTGCATCAAGTGGGAGATTGTTGGGTTTTTTGCCTTAGCTTTATGGCTTGTTTCTCCTTTGGCCTTGGCATTTTCTTCATGTTTATGGTGTTTACCACCATACCATGGACCACCATGTTCGATAGTTGGGCGATGTTACCACCTTACCGCAGCAATCTTCATCTTTCCTGGCGGTAGCATGGTGAGTAGCGGTGACAACAACAGTTCAGTGTGACGATTATCGCCATACCGCGCGGCTTGTTTTCTAAGCCGCGGTGGGTGTGGTAAATCCGTCGGCAGTTAAAGCCATACCGCAGGTGGTGGGTCCACTCACTGGGGTTGCCACAGTGAAACCACCTATGGTCAGGTCCAACGGTTACCGCCATACCGCAGGCAATGGATCCACTCACCGCGTGGCCACGGTGAGACCGCCTGCGGTCGGGTCTGGCGGTTACCGCCATACCATAGGCGGTGGATCTACTCACCACGGAGGCCATGGTAAGACCGCCAACGGTCATCGCACTATCGTGGGGTGGCCTATCGGTCCCCGCGATAGCAGGGTTTGACCGTCAACGGTCCCACAGATCGGTTACAGCCATACCGTGAGGTGGGTCCAATAGGGCTGTGGTAGCGCGGTGGGAAGGTGAGACTGGGCTCAGTGAAGTCATTGGTGAGCTCAGATGAGCTCACCGCTATACCGCGGAATGACTCAGATAATGCAGCGGTAGATGGCGGGGTGAGCTCGGGTGGGCTCATCGCCATACCGCGATAGGTAATGTTGAACTCGATGGTAATGCGGTAAGAGCTCGGATGAGCTCAAAGCTCAATTAATCAAGCCGGACTGAGCTTGACTGAGCTGGACTGATTCTGTCAGAGCGATCAGCGAATGTGAAGGCGACACATGGCAAGTTGGCAGCATCTGATTGACTGAAGACCAAAGAGGTAAAGACAGTTATTGCAGGCCGTGGAAATAGAACCTGATTAAGGTGATGGATTTATTACCTGGGTGGCTCAATGCAATCTGTGCATATCAGATGCATGCTTGGCTATTTGATGCATGGACCTGAGGGTCAATGATTGGTTGGGTGGTTGAATGCGATGTATGGCTCGATCAGAGATATACACTATGATTAAACCAAAAGGTGGCAGGACGCAGGAGAGTGGTGGACAGAGAGAGGCATGAAGTGTGTTCGAGTAGTATGCTAAGGCATTGCAACTGCGAACACTCTGTCTCTTGGATCTAAACGATGTGAACCTGTGAGGCTTGAGGCTGGGCTGGCCGAGAGGTTGGCTAAGACAGTTATTTTTGAGGAGCTGAATGGAATCTATATAGTATGTCAGATGTATGGCATTGCAACTATGTGAAGGTTCTGGTTTTGTATTGCCTACTATTCTTCAGATGAACAAGATGTGACTCTTGTATAGGCTTTGAGCCTGAGATTGTATTGTAATAGTTTTTTGTTGCTGAATAATACAATGGCTCGATCTTTTGGAGTGTGGGGTTTTTTACCTGAAAGGGTTTTCCCCATGTATATCAGTGTGTCATCTTTTTGTCTTTCATGGTTATCTGTTTGTGTTGAATCTGTTAATCATTTTGCATTTACTTCTCTCAGAGGATCAATGGGGGATTCACTGTACCTGTTTCCACTTTATGGTATAGTTGTGTTTGTCTTTGGAGTGATTTTGAATTGAAATCACTAAGGCATTGTTGTCTTAGATGGCTATCTTGATGACAGATCGAACTCCTTATCCCCAATAGAAATTAGCATCCCCTATCCACCTCCAAACTAAATCCTAAACATTAGCCCACTCCACCTTTTTGAAGAAAATAATAAACCCTTCTCTGTCGTTTCTTGACCATTCATTGTTCTTCTATCAAAGGAATCCCTAACTTATTTTGTACTTGTCATTACTCTCATTCAATAGATTAATATTGATTGTTCTTTGGTATCATATTCTGATAGTGATTCACCAACCTCCCCTAATGAGGAGCCCCTATTTGAATCCTTCATTGATATTTTGGTATTGTCTTAAATCTTCATAAGATAGTCGACGCTTTCCCAACATGATGTCTAGGAATATGTTGTAATGAAATAACTTGCACAATAGAAGATATAATATGAAATATGCTACAAATACTTGATAATATTAACTAAGAAAAACAAGCCAGTTTGAGGGGGTAAAATTTCAAATATCTCAAATGAGAACACAATTCACAATCTAATTCAGAGAAATAAGATGCATTTCCTCTTATATATACCCTACTCATTCCTAGGATGTCATCCAAAATGACTTATATAACCATATATAAGCCTTAGGATGGCCTAACTAACTAAATAAAATAAAATAATGATAATATGAATTAATTAAGAGTTAAGATAGTCACAAGATGATTATTCATAACTTTATGTACTCTAATATTAAGGGCATAGCATGCCCCCCTCCTCAGTGTGGATTCTTCTGAATGAACTCCTTGTCTTCCCATGTGGCATCTTCAACTAGTAAATTCTTCTATTAGGTGATATATTGAGTGAGTGTTCTAATCCTTAGCTTCCTTGTGCATTTCTAATGAATAAAATTTGGTTCCAATATGATTCTTCCTTCTTCATCAAGCTTAGGTAATATTTTTAAGTAGGGATATTATTATCAATTGCCTTCTTCAAAAAAGAAACAAGAAAATTAGGATGTATCTTTGTTGTTGGTAGCAATTCAAGCTTGTAGACAACACTACCTATATTTTGCATGGTTTAGTATGGGCCATAATATTTTGGAGAAAACTTATTGTTATTTTTTGTTTCTTTAGTGATATTTTATTGTAAGGCTACAATCTCAAGAAAACCTAATCCCCAACTTCAAAACTTATTTCATTACAATGTTGGTCTGCATCTTGCTTCATTCAATTTTGTGTCACGGATAGATTTTATTTGAGTCCTGAAAGTACTTTTTGTTGATGAAGCATTTGGTATTCCATAGTCTGAACTCTAGCCTATGGCTCCTTCAATGATTATTATGGTAGAAGGAAGATGATATCCATATATAGTGTCATAAATGGAGACATTTTATGAACTATGAAAGGAAGTGTTATACCACCATTCTGCTAGTGGTAGCCAATATACTCATTGAGACTATTTATCTGAAGTGAAACAATGTAGATAAACTTCCAAACACTTATTAAGAACCTCAATTTTCCCATTAGATTGAGGATGGTATGAATAACTATGAGCCAATTGAGTACCCAAACATGAGAATAAATTTGTTTAAAAGTTACTAGTAAAGATAGGATCACAATCATTGACAATAACCTTGGGTATACCATGTAGCTCTTGAATATTATCTGAAAATTCATTTTCCATTGTGCTTGTTGTAAGAGGATGTGATAATGCAATAATATATGCATACTTATTGAGCTGATCTATTACTAACATGATGAAATTATTACTATTAGATCTTGGAAGCCCTATGATGAATTCCATAGAGACATCTTCCCAACATAGGCTAGGAATAACTAAGGGTTGTAAGAGACTAGGAATCTTAATTGTATCCTTTTAATTTTTTGACAAACCAAACATTTAGCCACAAATTTTTTAACATCCCCTTTTAGCCCTTCCCAAAAGAATTATTTCTTGACTTGATGATATGTCTTTAGAATATTTGAATGACCACCAACTAGAGAATCATGAAGCTTTATGAGAATTTTTTTTTGAGAGAGGAATTATTACAAATATACAATCACTCTTTATACCACAAAGCACCTCCCTTCCAACAAAATTTATTTGAACTAATAGGATCACTTTGTAATTATTTAATAAGATTACTTCTAGAAATATCATTTTCCCACCTTGTTTTGGCTTCTACTACCCATTTTTTTGTGTAATATTGAAATGACACACAATAAAGCTTCATGCTTCTCATCCTTCTAGATAGTGCATCTACCACAACATTTTATTTGACTTTATTATATAAAATCTCAAAGTCATATCCCAACTTCTCAGTGACCCTTTTCTGGTGCTCTTCAGATAATAATATTTGTTCTAAAAAATATTTCAAGCTATTTTTGCAAGGTGTGCGCCCTTGGTCTCCTTGTGTTGTGCAATTTAGTGCTCGATTTTGTGACATGGCTTAATTTCCTCCCATGGATTCATTAAATTTTTGGTTGTATCGAGCATTAACAAGTCAATCTTTTGGTGCAACGACAATTGTCTGTACAAAAATTGGTATCAAAGCCTGGGTCATGGGTTCGAACCCCTCACTTGCGCTGGGGGAATTGTTGCAAGGTGTGTGCCCTTGGTCTCCTTATGTTGTGTAGCACAGTGCTTAGGTTCATGACATGGCTTAACCACCTCCCATGTATTCATTAATTTTGGTGGTTGTATCGGGCATTAATAGGTCAATCTTTTGGTACAACGATAACTATTTATGCAACACTATCATGATTTGTCTTAAACTTGAAGTGTCTACCCATTAGATAAGGCCTATATTATTTTACTATATGAATAATAGCTATCATTTCCTTCTCATAAATAGGTTTGTGTCGATTCTTACCCTTTAATTGATAACACTCAAAATAAATGGACTGACCCTCTTAATGGCATGCCCTATCAATGAACATGACATTATTGGTGTACTAGATCTTGTTACACCTATTACATCTTCTCCTCTAGATTCTATCAGAGTCTCAGTTTCTTTTCTCTGTGTTCCTTTTCAAAAACTCTAATTTTCCTCTTCTTAATGAGGAGATCATCATAATCATCTTCTTTGTTTTTATCTTCTTAGATGGATTCTAAGGATACATACGTTTAACTCCTTGTGTTTCCAATTCCTTCTTGTGGGATTTTAACCATACATTATGATGCAAGAGCATCAAGGGTGAAGACAAATCCTACATAATAAAAAAATCCATTTTATTTTTCCTTTTTAAATTTTGGTGTGTCGATGGTCTTGTAGGAAAAAAATATTTCTTTTTCTTTTTTCCTTCAACTATTTCTAATGGGATCCCCTTTCCCACACTTTTGTTTGGCATGAATTTTAAATGCAATGTTTATGTATTTGATGTAAATTCAACTTAAATCTAGGAAACAAAGTCCCACACCTAGGTTGGGAGAATGAATTTTTTATTACTTTGTAACTCCCAGAATTAAATTAAAGAATTGGAATAAATGTTTTCTAATGGTGCTTGGTGGCTGGGAGTGGAGGTGTAGGAAGGAGCTAGTGGGTGTCAATTTGGGAAAAGTTTTGAGTTTTTTCAAGAAATACAATCAAGGAGTTGAATGCATGATACCCATGCTCAGGAAGGAGTAATGAGGATTTTGGATGTTTGACTGGAATTTTGGGGAGAGGGAGATTGTCTGAGTCGTAACTATGAGACCTAGTGTTTATAAGCTAGGCATAACTTTCTCATTTCTTAATGAAATGGAGAAATTAAAAATGTTCCAAAATCTAAGGAGGAGACACATAAATCCCAAAAACAATTTTAGAAAATGCATATGAATGAAGGAGAAATGATAAGAAGTGGTGGGTTTTAGAAGTTTTAAGACAAAAAAGAGAAGAAAAAGCAAGCAAAAGTGTGAAAGAGAGCATTTGGGTACCCCAATCTTCATGTCCAAAAGTTTGAGAAAATGTTTTTTCAACCTGTAGAATGTAACTTTGTGGAGTTTTAGTTGATCTTTGGTCCATTTCCTAAACTTTCCTATAGAAACTTTGCATATTTCTTCTTAATATTTCCTATAGATGATTTTTGTTGCAGATGGAGCTTTCATGGAGGATTTAATTGTTGATTTTCCAGACTTGTAGACTTGTAGTTGTATACACCTAAAATTGGTCTGGAGAATCCGATTAATTATCCTAAATTCCTCTACTATTGAATAAATAGAAATATTTATTTATATAGTTCACATTCACATTTAAATTCTTCTAATTCTTCCAATATCTCATCTTAATTAAATAAACAAAATTAAATACTTTGTTTGAATTAATTATCATTTCCCTATTTTATTCTATCGCATCAATCTTAAATTAATTAAATAAAGATCAAACACTTTATTGATTAATTATCATATTCTTCTGTTTTGATTTAATAAACAAATTCCATAGTTTGTTCTATTAAATTATTTATCCCTCTTTTGCTAATTTAAATAAATCAAAAATATTTAAATTAAGGCATAAAGAATATTCCACCATATTTCCTCAAAATCAAATTAGATATCCTATGTCTAATTTATGTCAAAAATATGTGAAATTAATTGATTCAAACTTCACAGGAAGTTTTGGAGACAAATTGCAAATTCTTCTCTCAATCCTCTTCCATCAATCCTTCCTCTTCTCTTGCCTGGTGTTTTCATGGGTAGAGACAATCTCAAAAATCTTCTCAATCTCCTCCATCTCTCACCATTCAATCCTCCAGATTGAATCCAAGCCTCTCTTTACCATCCCTGTGCATTTCTACAGCCAGGAAATCTATAAATAAAGCTTCATTCAACCAAAGATGAGGATCCAGATTATCTAACTTATGCACTCTTACTCTGTAGGAATTCAAGCATCCAAGCATCCAAAATTATAGGATCACAATCATGGTTGCCTCATGTAGCTTCATTTATCAATTTTCATGTCAATCCATGCTATATTAGTTTCTTTTATCATTTAGCATTATCATATTAGCTTCACATCATTATATTAGCATCATTTCGTTCTTTATATTGTCATTTTAATAGTTATAGTGTTATTTAAATCTGAGAGCACAATAACTTAATAAATCTTTGAAGATAGGAGACAATAAGACGCTTTCAATAGATTATTAGCTTGATATTTGATAAAATGTTTCATTAAGAAGTGTTTTATTTATTTCTACTTATTCACACTTACAATTTGGCCCCCACCATGGGGTCTTAACCCCATATTTTTATGATTTTTTTCTGAAAAGTGTCATGCAGGTTCCCAGCGTGTTCCGTTTCAGCGCTTCTGTCAAAAACTATAGCGCATCCATGGAAAACTATGGCTCTTCCATGCTTTGTTTCGGCGCTTCCATGATACTCTAGTGCATCCGTTAAAATTTTTAGTGCTTTCCACTATAGCGCTTCCATGAACTGTTTCATCGCATCGGTTGCCCATCCCCATAAAAGTTGATTTAGCACTTCGGTGAAAAAATTTGGCGCTTCGGTACTCTATTTCAACGCTTTCAATTTTAGTGCACCAGGTAAAAACTATAGCGCTTTCGTAGACTGTTTTAGCGCTTCTATAATTTTGATCTAGATCTGACGTGACCGCGACTAGAATTTCATTTTGATATAGTTAGACTAAAATGAACCAATCCCAGGATAATCATTTGGTTTAAAATTTATCAATCCTAGGGTAGCCACTTTTGGTTTAAAATTTATCAATCCTAGGGTAGCCATCACACTTTTGCAATATCAGTTAAAAAGGACACCATGATTTTTTGTGAAGCAAAATCTTCACATAGATTAGAAAAATTTGTCTTTTGGGTTTAAAACGAATCATTTATATGTTGCGCTTGTATGGTGAATAGGTTTATGATCTCCCCTTAATTGGGTGATCAAAGTGCTAGACTCATCCTTATTTTCATGAAAATTTATGCTTTTGTTAAAACCTTTAGAAGGCCTATCGTAGTGGGAAAAAGTACTCACCCTGTGAGAATGACCTAAGTGGGAATCCCTAAAGCCAAGGATTCCAACCCACTGTAATCAAAATGCAAGTTGTTGATGAAATTCTAACTTGACGGTAGTGAGCAAGATAACCATCCCCAAAATATTTGTTCTAAAGATTGGGAGGTCTCCTGAGGGAGTTTATCAATTGTCGCACCGCACGGAAGCCCTATCTACGAACCATAGTGTAGTGTCCAACCGAGTCAGTAACTAGACATTGTAATACTCACGGTGCAAGGGGAGGGAAGAATTTTCCCCCAAGACACTCACCATATAATTTCAAGGACCATTTTCTCAGAGGATGAGAAATCCAACTCTGAGTATGCGCCTGGAAATGACAAAAACATGGGCGCCCTCTAGGGGGTGACACGGTTGTGTGCGTCAACGCAATTTTAAGATGTGGGTTGTTGAGTATAACGATGACCTATTTGACCTTAAGAGTGAGTCTTTTTGAATTGTGTACATTTGTCAAAGTAAACCCGTGAAAATCAATAAGGACCATTCGTGGTTCTTGAATATACACTATTTGTTCAGATTAAAACATTTATTCTACAATTGCTTGCTGTGTTTTCACAAAATCATTAAAAATTAGATAAAAGATCATCCAGAAAACTGCAAGTCAAATCAGGTTAGAAAAATTCATGATTCGAGAGTGGAAATTGACCAAGTTTGTCTAGAAAACCATCAACATCAACAAACCCAAGAGGCCACTTGGTTATCAAAATCTTTTGAGGAAAAGGCATTTTTTATATCAAAGTTGAAAGATCTTATTACAACATAGAACTTTCATTCATAGGTATCACGACTTTGCTAGAGGTCATACTCGTGATTACGTTGTAGAACCTCTTTATTCACGAGCTTTCTTCCAAAGGAGAGCCCTCACACAATATCACAACCGTAGTCAACGCATACGTCAGTCCTACATCCCACAACCCATGATAGAATATGCCACAAGGCCAAGTCAAATTTTGCAATAAAGAGTCTTGAACATCAACCCTCTATTTTAGCGCTCTAGAAATCTATTTCAGCACTTGGGGACTCTATTCTAGTGCTTCCATCAAATAACGCTTTCATCATCTTTGTCAGTGCTTTCGAGCACTGTTATAGCGTATTCATAAATATAGCGCTTCCATCATCTATTTCAGCACTTTTGAACTCTGTTCAATTGCTTTTGGGAAATAGCGCTTCTATCACCTGTTTTAGCGCATCTGAACTCTGTTTTAAAGCTTTCAAAATAGAGAGTTCCAAATCATATCAATCAGTTTGTTTGTCATTTACACACAGATTTTTTATCAAAACAGAAGTACCTTTTTATCAGAATCACTATCTAGAAACCGAAATCAAATAGGTTCATACAAGTTTCCAATCTTTTCAACTGAAACGCAAATCTTGCAAATCATAAAAGTGTCAAATCAAAAAAAATCTCAATTATTACGCTAAAGTTTCATCATCGGGATATTATCATCCTATCATCACGAAAAGAAGCATAGTAATCGGATTTTTAACCTAGTCTTATCAATAAGATATATCATCTTATTCGACTTTGTTAAAAATTCACTTGACATTTTCCAACATAGAAGATCAAATTTTGGAAGAAAGAAAAAAAAACTTGTATGCCATTCTTCACTAGGTTACAAAAATAGAGGCTCTTAGAAAAGGAACTTGGAACATCAAATACAATGGCTGAAGAAAATCCCTGGAATAGTCTGCATCAAAGTGACAAAAATGAAATAACTCTAGAAGACATACAAACAGCCCAATAGGATCCCAAATTCCATAAATTCATGGAAAATATCTTAGAATAGGACATGGAGAAATACCTCTTAATGTTGGTTGAATCAGGTGCTAATCTTACCAAAGACTTTGATGTAAATCACCTAAGAGAAGCACCTGGAACAAGCGAAACCGAAATACCACAACCCACAACCCACACAAGGTATAGATCCGGTTGTTGCCTTAACATCCCAAATGAAAATATTACAACAACAAATACAAGACATGACAAAAGGGAACAACAAAAGGTATGAAGTACAGGACACTTGTCCTTATCCTTTCAACTCAATAGTCAATATGATACCTTTTCCTTGACACTGTGAATTCCCCAAGTATGACAAATACAATGGAAGAATAGATCTGATCGATCATATCCGTGAATTCAAAACCATGAGCCTAGAGTTTTCCCAAGAGGAAACTTACCTAATGAGATTATTCCCAAGAAGCTTGGGAGGTTCATGTATGGAATGGTTTTCAAAATTACAACTAGGAATAAGGACTTTTGAAGAACTTGACAACAGGTTCATCTCTCAGTATTCTTTTAACATCCAACACGATGTCACGATAAAGGATCCGTATAACCTGAAACAAAACAAATGGGAGACATTCTTGTCCTTTCTACAAAGATGGCGACAATTGTTCACTAGATATCCTTGATCCATTCCTAAGGAAGAGAAAATGGAGTTGTTCATCGACAACTTGACGGAGGAGATGAGTTACAGACTTGAATTGCAATGTCCTCCTACATTTGAAAAGGTGATAGAAAATGGCCTTAAGATTGAAGAAGCGCTAGTCAAAAGAGGGGTTATTAAACATTTCAACGACAAATCAAATAACACAAATTCCTCAAATCAATACCCCAACCGTGATAAACCAAAATTTTGGCAAAAGAATCGAAATACGACTACACACGAAACAGCAAGTGATGTACAAAACACCAAACTAGTTTACAACTTGACAGGTTCTACTTCAAAAATAAAATCAAAACAATGATCAAATCATCAAGTCAAATGTCATTCAGAACAATGAAATCACAAAACCACAATCATACCAAAAACCATCAAACCGGCGTAGGTTCACACCTTTAGGCCAAACATTGGAATCAGCGATGAAAGAACTAGTCACTAGTGGTCTTATCACCATGCGGGAAGCAAGATTATAGGATCCAATGGTCAAACCACCATGGTGGAATGACGCAGATTACTGCAATTTCCACAACAATAAAGGCCACAAAACTAATTATTGCATGGAGTTAAAACATGCAGTTCAAGATCTAATCGACAATAACAAAGTATATATAGAGAGACCCCAAAACAATAATGATCATTCATCCTTCAAGGACCCTTTACCAAACTATGACAAAGGAGCATCATCTTCTACGAACAACAAAGGTAAAAATATCAATCATGTCTACGATAAAATGATCCTTTGTCTTACCAAAGTAGAGAGTGATCATATCATTGGTCATAACATGAACGAACACGAAACCAATGACACTACCCCTTTGGATTTTCTCCCAAGCATACGAGTCTCTGAAAATCAAATAAACGTTTTAAAAATTAGAGAACGACAGGACTATCAATCAGAAAATGTAATGACAAGGGGGCAGTCCAAGATAGTCTTAAAGGGAGTTGGGTCTAAAAATGCATATCCCCCACCATCTCATTATAACATTTTCGATCAACTTCAAAACATTCCAGTGCAGATATCAATACTAGAACTCCTCAAACTATCTCCATCACATAAGGAGGTTCTAGAACAAGCACTAGTTGCCACTATGGTATCGAAAAATCTAAATGTTTTCCAATTCCAAGCTATGGTGGGGCATTTGACTACCCCACATTGTCTATCATTATCTGAATAGGATGATGTCTCACTCAACCATCTCCATAACACCGCACTCCATATCAAAGTCTTGATCTACAATCATCATGTCAAAAGAGTCTTAATAGATGGGGGAGCTGGTTTGAACATTTGCACTCTAAAGTTAATCCATGCACTAGGGTATTCTGATGATGCTATTGATGCCTAAAGGAAAATGACCATAAAAGCATATGATGAGGAAGAGAGATCTTCAAAGGGACTGATTGTGTTACCCATTCAAGTGGGACCAATGATGAAACATATAGTGTGCCAAATATTGGAAAAAGAGTTAACTTACAACATACTCCTAGGACGCCCATGGATCCATGAAATGTAGGCAATGCCTTCCACATATCACCAATGCTTAAAATTCCTAGTAAATGGACAGGAGGTGACTATATCTGCCGATTATAATCACCCTTAGCATTGTGACACACTTAGAATATCTCAAGATACCTTTGTGCCTCACAATCGGAAAGCATCCAGTTCAAAGTCATCAGATGAGGAAAAATGTCCAAATATCACCACCAAATGGGTAGAGAAGAAGGATAAAACAAAAGATACAAGTCTTGTTGACACTCAATTAACAGACAATTCAGATCCCCAAACTTCTTTACCCCATAAATTTCAAGAGCAATTCCAACTGACAGATAAAGGAATGGGGCAATATTCCATGGAGCAATCGCTTAATCTTTCACATTTAATGCCATCTCCAAAGACATATGGCCAACCATCAATGATCAAACATCAAACATCACTACTTGTCACAATTCTGAAAGAAAGGTTTGTAAAAGTCGGTACCATAGAGGACGAATCAGACAACAAAGCAATCCTTGATTTGGTTATACAAAGAAGAAGAACCATCGACATCAAATATCAGTATCAAGAATTTCAATATCAATACGGACAAATATGGCAAAGGGAAGGCTATCCTAGAAAAAATGGGTTATGAGGGACAAGGACCTATCGAAAAAAGGAAGGAAGGCATAGTTGAACCTATTCAAACCCTCACTCTCCATTCAAAAGAGAAGACAGGACTGGGATACTCTGAAGAACAAAAATAGGAGATGACAAAGAAGGTTGTAGAAAGGATCCTTCAGGTTAGAGATAGCTCTGAAACGGATTCAAATGAATATGAGTGGGATTTGTGTTTTGATATATCTTACACTGATATTCAAATTGATGTAATACAACAATATGTACCTACACATGAGGAGGGACAAAGCTCTGGGTCTAGACCATTCGTATCGGGATCACTAAATATCAATGACTCAAGTGGGGACGAACAGACATCAAGTGAACTAGAAGATCTTGAAGAGGGTACCATCATTGATCTCGATATCCCTAATAACAATTATGATGAAATTTTTTTTCTAACCCTTACCCCCATCAACCTAAGTCAATCCGATGACTTCATGCCTTTAATCCATCCTGAACTTATTGACTGGGAACCTGTCGAACCTATAACTGTACCCATATTTGCAAACTATGATGCCATCATAAATTTCCTATGTCATGATGAACCTGGTATGAGTTCTATCAGTAATACTCATAACAACACAACTCAGCAGGAGGGTGCCAAATCTTCCAGTTGCAAAAGTAAAAATAGGGGTAATAGATCTAATGGTGAAAACCATTCCATGGCAGCATTAGACCTTGAAAAAAAAAAACACATCTAACAGTGAAAACCTCTCTGAGGCACCAAAATATGGGAGATTTGACACTCTTCCAGAACATTATCATGAGTGCACATCAGTTATGGTAGAACCAACACATTCTGTAAACATCGGCACTGAAGAAAAAGAAAAAATCCTACATCTAGCAAAATCCATGATAGATCAAGAAAAACCAGAATTCATCAAATTCTTTAAGGAAAGAAGCGTCAACTTTGCTTGGTCATATTCCGATATGCCAGGCTTGGATCCAAATATGCTCATGCATCATTTGTCTTTTCCTACAGGAATCAAGCCTGTGAAGCAAAAATTGAGAAAAATGCATCCTCATATCGCATTAATGGTAAAGACTGAGTTAAAGAAATTGCTAGATGTTGGATGCATAAGGTCTATTAACTATGCTGAGTGGATATCAAACATTGTACCTATTTCAAAGTCAGACAATAGCATCAGGATATGTACGGATTTCAGGGACTTGAATAAAGCATGTCCAAAGGATGATTTCCCATTACCAAATATATACATCATTGTGGACTTAACGACAGGGCATGCCATGTTGTCGATCATGGACGGTTTCTCTGGATACAATCAAATTGAAATAGCTCCAAAAGATCAGGAAAATACTGCATTTACATGTCCATGGGGAACCTTCTGCTGGAATGTCATGCCATTTGGTCTAAAAAACGCAGGAACAACCTATCAAAGAGAAATGACAACAATTTTTCATGATATGATGCACACCTTCATGAAGGATTACATGGATGATATCCTGGAAAAATCTTGTACTAGGGAAGGACATCTGCATATCTTGAGCAAAATCTTCACACAGCTAGAGAAATTCAATGTCAGGATAAACCCCAAGAAGTGTGTCTTTGGGGTCACATCAACGAAACTGTTGGGATTAGATCCAGCAAAAGTCAAAGCAATAATGGAGATGCCGCCTCCTAGAAATATCAGTCAACTTAGATCACTACAGGGAAGGCTCCAATCAATCAAGAGATTTATCTCCCAGTTGGCGGAAAAAATTCATCCATTCAATCATCTGTTGTTTTCAAATGGGATAATGGGTGTGAGACAACATTTGATCAAATAAAACAATATCTAATGTCACTGCCTATTCTCATACCACCTATGGAAGGAAGACCTTTGATAATGTACATTGAAACAACATATCTCTTTAGGAGCATTATTAGCACAAGAGGATCATGAAGGAGAGGAACATGCCATCTACTATATCAGCAAAACATTAAATGGCTATGAAATAAACTACACTTTCATAGAGAAATCATGCTTAGCGATGGTGTTTGCTACTCAACAGCTGAGACATTATATGCTGACTCATACAATCAGGCTAATAGCGAAGATCGACCCCTTAAAATATTTACTTAGTAAGGTTGCCTTAATAGGTAGACTGGCCAAGTGGGTCATGCTCTTAAGTGAGTTTTATATTCAATATGTGGACAAAAAAGCCATTAAGGGTCAAGAAATTGCTGAGCAATTGGCTAAGGATCCTTTACCAGATGATCGATCTATGACAATGGAGTTTCTAGATGCGTACATTCTGACAGTGACGCCACAACAATGGGTATTATATTTTGATCGATCATACACACAGTGAGGATCTGGAGCAGGGATTTTTTTCATCACTCTCCAGGGACACACCATCCCAAAATCATATAGACTGATGTTTCAATGTACAAATAATGTGGCAGAATATGAAGCATTAATCATTGGGGTCAAAATAGAAATTGAATGGAAGATCACATACTTACAGGTATATGGGAACTCTCAACTAGTCATTTATCAAGTAAATGATGAGTATCAGACAAAATATGAAAATTTGATGCCCTACAAACAACAAATAGGTGATCTAAAATAGTTTTTTGTCAATGTCAAATTTGATCAAATTCCAAGGGTGGAGAACAAAGTTGTGGAGGCTATGGCCACAATTGCTTCACTCTTACAATTTCCAGAGAAGCGAGGTTGTTATGAGTTTATGGTAGAACAAGTACCATGTCCTTCTTACAATAGTTTGGAACCCAATACCGTATGCCATCTAGATACCATTAAAACATCCGTCTATGAAAAAACCTATGCTTACCTCAAGGACAATATCCTCCCTCTCAATCTTTCCAGGAACCAAAAACGTAATTTTATCCGTCAATCTGCCTGACATACTTTAATCGCTGACATCATTTATCGTCGAGGTCTTGATGGTACCTTACTCCAATTTTTATAACATGATGAATCTAAGATGACCTTATTGAGGTTCATGAGGGTATTTGTGGCACTCATTCGAGTGGTATAACTCTAGCAAAGAAACTCCTTCATTTAGGATATTATTGGCCATGCATGGAGAAAGAATCTTATCAGTTTGTAAAGAAATGTCAAAAGTGTCAGATTCGTAGTAATCTGATTCATGCACTAGCACAAGAATTGCATTTGTTCATGTCAACATGGCCCTTTTGTCAATGGGGACTAGATCTGGTAGCAAAGATACATCCCTCTTCATCCAATGGACACAAGTTCATAATAACAGCTACAGAATATTTTTAAAAATGGATAGAAGCAGTGCCTCTTACAATGATCATTGGGAAGCAGATCTTTTCATTCATCTTGAATTACATAATATGTTGATATGGCATCCCTCAATCTATTATCACTGATAATGGACAACCTTTCAAAAACCAAGATTTCCAAGAATTATGCGAGAAGTTCCATGTCCAACATTGTTTCTCAACACCGTACTATCCTCAAGGAAATGGCCAAGTAGAGGCCTCTAACAAACCAAAACTCAAAATACTCAAGAACACAGTTAATGATGTTGGACATGATTGGCATGTTCAACTCAATCCTGCACTGTGGGCCTACAGAACCAGTATCAGAACACCGACAGGAGCTACACCATATGCCTTGGTATATGGATCAGAGGCCATACTACCTATTAAAGTAGAGATTCCATCACTTTGTGTATCACTCACAGGAATCATTCCAGATGAGGATTATAGGGTATCTAGACTTTAGGAACTAGAATTTTTGGATGAGCATCATCAACAAGATGTCAACCATCTCATAGTGTATCAACAAAGAATATCAAGGAGTTACAATCATAGGGTAAAACCTAGAGTTTTTCAGGTTGGCGATTTGGTTCTAAAAGAGAACCCTAGAAATCAACAGGACAGGGGAAAGAAAGGGAAATTTGAGCCTAACTGGCTAGGTCCTTTTTTCATCATATCAGTATACAGATCATGAGCCTATCAACTATCAATATCAAAAGGGGATTTGTTTGATGAACCTATCAACAATATCCATCTCAGAAATTTCTATACCTGAATTTCCTAGTGCACAGGTCAAACTTTTGGAAAATGGTTTCCTTGATGAAAACCTAGCAAACAGGCGTCTTGGCAACAAAAAAATATAACAAAAAATACAAAAAAGAGAAAATGAGAAAAATGAGAAAAAGAAAAAAAATATACAAAACAAAGAGTGTAATCAAAACATATGGTGAAAACCTGGAAACAGGCATCGTATGTGATTCTAAACCAGCTTTCCCATTAATTTTGATACATATCAGGATCATTAGTCTGGAATTCATTACCATTTCATATCATATCATTAGTCTTGCCATCATTGCATCCATTATCAAATCATTTCACATGGTCATGTCTCACTCTAGCTTGGGGGAAACATCTGGATATCACTAGGGGCAACGAAAACATCGATCTCGCCAAAATGGGAAAACAACAATATGACAAGAAAATAAAAGCAATGATCAAAGTGCGACATCAATCACCATCGGAAAGGCATCAAACATCTGTATCATATCAGAAATTCCAAAAACAAGTCAAAAAGTCAGTCTAGAAAATAAAAATCAAAACCATGAGTCTATGTCAGTCGAACTACGTGGTCTCTGCGTGTGTAACATAGGCAAGGCTAATCTTTGATCAGCCCTTGAGACCCCTAGGATAGGTTAGTAGGTTAGGTTTTTGGTAGAAAATCTTGGAAAATCCAAAAACATCACAAAATCAGGATGGATGATCTAATCTAAATAATGATTGAAACACTCTAAGTAAAAGTTGGATAAGTTGTATTTTTGATTGATATTATATTTTGTTTGGAGTATCTCGGTGATGTAAATGAACTAGAGAAACAAGGAATAAGAATTATATTTTTATTATCTGCTATCTGTAAATTAATCATATAAATGTGGGAATTTTTGAGGGATGTGCTACGCAAATGTATCACCGATGACATTCGGAATTCACACATTGAAATGATTAATCACTACCTGTTTACGCAATGAATACTCGGGTCATCTCGGTTCAATTATACCTAGATGCTTGTGTTCACTTGTAATATCAAAAATCATTAAAGTAGTACTCGAGTCATCATTGGTCTAACATATACCATTTATGCTTGTACTCACTCTCAACATCCTAAAATCTATGATGATACCAAACACAAAAGTACTGTTAAAATGACAATGGTCTACATATAGTTGCATGATAAAATTAGATTGCATTCATAATAATTCTACATCAACAGAGTGATTGTTGCATAAAGGATTCCAATTAATGATTATTTTTTCTACAAAATGATTGAGTATACTTGACATTAAACCAAAAAATCATCAAAAACATATAGGAGCATCATCTCATCATTCATGCATTTAACATCAAATGGTTATACATTTATCGTACCATGTTTTCCACATCATATCATTTAAATAAATAAATCATGTTCATTACATCATATCATTCATTACATTATTATCATATACATTTGATCAAAATTAAAACCATCCATCCATATATCGTCCATCACAAAATCATCATTTTTATCATCACATTAAAAATAAAAGAATTTACCATTCATTCATACATTTTATCACATTAAAATAAATGCAAGTCATGTCATTATTATCCACATCCATACATCATAGATCATCATTTAAAACATCATAATATCCATACATCATACATCCATACATCATATATTCAACATAAGCATTTAAAATTAGCATCACCAAATAAAATAAATGCATTCATCATAGAATCATAAACCATCATACATCAATAGAAATCAACTGTATATCATATATATCATCAAATTCAAGTATACAATGAAGTCTGAAATAAGAAAAGATACATCATCAAAAATGAGCTGACTCGAAGTATACATCATATCTCAAAAAGAATGTCTCGGAATCACAATACATCGTCTAGGATCTGTTGCTACCAGAATTTGCAGGCATAACAGGACTAGTACCACCACCACCCCCAGAAGAACTAGGAACTCTAGGATCTCTCCATGGAGGTTGTGTCACACCCTCGCTGACTATCCGGGTATGTGTCTAGCCAGATCTCGATGGGGTATAGCTAACTCTGCGATCAACAGGCACTGCATCATGATACCGGCCCCTGTAAAACTCTGCCTCTCGGCCAACCCGCAGAACCTCTCTCATATAATATGCAACAAAGGTACCATCAACTACTCTTTGTAGTGACTCGGTCGTCTCTTGTGCCCTCTCGGCAATCTATTTGGCACTGTCCCTCTCGGTTGTCAAAGTATCAACCTGAGTCTGAACAATTGCCAGCTATCCCTATACCTATGCCAATGCCTAGGCATGAGTCTGTGCCTGAGTCTGCATCTAAGTCTGTGTCTGTACAAGAAAACCCTGTGCCTACACCAACTATCCCTATAGAGTTTGTACCTGTACTTGCAAACTGGCGATCTTCCTCTAATGATCAATTGAAGGCATTGCCACTGCTCACCTCTTGCGAGGCCTGCTCGATGATGGCCCGACACTAACTGGCTCAACCCCTCTACCACCTCCACCACCATCATCACTGTCATCACTTCTATTGTCCCCACGACTGCTCTCAGTACTATTTCCCGACTAAGTATCATCCCCACTATCCTCCTCAATAGGTAAAGGTGTTGGCTCATTGGGAATGGTAATCCGAGGATGTGGATGAAATGCCAAAAAAGTTGCACACTCTCTTGTCACAGCTACCTCTGCAATATCTCTGTGCATATCCCAGGCTGATGGATGCAGAGTCTTGTATCCCTCTACTAGTGTCTCATATGACAAACATGGCCCCCAATCTACTACATCACTCCGTCGTCGGGCATAATGGGCTACCCCTTGAGGCATACACGGCACTATACCATAGTGCCTATAGACCCGCCGCAATAGAAATCTCTCCAAAACAAAAGGGGTCCTATCGATCAAGTAGATGGAGTCACATATATCGATCAAGTAGATGGAGTCACATAGGTATCCAAGCACTACATCATCCTCATCCCACTACTCATAGTCCAGATAAGGCCACTAGATGATACTCTCCATGTCATCCAAAACTTGTCTCCAATGCTCTAACTTACCCATTCGAGCCTAGGTAAGTCGACCTCTGTATCAGAAAACGTAGGGCTACCTGCAGGTCTATCAAGAACTAGGAATGATCGAGCAATGGAAAAATGCTCCCATGCCCAAACCTGTATAGAGTCATCCCTGTTGATAGGTTGCGTGCTCCCAAGTACACCACTAAATGTAAATCATGATAGAGGTGGGCTAGCATACACATCCCCCACGCATATCTAGTCATGTGCACGACCATACTCTCAAGGATACGGCCCCAACCCACAGAGAATCTCTTTGACCTACGATCGAGACAAAGGAAACCCCCAATAAATCCAGCTAGCACTGTTGGTAATGAGGCATAGGCATCAACTATCGTCCGCCATCAGACACTTAGTCCTACAATGTGTTGATCCTGAAAAACTCTACGGAGAGCATCTCTCCCACCAGCCTCATGTGAATCATAGACAACGATCTCTCCCATAAACGGAATACGCAATATCCACCACACATCCTCGAGTGTGACTATCATCTCGCCGGTGGGTAAATGGAAGGTGTTATGGTCACTATGCCACCACTCGGCCAAAGCAATAAGGAGACCTCGATTAATCCTAATATGGGGCATATCAAGGAGACTGGAAAGACCACATCGACCTATAACCTGAATGTCATCGGGAGTAAAATGAGGAATCAAATTTGTGGTCCAGGGAAACCGCTCTCGCATCTAGAGATTACCCATATCCTCCTATCACCATGAAAATTTTAAAATCAGTGCACTATGTCAAAAATCAAAAGTCATTCTACTATCAGATCCAAACAAACTTTGGTATGAATTTTCGATCAAAATTCATGAACAAACATCAACAAACCTCACCTATCATGAGGTTCATCAACATTATCTAATCTCACTTATCATGAGGTTTATCAAATATGAATCATTCCTCACCTATCATGAGGATCATCACAAATAGGATTATTCTTGCCTATCATGAGAGTAAGTCTTATTAATCATCAGAATTAATCATTAAGAATTTGGATAATCAAATCATACCAAACCAAAGAATGGACATGATCGAAATTGGAAAAATCAAAGTTAACTGTGTCAAAATTTGCAAATCTGACATGGATGTGCTAAAACAGGCATCCAAAGTGCTACTTTATCATTCAGATGCGCTAAAACAAGCATCCAAAGCGCTACTTTATCATTCGGATGCGCTAAAACAGACATCCAAAGCGCTATTTCGGCACTTTGATGTGCTAAAATAGTCCATCAAAGTGCCACTTTAATCAAAGTGCTATAATAGACCATCAATGCACCAATATATTCCATCAAAGCGCTAGAACATTCTAGGTGCTAAGATCCAGCGTCGAAGCGCTAAATCAGACTACCTAAGCGCTAAATCATGAAAGCACTAAACTATCCTACGAAAGCGCTAGAGAAAATAACGAAAGCACTACTTTCTCAAAGCGCTAAAATAGTTTATGGAAGCACTACACTGGACTGCAAAGCGCTACAACGTAACATTGATGCGCTAAACTAAAGCAAAAATGAAAAATCATAAACAAGGCACAAAAATCAAGAAAATACAAAGTACGAGGTGGATTACAAGTACATACCAGAGATCGGTAGGCGATTGGCCGTTGGTGACGTCACACACGCTCGAAATGGTGAGTGTGGTAGGGGATAGGCATCTTGCTCCAGCTAGCTCAAATATCTCTATCACTAGGTGTTGAAAGTCAAAAAGTAGAAGTGAGGATGGAAATGACCTTTTGAACCTTATATGGATTGAAAACAGATTTTTGTGGGTTTTCTTTTATTTTAATTAATTTTATTTATGGAATTAATTGAAATTCATCCACGGGCTATATTTTCTTCATCAATGTCAGGAGATAAATTATTTTTCATCATCAAATCATCATCAAAACATCAAATCATCCTGAAAATTTGAAAAATTCTAAAAAATCATAAAATCATTAATTTATCTCTCAAGGGGGCATATTATCATCAAACAGTTGAAAATCAATATCCGGGGCATGTCTGGGGCATACTGATTTTTTTTATCAATACTGGGAGTAGCAGCAAAAAATTCTTCGAAGCAATGCGTAAACACATCACTTCAAAGAGGGGAAAAATGTATACACCTAAAATTGGTCTAGAGAATCTGATTAATTAAATACAAATGATTTTATCAATTATCCTAAATTCCTCTACTATTGAATAAATAGTAATATTTATTTATATAGTTCACGTTCACATTCACATTTAAATTCTTCTAATTCTTCTAATATCTCATCTTAATTAAATAAACAAAATTAAATACTTTATTTTATTTAATTATCATTTCCCTATTTTATTCTATCACATCAATCTTAAATTAATTAAATAAAGATCAAACACTTTATTGATTAATTATCATATTCTTCTGTTTTGATTTAATAAACAAATTCCATAGTTTGTTCTATTAAATTATTTATCCCTCTTTTGCTAGTTTAAATAAATCAAAAATATTTAAATTAAGGCATAAAGAATATTCCACCATATTTCCTCAAAATCAAATTAGATATCCTATGTGTAATTTATGTCAAAAATATGTCAAATTAATTGATTCAAACTTCATGGAAAGTTTTGGAGACAAATTGAAATTCTTCTCTCAATCCTCTTCCATCAATCCTTCCTCTTCTCTTGCCTGGTGTTTTCATGGGTAGAGACAATCTCCAAAATCTTCTCAATCTCCTCCATCTCTCACCATTCAATCCTCTAGATTGAATCCAAGCCTCTCTTTGCCATCCCTATGCATTTCTACAACCAAGAAATCTATAAATAAAGCTTCATTCAACCAAAGATGAGGATCTAGATTATCTAACTTATGCACTCTTACTCTGCATGAATTCAAGCATCCAAGCATCTAGCATTCTAGAATCACAATCATGGCTGCCTCTTGTAGCTTCATTTATCATTTTTCATGTCAATCCATGCTATATTAGTTTCTTTTATCATTTAAAATTATCATATTAGCTTCACATCATTACATCAGCATCATTTTGTTCTTTAGATTGTCATTTTAACAATTATAGTGTTATTTAAATCTGAGAGCACAATAACTTAATAAATCTTTGAAGATAGGAGACAATGAGACGCTTTTAGTAGATTATTAGTTTGATATTTGATACAATTTTTCATTAAGAAGTGTTTTATTTCTTTCTACTTATTCACACTTACACTAGTATTTCTTTGAATGCAAATAAATATTCTTGTGCTAGAGATTTTTTAAAAATATTGCTTAAGTGTTGATCTTCTATGAAAGGAGGCTACAACAATTGACAAACCTCTTTGGTTTATCATATGTTGAATTGAATCAAATGGTATCAGAGTAGGATTATAAAGGTTTGGAGAGGAAATGACACATAGAGGATGGGGAAAAGGAAGACCCCCACAAGGAGAGGAAAAACTAGTACTTATAGAGATGATAAGAGAAATCTCAACAAGGTTGGAGGCCATAGAAACTTCTCAGAGAAGAGGGGTTCCTATTGAAGACATTAGTGAAGATGAGGAAGAAATTCTAAAGGTTTCAAAAATGCAAGGAGAAGATACACAAGAAGAGATATTCTTATAAGTATTATCTAAGCCTGGAAGTAAACCAAGGATGGACCCAACAAGTTACAGTGGGAGTGAACCTGAAAGAGCTTATTGATTGGATTGCAGAAATGGATATGTATTTTTATTTGGAAGTTTTTGAAGAGAAGAAGAAGGTGAAATATGTTGGCACGAGGTTGAAGGGACATGCATCCCTATGGTGGGATCAAGTGAAAACTGATAGATAGAGGAAAGGCAAGGAGAAGATGATTGCAAAACTAAAAAACAAAATTATTTCCTTTGGATTATCATATTAATTTAATTAAAAAAGGCTACAAAACCTTAAACAAAAGGATTTGAGTGTCAGAGAATACACAAAGGAATTTTACAGACTAAACATACATGTTGGACATGTTGAAGATAATGAGGAGAAAGTAGCAAGATATGTAAATCATTTGAAAATCAATATCCAAGATGAGATTAGTATGGTCATGATAAGGACCATAGAAGAAGCCTACCAATATGTTCTCAAGGTAGAGGAAAAGTTGGCAAGAAGGAAACTAAGTAACTCTAGAGGTAGAGGAGAATATTTAAGAGGTAGAGAACAAAAAAATAGTGGAAGAGGGTAGTAGATAAAAGAAGAGGAAGCAATCTGGTCACAAACAAATCATTGGATAGATGCAAGAGGAAGAGGTGAAACATTGAGAGGGAGAGGAGAATATGGTAGGGGAAGGGTATTTTTAGGAGTGTGTTCTAATTGTGGGGAAATGGATCATCGGGCCTTTGAGCACCCACAAATACAAGAGATTGGAAATACAAACACAGGAAGAGCATACATTGTTGAAGCTGAAAATGAGACAGAACCAATAGACCTAGAATATGGAGAAGTACTCATGCTAAAAAGAGTTCTTTTAAAACCAAAGAAAGAGCTTCAAGAACCGACACAAAGGAGGGGTTTGTTTAAAATGGTTTGAAAATCTCAAGCAAAATGTTGCACCATAATACTGGACAATGTGAGCACAAATAATTTAGTGTCCCAAGAGATGGTGGAGAAGCTAAAGTTAAAAAGGATGAAGCACCCAAATCCTTATCAGGTCACTTGGTTACAAAAGGGGCATCAACTTTTTGTGAGTGAGCATTGTCGGATGAATTTTCAAATTGGTAACTATAAGGATGAGATACTATGTGATGTCATGCCAATGGATGCATCCCACATCCTATTGGGTAGTCCATGGCAATATTATTGTAAGACAATTTATGATGATGAGGCTAACACATATACCACCACAAAGGACAAGAAGTATGTCATGAACCTGTTGAAAGAGTAGCAAATAAAGTGGGTAGTGGTACCAAGGTATCCATAATCACTGGTAAAAAAAAATTAAAGGAGTTAAAAGAGGAAGAACTATGTTATTCTTTAGTTTCTCATCCAAAAGAAATTGGGATAGTTCAAAAGAAGAGCAAAAAATACCCATGGAGATCAAAGGTATGGTGGAGGATGAAGCATAAAAACTACTCCTTGGCAAGTTTGAAATTGTTTTAGATGAAATTTTAAATCATTTGAAATATGTTAGAGATATTTTACATTAGTTAAAGGAAGATAAGTTGTTGGAGAACTTTAAGAAATTCAATTTTATGGTAGAGATGTCACAAACAAGCACTAAAAAGGCATGAAGAGCGTGCTGATTTTAGGAGAAGATGTGAATTTAAGGGGGGAGACTTGATTTTAGCTCATCAACAAAAGGAAGGTTTCCAAAAGAAAAAATGGAAAAGGTGGGAATGTTTTGTATTTATTTGAAACAACACAAAGGGTGTGGCAATTACTTGAAAGGAAGAATAATGAGATAGATAAATTGATGAATTCAAAGACAATCAGGAATACACCGAGCAAAGAAAACAAGGAGTGTTTGAATAGATGGAAAGGGAGGAATATGGAAGGGGAAACATAGGTTTGGAAACCCAAAATTACATGAATTTTTATGATCTCCCACTCATGAAAAATTATTTCTTACTCTAGGTGTTTGATGCAAGAGCATCGAGGGTGAAGAGAAATCTTGCACAACCAAAAAAAAAAACCTTTTTAAATTTTGGTGTGTTGATGGTCTTGTAGGCAGGAATTATTTCTTCTTTTTTTCGTCAACTATTTCTAATGGGACCCCCTTTCCTACAATTTTGTTTGGCATGAATTTTAAATGCAATGTTTATGCATTTGATGTAAATTCAAATTACATCTAGGAAACAAAGTCCCACACCCAAGTTGGGAGAATGAATTTTTTATCTTTTTAACTCTGGAGATTAAATCAAAGAATTGGAATAAATGTTTTCCAATGGTGCTTGGAAGCTGGGAGTTGAGGTGCAAGAAGGAGCTAGTGGATGTCAAATTGGGAAATTGTTTTATTTTTTCTAGAAAACAATCAAGGAGTTGAATGCATGGTACCCAAGCCCAAGAAGGATTAATAAGAATTTTGGAAGTTTGACTAGTATTTTGGGGAGAGGGAGATTGTTTGGGTCATAACTGTGAGACCCATTCTTAGTAAATTGGGCATAACTTTCTCTTTTATTAATGAAATGGAGAAATTCAAATGTTCCAAAAAGCTGGGAAGGAGACACATAAAACCCATAAACCATTTTAGAAAATTTGTATGAATGAGGTAGCATGAGGAAAAATGTGAAGGGTTTTAGAAGCTCTAGGATGAAAAAAGAGAGAAAAAAGCAAGCAAAAGTGTGAAGGAGAGCATCTGGGCGCCCCAATCTCCATGTCCATAATTTTGAGAAAAAAAAATTTATGCTTGTAGCATGTAACTTTGTGGAGTTGTATTTTATTTTTGGTCCATTTCCTAAACTTTCTTGTAGAAACTTTGCATATTTCTTCTAAATCTTTCTTGTAGATGATTGTTGTTGCAGATGGAGCTTTCATGGAGGATTTAATTGTTGATTTTTTAGACTTATAGACTTCCAATATTTCTTTGAATGCAAATAAATATTCTTGTGTTGGATATTTTGTTTAAATATTTCTTAAGTGTTGATTTTTGTGAAAGGAGGCTGCAACAATTGACAAACCTCTTTGGTTTCTCAATTGTTGAACCGCATCACAATAGTTCCTTACATCACCCTTTGCATTATTTATTCTAATTTTGAGGCTTTTGGATCATTCCACTCTAGATCTTGTATGGTGTTCAAATTCATTCCATCTTCTTTAATTTCTATAGGGAACCACATGTGTGTTGAGAGTTTTTATTTGTGGCACTATAAATCTTCGATACCCTCTCTTCCTTACTTTATGATCATCAAAATAATCTGCCAAAAAATCTACAAGGTGAGGCTCATGTCTTAGGATAGTAGACACCTTTCTTTTCATTTTTCTATATGGATCTTAGTTTTTCCTAGCTACCCTAAATAATTCTAAAATATGTTGTTGTATCTCATAATCAAAAAAATTGGTGTAGTTGATACCATTGCATGTATACCATCCTATATTGATTAAAAATTGATCCCCAATGCTATGCTTGGACTCCAGCAAGTAATGTGACTCAATTATCTATCTAGTGGACTCTAGTAAGAAAAAAATATCTTTGGGGTACCTTTGTAAATTTTATGGTTGAAATGTGAAACCTTCCATTCTCATATAAGAAATTTTATAGAAATGTATGAACCAACTTCCCTTTTCATTGATTTCTACTTGTGTTTTAGCTAATAACCTTTTGGTCATATCTCCCTCCATGGTCCTAACCATCCACATGGAGAATGTGTCATTTACTCTCTTGTAATGAGCCATGGATTATTTGGTTTCTAATTGGGGATAATGGTCATATACCATTTTTTTCCAGGTTTAGTCCCAAGAACTAATTTCTCCAATCCAATCGAATGTGCCTTTGGAAGCCAATGCATACAAAAGGTAGGATGTAATATATAATAAACATTATTCCTCAAAATTTGTTATTTGTTTATATAAGTTGTTACTTATAAATTGGGACCAATGTAGAATTTTTTGACCTGATCGGATGATCTCAATGTACAAATACATCTAGTCCTCAATTATAGGAGAGTGTGGTAGTCCAAAGACTTTGCTTGGAAGGATGACCATATCTCTAATTTCTTAAATCAAATCACATTTGTAGAGTGTCTTGGGAAATTTAGATAGTGCCTTGTATGTATTATTGCAAGTAAAATGTAAGACACGATATGAAATAAAGACAATAAAGGAGACATGCCCCTATTTAAAAATAATAAAATTTATATTTTACTTAGCAAAATTTCCTTGTCATGGGAAAGGTCTATTAATATAGTAACACTTGTTCAATTAGTATCAATTTTTCATTACATTTCCTATCACTCGTAAGTTTATAATACCATAGATCATGCCACCTTTGCATCAAGTTTGATTATAATGTTTTGTGTTGCCCTAATTAGAGTCAAATCAATAGAAGTTATGTGTTGGTTTATAATATAAATTGAATTCAAGTAGTCCTTATAGAAAATCCTAAAAACTAATCCTATAATAGTCATGTCTCATGTGTTAATTATAATCATTAAATTTCTTGTCACAAATTAGAAAAATATCTTTATCCTTTTAAGAATTATGTTATATTGAAATCCAATTAAATGAGGAAACTAACAATTTGTTAACAAAATGTTAACCTCATCTTATCCAATTTTACAAAACAAATCAAGATCTTTTTTATAAATCAATTATGTTAGAGTAATCATGTATTAGCTAATAAATATTTTAATTAATTATTAGGCTAATTTATTGTCATGCACTTAAGCTAAACTTAGGATTTATTTTTTGGTTAACTAGAGATATTTTATTAGATCTTTTTGTTTCATCACATAGGATGTTTTTTTTATCATGATCTAATCCCTTTATCATTTGCAGTTGCTCCTATGAAGCGCTCACCCTCATTGTATCATCTCATGACCTCTTTGAAGATTCTTTTGAAGTTAATTTTGTAAGTATTTTCTTGTTGAGGATATAACCAATCATTATTTGCAACTCTCTTTGCATGGAAGGTGTTTTTTGTTCGTTGTTTGATCTTATGTCTCATGTTCATTCACAATTCTAACATGGTATATCAAAGTGTGGATTTAGAGATCCCCTTCTTAGTTTTTATTTTTTTCTCAACTAGGGTTACAATAACTTCATTGTTTTTTTTTTAAATAATAAAAAAAATTAGCTGCCCTAGGGTCATATGGGTGACTAGCACCCAACCCCTAGGGGCCTTTTTTTTGCAATTTTAGCAAGATTGGGAAGAATCATAATTATTTTTCACTCAATTATAGAAATTGGGCAAAAGAGATATCATTGAAAAGTTGGTTTTGAGAACTATCCAATTGTGCTAGCTTTTTTATCAAATTTTGCTATTGGTACATGTTATCATCTATTAGAGTTATATGTTCTATTTTCACTCTCAAGCTCACAAATTTTAACACAATTCTCTATATTTTATGATTCCAACAACATTGGGACGGTCTTTTAGTGCTCTTCATAGTCATCCATGCAATTTTTCTAGATTTTTCTCTAGGTATATTAAATTATTCATTTTTTTGTGTTTTCACATTTTGGTGAATTACTTGGATATTTTAGCTCCTAGAAATTTTTTGTTTGTGTGGGATGAATTTGTTTTGGTTCTTCTATATATATTTCTAAAATTTTGTCCTATTTAGATATTTTGAGAATCTTTTGCATGCAATTTATTTTTTATATATGCACTGAGATAAAGTGTCACTCTGGTGTATCTTTTTGGGGATTTTTCACATCTTGTTGTGCCTTTTATACTCCTACTATGATATAAAGTGTCATGGGTAGGTTGTGAGTGCCTATTTTTTCCATCACACCTTATCAAGTGAGTGTTCCTTCCATGAAAACATTGAATCCCAATGATTCTTGCCTCATATGTGTGTGCCTTGTTTGCACACCCTTTTTATTTGTAGATACTTTCAATTGCAAGTTTAGATTCACTTCATTCTCTTGCATTCACTTCTTGGTGACATAGTTTCATTGGACCTATATTGGCTCTCCCTTTGCACATTATGGAGAGGTTCCTACTATTGGTACTAATACTTCCTTAGTTTCATTTTGAAGTGATCTATGTATCTATTTCTTGTCATATGTACTAGGTAGAAATAGCAGATGGTTACCCATGCATTTTAATGAGAGAGAATTTACCATATGGAGACTCTTGCATTCCTGTTTCTAGAGGCAACCTTCTATTTTCACTTGATTAGTGTTCTCTAGATTATTGGTACTTGTATTTTCAACTTGCATCTTGCATGTTGACTATTTTCTTTGGAGTAATTATACAAATTCATATGCCATTTGTATCTTTTAGTTTTATATTTTTTTTCTTTGTTTTACATTTTATTCAAGTAGTTTCATTGGGGAACTCATGCATATTCTTGTCTTCTTGATCTTGATCATCTATTTCAGAGGAGGTTCTTTATTTTAGTACTATAATAGTCATCATTCAATAGCAGTCTACAAATTCTTCATGCTTGTGCAATGTTTTTCATGTTCTTATTCTTTATGGGACATTCTTTTGGAAGATTTTTAGTCCTTCATTCACCTTTGTCTCTTTTAGAGAGTTTTCCAATGACTTTTTTTCTCCAATTGTGAGATATTAGATTGTCTGTACATGGTACCTCATCAACACTTGTTTTTCAAGAACTATCATTCATTCTTTGTTTTCCATGCATTGTATTTTTAGGGTTATCAACTACTCCCTAAGTTCATCTTAGGGGGGAGTTATATTAGTCATGTATTAGCTAATAATTAATTAATCTTTAATTAATTGTTAGGCTAATTTATTCGCATACACTTAAGATAAACTTTGAAGTATATTTTTTATAACTAGAGTAAAATTTTATTAGATCATTATGTCTCATCACATAGGATGTTAACACTTGTCATGATCTAATACCTTTATCATTTAGGATTTATCCTATAAAGCACTCACCCTCATTGCATTATCTCATAATCTCCTTAAAGATTCTTTTGAGGTTCATTCTATAAGTAATTTCTTGTTGAAGATATAGAAAATCATTATTTACAACTCTTTGCATGGAAGGTTTTTTTGTTCGTTGTTTGATCTTGCATCTCATGTTTATTCACAACTTTCATAAGAATTTAAATCCATCTTAGAGACATTTCTCTACTTAGCAGCTAGCTATTGGGGTAAGTGCACAAAAATGGGTGACCAAAAGTGGACATCCCAATTTTTGGCCCCTAGTGACAGTAATATGAGTTTGTTTAGGTTTAGATTGATAAATCCTTTGGCTTGGTAAATTTAAGCCATACCATGAGCATGTTATAACACACTCATGTTATGGTATATTGACCATAAAAATAAAAATAAATTTAAAATTTTCAATTCAATTCCTCTCTCCCTACACACCCATGGCCTGCAAGCATCCTCAAGCATGTTCACATTCTTGGAGATCCTATTCTTCACCATTCATTAGCCAATTTATCATTAAAATTCCTGCAAGACATTTTCAGGGTCAAAGAGGTAAGTGTTTATAGTTTTTTAGTGTAAATTTTGGATTAAATAGATAGATTTAATTAGTTTTTTGAGTGGAATTTGTTTAATTTTTATGAGTTGAGAATGTACCCCCAAATGATGAAAACCTTGATTCACCTCCTCATTAAAACCCTTCTAAAGAAAAACCACAACAAACCCCTCCTTCAATGCCTCAAAATCCTCCAAGAATGTAAAATAACATATTAGATCAACTAGAAAAAATAAAAGAGAACTTGGGGAAATAATTGCAAGGTTAAAAGATCTAACAAACAAAAAAAATCTCATAGGTCCATCGTTGTTGAATCACTATTTCATTGGCTCTCACATAGTATCAATGAGTGGGAAAATTAGTAGTTGGTCCAACAAGAGGCAAGAACTAAAACAATTGTATGTAGATAAACTATCTTATGAGAAAATTAAAAAAAAGATAATAAAATATGACTTGTGTGTTATTCACTGATGCACGAACCAATGAATCTATACACAATACTTGCAAGAAGTTCCTTATCCATTTATGCCACCACCAATGGATAAGGAATAGTTTTTGGGATATATGGTGGAAGGTTTTTTACCATCCTCCATGCAATAATAATGAGGTCCCACAATATGTTTTTAGGAAACTCTATTGCGAGTTTGTCCTCAATGAGATCTCTAATTACTTCAACATGTGAGAGTTCCAAGGTAGAGGTGGGGGCTTTGTATAAGATGATACAATATTATTAAAACCAAGCACTGAGACCCCTAGCAAGACTAGAGTTCAAGGATGTCACTAACCCTTCCATTGTGAAGGATGGTGTTGAGGTGGAGACACTAGAGTTTATTAGCTTGTTGGCTCATACTCGTATACAACACAATAGGCCTCTAGCACCAAGTGATGTTGGTAAGTCTTTCAGGCCTCAATGTCCACCTCACTTATGTCAAAATTGTGGGTCTCTTTGTGTTTATGGGTATGAGGATGATGAGGATGCACATGACCAAGATGCATCTATAGTAGATCAAATGGTAATGAAAAATGATATGTTGAATACAAATATGGCATTAATAGTCAAGTAAATTTCAACAAGCTCAAATTTAATTTATTTATTTCATTTTGAAATGTAATATTAACTCAATTACTAGATCGATTATAATAAAATTTTAGGTTCAAAGTATCCACCTTGCATTTGATGACTCTTGACCTGTCAATTACATGACAATATCAATTACATAGTTATGTAACTGATAAAAAATAATGTATAGTAAATGTGAATAGCTTAACCTTATATGAATGATAATATTATAACTCAAATTGGATGTTGAATAGGTTAATGTTGGGCCTTCAACATCAACACCTACCATTCAAGTTCCTCATCCATCTTTGACTAAGGTAAGCTTGTCTATTTTTAATCATTTGAGGTTTGTATATAGTAATCTTAGGTAGATTTTATTAATTTAATAGTTTTCATCTTCTCTTGATTTTACTTTATGCCTAGAGGATCTTTCTTTCTCACTACCCTCACTTGTGTCACCTCACTTACAATTCCCTACTCTTTATCATTGTATAAATTTGCAACAATTTTGTTTCATGTACTTACAACATCTCTTGTGTGATTCCCTAGTTATTCCCCTCCACTACATCCATATATATCATCTATCCACTATGTTTTTCTACTCCAACTATAGAACCTCTAAAACTAGTCTAGATTCCCTTGTAGCTTTATGCCTATATTCATCCTTTATTCAACCTAATTGTAACATATTCAATGTAGCTTTCTCAAAATTCTTCTTTGTTGCACACAATTGTACCACATTAGTTATAACTATTTATTGCTCCTTGGAAATTCTCGCATACCTTTACTAAAATTTCTCCTCAAGCGTAAATATTCATTGGTTTGCACCAAAAACCTATAGTATCTTCTCTATTACTACCTCTTCCACATACTCTTCCATAGATGCACTAATCTGATCTTTCTTTTGGATCATCTCTTTGACCTTGAGTGAACACACCTACTCCTCCATGCCTTATTCTTAGCATTTTCCCCTTATATCCTCATCATCCATCATGGGGATTTATCCTTCTCTCTCATTGTTGTGTTGTAGATCTGCAAACAAAAATGCGTTAAAAAAACATGGGCTTTATTTTTCCCTCATTTTTCAACTCCACCATGTTTCTCTTATCAACCTCTTATAACCCATGGGTTGCTTCTTCCTCCTTTTCCATGACCACAAGAACCCTTCTCTTGTCTAATATACTATCCATGATGTGTTCTTTTGGTTTCACATTGTCTATTTATTCAACTATTGGATTCTCACATGATACCTCTAACCAATTATTTCCTCTCAAGGTAATTTTCTCCCTACTCTTCTATTGTGTAGTCTTCCTCTTTTTCACAATTATTGAGAGAATTGGTGCATTCTCAAGGCCTCTCCTTTGGTCATTCTCTAAGTCATAAATTTTTTGTCTATCTTAAGGCCTTCAACACTGCCTTGAACTTCTCCACAAGGCCTACTATTAAAACTTATATCGCTCTTCTTCTTGGTAGCATCTAAAATATGTGTATGCAAATACACTCACTCTAAATCACTCCCAAATTTATATCTCAATTTGGTAAAAAAATTTAATGGTGTTTATGGGTACTTTTATGCCAATTTAATGGTGTCAACCTATTTACAGTGCTTGAGGACCCACACACAATATTTTAGAAGCCAATTAGGGTTACCTTTTCTACTATAGATCACCTTGCAACAAACTAAAAACCTATGAAATCATACACCCTCAAGGAATATGACTCTAAATTGATTAATTCCTCTCTTCATCATTGGAACCTTTTATCTTTATATCATGTGTTCTCTTTTCCAATTCCATTGATTTCTTAACCTCTTCATGGTCTGCACACTCATCTGTATTTTTTTATCTAACTCATAACTTCCCCCTTTAGTTAGATATCTCTAAACCATCCACACATTAAACACTCATGAATCATCTATATTATTTGAATTTTACCTTGCACTCTTCTTGTTTTTTGTTGGAAATATGCTTGTCATTGATGTGAAGGTTTCTACATTGATTTCAAGGATTGAGGTCAAGAGATGGAGATTGCAGCAAAGTTGTCTTTGATGCTAAGATGTGTTGTTGCTTTGGACATGGAGGTTGTCTACTTCAACTTACAATGATATTATTTTTGTCGTTGATGGCACTACTGGTCTAGACTAGATTGTATCTACTAGGGTTTGTGATCTTTGTAGGGTTTTAGACCTAATTCCCTCAAACCCTATAAGTGTTTTTCTCGATCAAGAAATTTATGTTATATTTCATCGTTGACTTTCTACCAATGGTTCTAGGTCACTTAAGTTATAACTTACTTTGATATTGTTCTATTACTGGCCCCACTTATCACTTTTCCCAGTAAATGCAAAGGTTATTCTCACATGTTTGTGCAAGGTTTTTGATAAGTTACTATAAGAGAGGGGGACCAACCACTGTAAGGCCCCAGGTCATGAAAGGCCAAGAGTAGTATGGCTGCCCTAACTTACCTCAGTTTAAAGGAAGGTTAGGATATGCAGGATGAAAGTGATGAGAACTATGGGTCCTTTGATCACTCTAAAAACTTGATAGTTAGCTCTTTGTTAGAGGACAAAAGTGTGGTTCTGGGATGACAGTGTGGCGTGCTGACATCCATATGGCCAGAAAACTAGAGAGACAAGGTTAAACTCTAAAAAAGGAACTATCAGCCTAGTTTAAGAGTTTCTAGAATGACAAAATAAGATCAAGAATTATGAAATGTATAGACGAATATGATAAAGGAAATAGATTACTACAAATGAGAATGATTTCACACAATAATGTTCTCACCAACTTGCTCCAAGATCTCTCCACCTGCACATAGAAAAGTGAGAAGCGAGAAAATGTTGGGGGGTTGTTTAGGGGTCTGCCTCAGTCAGACCCCTGTTTTGATGTTTCCACTGCCACAGACAGCCAAGTTTGCAATGATAGGAATAATATGATAAAGAAGAGAAAACAAGCTATGTAAACAAAATACATTACAAAACAATACATGTTTACTCAACCAAAATGATAGAGAAGATAAGAGGATCCTACCACCTTCATCCAAAGCGCTCAAGGCTAGTGGAGGAGAAGAAGAGAGGAACTCAAGCCTCTATTGCAATGGTGTTTGTCTTGCACTTGCACTATCGGATTGATGGAGTGGTAGATTGTTGTTATGGGGTGTGAAGTGGTAGTATAAAACTTTTGGATGAGTGAATGGAATGGAGAGAATGCTCAAAATGATCTTGCCAAACTTGAGAATGGATGAGAGAGTGAAGAATATGAAGGAAGAAGATGAAAATGACCATATTCAAGTCAGCCAACCAAAGGAAGGCATTACACTTTGACTCCCAATAGGAAGTGTAACATCTCTACAAACTCCAGTCATAGGAATCTGTCAAGGACGTAAGTGTGTCGCGTGGACATCTCTGCATCACGCAGGAATCCTTGACGGAAATGCCTCCACCAACACACAAAGAGGGTGCCAAGTGTGATGTGAGCAGCGAGCTTAAGTGGAATTAAGCCTTTGCCTTAGGCTTTCTAAAGTATAAGGGGGTAAAGAGAAATTTGTGTTAGGGGTGAAAATTCATGCCTATACATTTTTCACCCACTTTAGCGAGCATGAGTATCGATGAGTGCTTCGGTAAAGTAGAGTAGTAAGGAGTAACAAGGTAAGATATGTATACCTGAATAGATGAGGAAGCAAAGCACGATCTAGCAAACTCAAAAGTGCAAGAAAGGACTTCATAGTTTCGCGAAACTATAAAGCTAAAGAATGAAAGTGCCTCACAATCCTATAAGGGAGGTATCCTTCAAGAACTCTCACATGAAGGAGACCAAGCAAAGGGGATTCCACAGAGTTAGAGAGGGCGACATGTTTACTCGTAGATAGAACACATCAAAAAGTGGCAGCACATCCCAGTGAATAGACAGTCACACCGACCATCGCTAAGTTGTAAGACTTTCAAAGGGCTCCCTTGGGAACCCTTCAAAAGGAAGGAGGGCCCACTCAAGGGACACGCTATTTGAAAAATTCTAGTCTAGTCAGGTTTCCCCAAAGCTAGAAGTAAGGATGTGAAGTAGGTCTAGTCGGGTTGCCCCTAGACTAGACGCAAAAAAGTGTAATCGATCTAGTCAAGCTTCCCCCAAGCTAGACGCCATAGAACTTGTTGAAAACTTTCGAAGGGATCCCTCGGGAACCCAATGTGAAATGGAAGGGTCCACTCAAGGGACACACTGTTCAAAAGCTAATGTCTTCTTTCTCGAATTGATTCATCATTAAGGAATCCTTTTGAAAGATGTTCAATTCATCAAGGAATTTGAAAGGAAGGATGTGGACCCATGCGAGGGGAATATAAAGACCATCCCCACTTCAGAGGAAGGTTCCCAAGTCCTTTCTTTACGAACCCATGATGAAGGAAACACTTTCCATTAGGGTTTCATGTTGATAATGCAATTCCAAAGAATTGTGTGAAGGGTCTTGCGAAGGGATTCATTTGGAAACGAATGTGTTTTCTAAAGACCAAGTAATGTAGAAGTGATGTTGTCACACATGAAAGGGACAACTCAATCAAAGAAGAGAGAAATATCAAGAGAAAATAAAAGGAAAAGAAAGCACACACAAAGGGCATAGGGGGATCTAGTTTTGTGGGGTCAGATCTGCCTTTATTTATAAATATTAGGTAATTGCAATGTGAGGAAAAAGATCATCAATACCCAACCAGATCAAGAAGAATGCACGAAAGACAGTAAAATAAATAAAAAATGGGTCAACATGGAAGGAGGCCTAAATGCTCTTGACGCTTTGCATCATCCTCGATTTACCAAAATTCAATCAAAAACATGGAAGAATGATGATACACATAGAGGAAGGTTTACAACACAAAAAACCATGCCTGTATCCAAGCACCAACAAGGGTGGCAAGGGTCATCCATGCACATACAACACGATCATGGGGCAATCACATCACAACACACACATGCCTAATCTAAAGATCAAGAAGAGGGTATCCCCCTAACACTGGTCAACCAAGAGGTCGACCACTTCCCACTCTAGATCATCGTAGGGAGAAGGATGAAGATCCTACAACTGTGTAATGTTATGGGGAGGAGCTTTTGATCCTCCCGCAATAAGGGCCAAGGGAGAGGGACCTGTGAGGTCTTTGTCGCTCAACTCTTGTGGGTCTAAGGTCAACGACTTCATGAAGATTGTTGAAAAGGTCATAACTTCATCCACCAAGTTAAACATACACTTAATGGGAGTGTTATGTTTCACCTCGGCGAAAAAGTATTTTGCACCTGAGGTTTGCCGCTAGGCTCACTAAGAGACTCGGGAGCAGTGACAAACTCAGGGGAGGTCAGGACTGGTTCTGTTACTAGGATAGAACAAGTCAGCGTGGGGCCACCTTTCAGAGAAGGTCGGATATTCTTACGTCCTCCATTGCTAGAGGGACCATGCTCGACCTTCTTCCTCGTTGAAGGAGGTGAGCTCCCCACAGATGAAGCAAGGAGGGTCGAGGGAGAAGAGGAAAGAACCACGGTGGATACAACCAAATTATTAACCATATCCATGGGCTTCGAGAAAGGTGAGACATCCAAAATGAAATTCAACAGAGGTGGCTCCATAGAAGGAGTGATAAACACCTGCACCTTTCCAGGAGCATGTGTGCTCGTAGCAGAAGTCAAAGGATATTCAGAACTAGTTTGGACAAAGGAAGAATGGGGGAGAGAGGAGGACACAACAAGAGGTGTGGTCATCTCTTCCTCCTTCTGTAAGGAGGCTTGCTCAGCTAGGAGAGCCTTTCATCGGCGCTTGCGCTTACGCGCAAGGCAGTTTCTATGACTCTTCGAACTAGAATTTAGAGCTTTTGAAGGGATGGAAGGCTCCTTCTTAGCCATGGCAGTGTCCTCCACATTTGTTTCCAATGGAAGGATAGACTCCTGGATGGGAGCAGGAGGAGAAGGTTCAATAATGGTAGGGGGAATTGACCCCAACACCTTTGCGGTGAGCCTCTTTCTGCTTGGGGGAACAGGAAGAGGTCACGGGGAAAATTCTCTTCACAGGCCCTTCTTTCTACCATATAAATAGTACGAGGATCTAGGAGACCAGTTAGGGAGATCTGATATCCTGATCTTGGGTTTTTGTGAAGAAGGCATCATCAGACTCAATGGGTAGAGCCCAAGGTTTTTCATCCAATACTCCTCCCAAGAAAGGGGAGTAGATGAGTCAACCTGAGAGGGAGCGAGCTTCTCCTTTCCCTTTCGGGAGGAGGAGGTACTTGGATGCTTAGCTACAGGAAGGGTCAACTTCGGCTGTCCCTTGCCTCTAATTTTATACTTCACATAGTTCTTGTAAATTAAATCCATTGTTTGTGGGAGCAGACTGACTGGAGTGGGCCAAAATTGATTGAACGAGTATCCCCATGAGATACCATAGGCTGGTATCCGGTATCATGCACTAGTGCACGACACCTTCATGGGAAAACTTAAGAAATTTATGAATTATAGAGGCGATCCCATTCATGGAAGCTAGCCAAGGTATACCTAGCTTCACTCTGAATAGGTCTGACTTGGGAATAACATCAAAGACCATGTCTATATTCCTAGGTCCAACCAGGATGGACAGTGTTATCGATCCATAAGTTTTAAGAGAAAGACCATGATGCATACACATGATGGATTTTTTTTTTTGTATTCCTCCCTTTGCAAGGAGTTCAAGATTAATGTCTCCGTCGTGGTTACATTCACTCTACTCATGGGGTCGAGTAAGACTCTTGTCACAATGTTGCAATTGAGGTGAGAAAGAATGTAAAGCGGAGAAGGTTTTTCATTTGTTGGTACATCTTGTGAAGTGAATTTTACATCTAGCAAACCAATCGCAAGATGAGGAGAGGGAGTAACAGTAACCATGTTAACATATGCCTCGGAGTAAGAAATAGAATCAAAGGAATCCACAATTATGTTAGAAAAATGCGACGAAAATGGATCTGTGTATATCTGCAATTCACTATTAGCTTTTGCCACTTATTTTTTCATGTTTTGTTTGTTCCCATCAAGAAAAATAGTACCATCCTCGATGTGATCTTGTATCTCATGAAACAAGCACATGCAGCATTCAATATCGTTTCTATTAACTCAATGGTATTGACAATAGGTGTTTGCTTCATACCTGTTAGGATATGGTTCCCTTACCATCCTAGGGGTTGGCAAGCTAACGATCTTATCCTTCAACAACTTTTGTAAGATGGAAGAATAGAATTCCGATAACTTCATAAACTTTCAATCACATCTGAGGCCCATTTTTATCCACAATGGCTACAACATTCGCAATGGCTTTACCTTTTCTAGAGATTGATATGATAGACTTCCCTTCGGGATGGGAGCACTAGGAGGAACCCCTGAACTGAACCACCGTCTGTTGGTACTCCCATAAAGTTACACATAGATGCACAAAATAAGGGTATTTCATGAGGGTGAACTTCTCTTGCCAAGGCCTTTGTAAGTTCCCTATGAACACCTTTTGTACATCGAAGTCAGGTAACAGGTATGATATTTGTGAAAAGAGCGTCTGATATTGCGCTATAAAGTTTGTAATCTTCTCATTATCCCCTTGTTTACATCAAACAAGGTCAGAGAAGGTCATCTTTGGTCTGATGTTGGCTTGGAACTCTCGTAGGAACTGGTTCACTAGCTAATCGAAAGTGAAGATGGAATTATTAGGCAAGGAACAGTACCACTCGAGCATTGTATCCTTGAGGGATCGAGGGAACAGTTTTTCCATCAACGCATCATGATGGAAGAAGTCTGTGCATAAGGAATTAAAGGTAGACATATGTGTCTGTGGATACCCTTTACTACCATATTTCTTGAATTTAGGAATCTTCATCCCTTGTGGGAAAGGAGTTTTTAGAATTGCAACTGACAACGGGCTATGTCAAAAGAAGGGTTGGAAAATAGGCTGGGCCGAGGCCTGGGAAAAGTTCGCTAGTTGATTTTGTATCTTCCCCATATTCTAAAGAAGGGTGTTCAAAGTGGGGTCATTAGAAGGAATAGGACCACTAGAACCACCACCAGAGCCACCACCTAGACTACCACTGTGACTACCGCCAAAGCCACCACCAATGCCACCACCACTAGTCTGACCTCCGCTGGAGCCACCACCACTTCGAAGGCCACCACCATGATCTCTACCAAAATTGCCTCCACCAATACCACCTCCACTTTCTAAGTTCCCACCACCAAAGCCTCCACCAATGATCTCGCCAAATCCTCCACCACCGAAGGTGGTAGAAGGGGCGAAGTGGAAACCTAAAGGGTTTTTGTTTACTTTGATAGTTTCAGAGTTTTCAGAAGCAACAAGCACACTAACCGAAGGGACCGCATCAGCTATGTATACAGACATAGGAGGCATCGATATTTCCAACTATCACTCATGTTCTTTGAAGGGGTTGCTTCGTACCATGTGACCATGGTTCGAAGGGGCACATGCTTCGGCCAAACCAACGAGACTAGCTAGGAGTTCTATGCTCGTCCGTTCTTTTCCTACCATGTATCTTATTTCACTGATAACTTTAGCAGCCCTAGCTAGCTTCTGGTTTCTTTCCAGGTGATTTTCTAATACACCCAACCCTTTACTAAGACCAGTGACGTATTTGGAAGAAATATGGACGGTCTCATGCTCATCTATGGATGAGGAGGTCAGTGATGTAGGATGGGTAGGGATGCGATCAGTTTCATCAAGGAATCTAGGTTTGCCCCACAATATGTGTTCCTACACGGATAGACCAACCGCAGAACCAGAGAAAAGGCCGATAGTGTAACTAGAAGAGACCTTCATCTTCTCCATCAGAAGGTGTCATAGGCTTCTCCTTACAATATGCCCAGAAATCATAGATTGGGTTGTGAATCACATAAACCTTCACAACACACAAGGGTACAACGACCAAAAGTTATAAGAGAAAAATCCTAGAACACCGTCAAATGGGTAGACATTGGTTCACGTCAGGTTCACCAAAAATGTAAGAGGGGGACCAACCAATGCAAGGCCCTAGGTCACGAAAGGCCAAGAGCAATATGGTTTCCCTAGCTTACCTTAGTTTAAAGGAAGGCTAGGATAGGCGGGATGAAAGTGATGAGAACTATGGGTCCTTCGATCACTCTGCAAACCCGAGAGTTGAAGGGAGACTAGGCGAGTCGATATTTAGAGTCAACTCTGCATCTCAGGTAACTCTTTGTCAGAGGACAAAAGCACGGTTCTGGGATGATAGTGTGGTGCACTGGCGTCTCACAAGTGCGTTGGCATTCGTACGACCAAAAAAATAGAGAGACAAGGTTAAAATATAAAAAAGGAACTATCAACCAAGTTTAAGAGTTTCTAGAATCACAAAATAAGATCAAGAAGTATTAAATGTATAGATGAATATGATAAAGGAAATAGATTACCACAAGGGTGACGAGAATGATTTCGCACAACAATCTTCTCGCCATCTTGCTCCAAGATCTCTCCACCTGCACACAGAAAAATGGGAAAATTTTGGGGGGTTGTTTAGGGGTCTGCCTCAGTTAGACCCCCATTTTGGTGTTTCTACCTCCACAAATAGCCAAGTTTGCAACAATAGGAATAATATGATAAAGAAGAGAAAACAAGCTACGTAAACAAAAGACACTACAAAATAGTACGTGTTTACTCAACCAAAATGATAGAGAAGATAAGAGGAGCTTAACACCTCCATCCAAAGTGCTCAAGGCTAGTGGAGGAGAAGATGAGAGGAACTCAAGCCTCTGTTGCAATGGTGTTTGTCCTGCACTCGCACTATCAGAGTGATGGAGTGGTAGATTGCTATTATGGGGTGTGAACTTTTGCTAAAAATCTTGTGGATGAGTGAATGGAATGGAGAGAATTCTCAAAATGATCTTGCCAAACTTGAGAATGGATGAGAGAGTGAAGAATATGAAGGAAGAAGATGAAAACAACCATATTTGGGTCGGCTAGCCGAAGGGAGGCGTTACATTTCGACTCCCAATAGGAAGTGTAATGTCTCTACAGACTCCAACCACCGAAATCTTCTAGGGACATAAGCATGCCATGCAAATGTCTGTTGGTCATGCGGGCGTCCCCGATAGAAACGCCTCCACCACTACACAAAGAGGGCACCAAGTGTGATGTGAGAAATGAACTTAAGTGGAATTAAGCCTCTACCTTAGGTTTTCTAAAGTATAAGGGGGTATAGGGGAATTTGCGTTAGGTGTGCAAATTCATACCTATACAATTACATTTGCTTCATGACACTGAAATTTTTTGACACATGTAATCAGGAGGTTTGAGCTAGAGGGGTCCTAAGGTTTTCGGTAACTCTCACATGTACTTTGTTAAGCTATGGTTGCTCCATGAGTGTGCAAAAAAGTGACACGTGTAATGGTAGGGCCCAAAAAAGAGCTATGTAGAAGGGAAAAATGTTGTGATAGCGCATAAGCACATTTTGAACCTATCTGAACCATCTCAAGTTTATGGGTTTTTATGTTGGTGATGTGTATCCAATGCCAATTACTTTTCAACGATGATCTGATGACTATTGCATGTTTGTAGTGAGGAGAGAGAAGGTCTTGTGGAACTACAAGATGATGACACATGTCTAAGACTTTTAAATGGTGGTATCTACATTCATGTTGGTCGAAGAATATTTTAAGGGTATGCATATTTAGTTTTGAAAATATATTGTTTGATTTTCCCATGAAATAGGAAGATCAGTGCTCTAGATTTAAACTTGTTAAATGGCTAGTCCTTGGTTCAAAATGTGATTTTCTCAAGCCAATATGGTAGCGATATGGAATATTTTTCATAGGCTGACTAGTCCCTCACCAAAAATTCTATTCAAATTGATATAGGTCAACACAACAATCTTATCCATCATTTCTTATCAATATTTAAGCAAGTGGTTTTCAAAATTTTGATGTGGTGTTGAACTGTATTGAATTGTAATTGTACATAGGTGTGTGATATGTTTGAGATTTTCATGTCTTATCTTTGAGAGCAAAGTCAACTTAGGTGAAGGAAAGCAGAGTGTCTATTCACAATAGCTAAATGATTGAGAAAAAATGTGCAAATCCATTATTTGAACATTTTTTATAAAGATTTATCTATAAGCTTCATTATAATCATTTCACCATACCTTGAGGCTGGTTCCTCTTGTTTCATATGAGGTTGGTGCCTCTTTTTCTCTAATTTGGTGCTCAGATTGAGGATTGGTGTCTCTTTGAGGTTGGTGCCTATAAAAAAAATTTAGGGATTGGTGTCTCCAATGGGTTTGTGTCTACAAAATCATTGTAAGATCTCTTTATTCTTTTGAAGCTAGATTTGGACAATAGATCTAAACATCTTTTCTCACCATGGTTTTCCCCTCTAGGGTTTCCACATTAATCTAGTGTTATTTTGTGTAATTGCTTTCATTTATTCTTCTAATTTTCTTAATGATGCTTTGATGATTATTGTTATATTGATTAAATTCAAAATTTAATGATATACTAATTCAACCCCCATAGTATATTTGTGTGTTCAACAATTTTCTATCACTCCAACTTTTAGGTCTTCTTCTATATCATCGAATATATCCTATATTTTCCTATGCTTCTCTCTCCCTTGCAACCTTCTTCTCTCTCACACCTTCCATCTCCATTACATCAACTTAATTGTTCTACATACAGTTTCACAAATTCCTTATGTGTCTTTTATATCAAACCTTCACTTCTTTACCCATTTAAATTTCTACTTAGATGTCACCTAATTATCTATGTTTGAACTCACCTACCTATCCTTTCTCGTTGTGTCAATTTTTTTGATTTCAATGCTTTATATGAGAAAATGCCCCTCATGTATGGCACTATCCCTCTCCTACATGATTGATCCTCCATTAATGATGGCAAGGGTATGAATTGTATCCATATAACTTCTTAATTTTGTTTCATTTTTCAAATGTTGACATTAGTTGATACTCTTGCTATTAGTACCACAATGGAGTGTGGTTTGATGCAACAATATCATCTTTGATGCCTTTGACAGAGGTATGAGGGTGGATTAGTAAATTTTGTTATATTTTTTGTTTTATCTATCTACTAGCAAAAATGTAAATAACATTTATTTGTAGTTTAATTTGTATCTTAGTGCGTTCCACAATATTTTCAACTACAAATCATGAACATGCCCTTGTTATGAATGAAGAGAGGAAAAAAGCGATTCTAAGTGATTATGAGTATGCGGTAAGTGATTATTTTGTTATGTCATTTTATAATTCATCTTTTTATATTAATGTGTATACTTTGTATCGTATTAGGTGGAGGTCTAGACAAGTTTAGAGAGGAGGTTGAATCAGTAGATTCAAAAGCAACCATCATTGCATGCATCTTCATCCACTCGACATTCAAGGAGGTTTGTGTTGGTGTAAATAAATTCTTGTACCTAGTTAATTCATTACTAGGGGACTTATTTACACATGTTAAGTCTACTTAGGTCCTAGGAAGGAATATTTCTAGAGGTGTTAGTTGTCATTAGTCGTTATCTTATATTTTGACTTGTAACACATGTGAACCTAGGTAGTTGTGATTAGTCGTCTCATGTCATATGATTAAGACACTTGTCACAATCCTATGACATCTTGTATCTCACCTTGGCTATATAACCAAGGGGTCTCTACTACATTGTACACACATCACAATCATATCATTGAATCATATTGATAATAATACCGTTTATTATTGTCACATTATATTCTCTCTCTTTGTGCTTTCCATTTGGTCTCAAGATCTTGGTAGTCATAGCCAATTCTAGCATGGTATCAGAGCGGATTGGGTGTCATTGGATAGTCTTTTTCTAAAGATAGAAGGTTCATATTGGAGCTTGTTGGTGCAAATCTAAGCTCACCATTGCGTCTGAAAGGTTTGAGAAAGTTTATTTTGCCTTTTATTTTGTCCAAATCAAATATACGAGGCCAAATCTATGAGGTTTTGAAGCTAAAGAGTGGTTGCTAGATCCAGAAGGTAGCTGCATTTTTGGAGCATTTTGGGTCAAATCCAACCCTTCCATCGCGTCCAAATGGGCCAAAAACCCTAAGATCGACTATCAATTCATCCATTTTCAAGAAATTGTCTAGTGAGGCAAAATTATTTTTCCCAGAGAGTTGTACAGCCCACCAAGTCGCGTCATTATGACAATACGATTTTTTCAGAAAACAAAAAAAAAAAAATTGAAAACTTTTTGAATTTTTTTAAAGCGCTGATTGATTTTTTCAAAAGTTTGTATTTAAAAAAAAAATTATTGAAAAAAAATCAAACAGAAAAAAGTTTTCTACAGGCTTTTAATTCTCTGTAGGTCATACCTACATTGGCAAGTATGTCCCTTCCAAGTAGGCCGCCGGTCATTCAACAAAATTCAGCGTCAAAAAATTTCAACCGATGGTATTCGAGGAATATTTCGCAAGAATATTCCTTGGCCAAAGATTCTCAGTTGATTTTGTCGTAGAAAAGATTCTGGCAGCATATTCCGACGAGAGCCAACGGTGATGGTGACGTTTATATGACCGTCAATTTTAACATCATGAATTGATGATGTCATCTTGCATCAGCACCACATCAGCATTTTCAAAAATATTTTTTCCCCCCTCTCCAATTGAATTTTCCTTTTTGCAGTCAAACTTTGAAGGCTAATGTCTTAGTCATACAAGCTCCATTTTCAGTGCATTTTTTTTATTTGGGCTAATTTTTCGTGGTCTTCATAGTGGTGCAATCATTTTCTAGTTTTGGTGCCTGGTTTTTCCATAATTTACAAATTCTCACAAGTGTTGTTGCTTCATCTTCATTTTGGGAACTTTGGGAGCTCATATCTTGCTCCTACGGTAACATTTTTGGGTGCAATTTTTTTTTAAAGTTCATAATTTTTTGTGTAATTTTAAGTGGTATGATCAGATTGTTCTCATTTTGTACCAAAAATTTTACTTGATTATGTGGCCTATTTTGGCATCTATAAGCACTAAGATCAAATCTAGCTTATTGTTTTTGGCATCTAGCAACTGTAAACGCACTAAATATAAAGTGTCAAATCAGATATTTTCTTTGGGGGGTTTCTTGATTGAGTGATTTTTTTTTGGGGGGGGGGGTCTCTTGGTGCATTTTTTTGATCTATTTGCTTATGCTCTCTTGTTTTCATGGATCATTCTAAGGTTCCTTTTCTCACATCATATAATTATTCAACATGGCATCAAAATGCATGGAGTATTCTAATGACTAAAGGTCACACTCTATATGTTGAAGATAAGGTACTTGAACGTACAGATGTAGATAAAAATTTAAAATTGATGATTAAACATACCAAAGCTCTTGGATGTCTTCGTAGACTAGTTTCTCAAGATTTATTGTTCCAAATTGAATCATGTAAAAATTCTCATGAAGCTTGGGAAAAATTGAAAACATTATATGGTACTACAAATGAAGTAAGAGGCTATCAAATTGATAATGAACTGATGAGCCTTGATCCTAAGAACTTTGACAACATCCAAGACTATATCACTAAGGTTAATGATCTAAAAGAGCAATGTAAAGCATGTGGAATTGATAAGAAGGACATCCAGTTGGTCTACAATGCAATGAACGAACTTGGTCCTAATTATGATTCTTTTGTTTCAAGCTTTCATACTCATAGATTGACTATGGGGTTTGCATATACTACACCCTCATTTGCATCATTTTATGAGATATTGATACATGAGCAACAAAAGCTTATCTCAATGGGTCTTATCAAGACTTCTAAATCTCAAGAATTTTTGGTTAGTCAGGTGAAAGAATCAAAATCAAATAAGAAACATAAGAAAGCAAAGAATAATCCACATTCAAATCAAGCAAATAAAAAATCCTCTTCTAAAGGGGAATCATCAAAGAAGGAGATGCCTACTTGTGCATATTGCAAGAAGGATGGACATGAAGAACACTGTTGTTATAAGAAGGATATTGATGAGTTGAAAAATCTTCTCAAAAAGAGTCAGATTGATTTGCCTTCTAGAATGTTTGAATCTCTTCCTTCTTCTTCAAAACAGTCTAAAAAGACAAAGGTCAAGCATCTACATTAGGAAACAAAGGACAAGCTCTTTGTGCTTTTTCAAGTCCATGATCAAGGAGATGGCTTCTAGATTCAAGAGCATCTCATCATATGGCATCTTCGCAGACTATATTCTCTTCATTTTAGCCTTATACTATGTCTCCTATCTTGATGGGAAACAATACATACATGAGTGTAATTGGGAAGGGATCTATTTGTTTTGGGGACAACACTTTTCAGGATGTTTTGTGTGTTCCTCATTTGACGAATAATATTCTTTCCATATATCAAATTACACAGGGTGGAGATGGGAGAGTTGTGGAGTTCACACCTAATTTAGTCATCATTCGAGACTTGGAAAGTCGAGAGATCATTGCTACTAGGGTGGTTGATCATTCATCTTGATTGTATACCTTTGCAGATTTTGCTTCTGATGATGGCATTGTTCCTTCAGTTGTTGATCAAACTTATAGCATGAATCATGATTCAAAGGAGACATTTGGCTTCTTGAACTTGGGAGTTCTCACATTAGATCTAGTTCTTGAGTCATGCATTCCATCTCCTCCATATATTGTTGTACTTGAGGATACTTGTGATCCCATAGTTTTGGTTCCTTGTGATTCAATGCAGCAAGATACTCATAGTCTTCCAGAGTTAGCTACTTTGGATGGATTCTTGGTAGGTATTTCAAACTTGTTTGTGTAGTCTCATCTTGCAGATTTGGGGGACATCATTGATGGCATTCATCTTCTCTTTGATGAAGATGCTCGTTCTTCAATTGTTGTGAGGGAACTCCTTGATCCTCTTGTTAAATCTCTACATGATCATTCTTCACAATTTGGCGTGAGTGTGGATACTTTTGGACAACATTTGGAGGAGGCTTATTTGTCTTCAAAGGAGGTATCTTTGTCTTTGTATTGTTTTCTACATTCGTCTCTACTAGATTCTAGATTGTCCTCTTCAGTAGTGTGGCCTAGAACGCTTGTTTGAAGTGTGTCAACTTTCAGCATCGACATGGAGACACTTGAGCATGCTTCAGAGACATCATCCATCATTCATCATCTTGACATCCTGCATACATTCTTGGTTTTGTTTCTTCCTAAGGGGAGGAACATTGTTCGACGAGACTAGGTCATCTTCAACATTAAGTGTCAAGCTTCTACCATCATTGCAAGAGACTCAACATTGAGGGGGGGCTACCTTGTCTCTCTTCTACTTCTCTCTTATGGGGGATCTTTTTTCTCACATGGGGTTTTGGCCTTCTTATTCTTCATTGAGAGCATTTCATTTTTTGTATCTTTCATCTTTTTTTTGGGGAGGAGTTTTGTCCCACTGGGTTTTCTCCTTTTCTCCATTTGTGAGAGATTGTATTTGCATATGTACATGGGTACCTAACATGGCCTAGTAGCCGAGACCCATTCGTGCATCTTTGTGTCATTTGCATAATAATTTTCTACTCCCTAAGTTGCACTTAAGGGGGGGTGTTGGTGTAAATAAAGTCTTGTACCTAGTTAATTCATTACTAGCAGACTTATTTACACATGTTAAGTTTACTTAGGTCGTAGGAAGGAATCTTTATAGAAGGTGTTAGTTTTCATTAGTTGTTATCTTATCTTTTGACTTGTAACACATGTGAACCTAGGTAGTTTTGATTAGTTGTCTCATGTCATATGATGAAGACACTTTTCATAATCCTTTGACATCTTGTATCTCACCTTGGCTATATAACCAAGGGATCTCTACTACATTGTACACACATCACAATCATATCATTGAATCATATTGATAAGAATACAGTTTATTATTGTCACATTATATTCTCCCTCTTTGTGATTTCCATTTGGTCTCAAGATCTTGGCAGTCATAGCCAATTCTAACAGTTTGTGATCTATTTCCTCCCCCTAGAGGGAAGTAACTACCTTAGGGTCTTTTGTTGTATGCCTATATGTAATTTTTGTAAATATATTTTGTATAAAAAATATGTGAAATTATACACCTATATCACTTTCTTGTAAGCCTACATGGCTTTCTTGTACACATATTGTACTTTGACTGACACATAACATTGTATGCCTATATGGATTTTTGGTTAAAAAAATGTTTTACCAATGTTATCCATATTTACTATAATTGATTAATTCAATAATTCAATAATTACAAAATCAAAATAGAGATCTTTTGATTTGAGTAATTGAATGAATTCTTAATTGTTTTATTTTTTAGTATTTTCCAGTGAGTTTTATCACATTTTAGGTCTTGGTCAGTCACTTTTTTTGTAGTCTAGATCAAATCAAGTTAGAAATGGAATCAAGAAGTGGGGACATCTTATAAGTATGATATAATTTTTTTTCCTTGGCCTATCTATCACAAGTATACCCAATTTATTAATAATATTATAAATTATGTGTCACATCAACTACAATGATTTGATTAAGTCAATTGAGTATGGCATGCAACATAAAAAGACAAAAAAAAACTCATAAGAAAATAAAAACCTATTATAGGTTGTGTGACATGGGAAATAAATGACTTAGGCTAATCATTGAAGATATTGTGGACATCAAGAAATGAGGGAGGAACATAAGGAGTAATCAATGTCACTATGCACATGGATGAGTCATCAGGAATGACCACTAGAAAGACAAAGCAATGAAGAATGAGAAAACATCACTCTAGGTGATACATCATGATAGAATATGGAGAATGTTGCATCTAAGAATTCTATATTGTTCACACTAGGCTAGTATTATTCATATTTACATTTATTTAACCACTCTATTTTCTTAAGCATACTTAGGTAGTTGTGTCATTCAAATTTATGTATATGTCTTATACACTTGATTGACACTCATTTAGTTTAGTTTAAGTTATATCCTATCTATTATCTTAATTATGTTTTATTTATCTTTCACCTATCATGTTACATAAGATTTAGTTAACTTCCACCTAATATTCTAGTTCAATAATAGTTAGGTTCCACCTATCATGCTAAATTAAATTTAGTTAACTTCCATCCTTCATGCATTGAATATCTTCACCTTTACTCTAGATAAGAATGGGCTCATTTTTACTATGTAATTGATGTAATCATTGTAATTAATGATTCATTCAATTAATGAAGTCGAATGTCTATTATTTCTCCATATTCCTATTATCTTGTATAATATATCTAGGTACAAGGATATACCACTTTACTATCTAGGTTTTCCTTTTGATTTGTCCTTTTTGGACACCCATCAAGTTATGTCTAGATCTACCTTTTCCTTTTTCGTATTTCCACACCCATAAATTTGATAGTTTCAAGAGTTTACAGTTTCCCTAATCCACATAGAAATCCATTATCACATTGGGACAATAATAATAGTGCAACCCAAAATGAATGGGATAGATGTGGTGTGAAAAAAGACATCCCCTAGTTTTCACCTACCCACCTCGACATGTTTGTGCAATTGGTTTATCCTCACGATGCACCAAACAAAAATTATGCACACTTGCAACTTTCATTGAACACAAATAACACTTTTTGCAACTTTTGAAACATTATCGCCATGATCAAATGGCTTGGAGATTTAAAAACTAGGAGGTTATTATGGAGGGACCCTACATGAACCTATTTGTTTAGACAAAATGTTTTTAGATGTCATAGATTCTAAGAAACAATCTGTCATAGTTTGATATTATTTCGCACTTAGGGCTCTTAAGAGATTGTGTCAAAATAGTGTAGCCCGAAAATATTGGGACAACTAGGTTGCAAAATAGAACCTTTCCTAACATTCACTTGCATACCCAGACATGTTGGTGTTGTATGTTTTTCCATGTGATGAATGAAACAAAAAATATGTTTGCCTACAACTTTTCAATGAGCTCAACTTATATTTTTTCCAACTTCTCAAACATTGTTGTCATGGTCAGAGGGCTTGGAGATTTAAAAATAGAGATAACTTATTGTGGAGAGACCCTATGTGCACAATAGGTTCATATGGAACGTTTGTAAGTGCCACAAATTCCAAGAAATAAATTGTCATAACTTAGTAGTTTTTCATGTGACAACACTCTTAAGAGATTACGTTGGAATAGTGTAGCTTGGAATGATCAAGATAGCTAGGGTGAAAAATAAGACCTTACCTAGAATTTACTTGTGCACTCAAATGTGTTGGCACTATTTGTTTGGCCCCACGATGTAGAGAACACAAATTATTCTTACCTACAAGTTTTTGTTGAATGCAACTGGCATTTTTATAACTTCTAAAACATTTTCACCAATGATCAAATGGGTTGTAAATTTAAGAAACAAAGAGGTTATTTTGGAGGGACCCTACATGCACCTATAAATTCATATAGAACAATTGTAGATGCCACGAATCCTTATAAATAGTTCATCATCATTCAACAATTTTTCGCACTTAGGGCTCTTACGAAATCATGTAGGAATAGAGTAGCCCAAAATGATCAGAATAGTTAGGGTGTAAAACAAGACCTTGGCTAGAATTCACCTATACACCTTGATGTTTTGGTGTTGTTTTTTTAGCCCTGTGATATAAAAAATTACTATTATGATTTCCTACAACTTTTCGCTAAATATAGCTAACTTTTTTGCAACATTTGAAACATTGTTGCCTCGATCGAATGGATCAGAGAATTAAAAAAATGAGAGATTTTATTGTGGAGGGACCCTACATGCACCTATAGGTTCAAATGGAATGTTTTTAGGTGCCAAAAATTCCAAGAAGCAACCCATCCTAGTTCAAAAAAAAATTGCACTTAGGGCTCTCAAGGGATTGTGCTAAAATAATGTAGGCCGAAACAATCGGTATAGCTAGGGTGCTAAACATGACCTTTCCTAATATTCACCTTCTCATTCAGATGTGTTGCACTATTTTTTTGGCCCCATGATGCATGAAATGAAAATAATTCTCTAATCCAATTACCCTAAATCGTAGGCCCTAAACCCTAAACCTTAAAACCAAACATTAATAATTTTTAACACCAAAACCTTTAAAGTTAAATGTAATACCTAAACCCTCTATGTGCAACCCTCCATCATAAACCCTAAGCCCTAATTTGAATACCTTAAATAATGGGCTCTAAACTCTAAACTGTAAACCCTAAAACCTAACATTAATAAACTTTAACACTGAAACCTTTAAAGTTTAATTTAATCTCTAAACCTTCAATGTTCAACCCTCCATCATAAACTTTAAACCAAATACCCTAAACTATAAACCCTAAACCCTAAACACTAAACCTTAAACCCTAAAGCCTAACATTAATATTATTTCACACTAAGACCTTAAAATTAGATTTAATCCCTAAACCCTCAAAGATTGAACCCTTCATCTAAACCCTAAACCTTAAACATTGAGCCCTAAACTCTAAACTCTATATGCTAAACAAGGAGAGAGGGAGGCAGAGAGAGTAGGAGGTAGAGAGGGGAGGGAGGTAGAGAGTGAGAGGGAGAGATATGGTAGGAGGTAGAGAAAGGAGGGAGGTATATAGGTGAGGGTAGGTGGTAGAAAGGGGAGGGAGGTATAGAGTTGAGAGAGAGAGGGGAGGAGGTAGAGAGGGTAGGGTTGTATAGAGGTGAGAGAGCGGGGAGAGGTAGAGAGAGTAGGTAGAGAGGAGAGAGAGGGTAATATTTAGAGTAGAGAGAGGGTAGGAGGTAGATAGGAGAGAGAGAGAGGGGGTTATGAGGTAGAGAGGGGAGGGAGGTAGAGAGGTGAGAAAGAGGATATGATGTAGAGAGAGGAGGGAGGTAGAGAGGTGAGAGAGTAGAGGGAGGTAGAGAGGGTAGGGATGGAGTTAGAGAGGTGTGAGAGAGAGGGTAGGTGATAGAGAGAAGAGGGGGTAAAGAGAAGGGGGAGGGAGCTAGAGAGGTGAGAAAGAGGGAGGGTAGGAGGTAAAGAGGGGAGGGAGATAGAGAGGTGAGAAAGAGAGAGGAGAGGAAGTAAAGAAAGGAGGGATGTAGAGAGGTGAGAAAGGGAGGTTAGGAGGTAGAGAGAGAGGGGAGTAGGGAGGTAGAGATCAAGTGAGGGAGAGAGAGGTTAGGAGGTAGAGAGAGATATAGAGATAGGGTAGGAGGTAGAGAGGAGAGAAGCTGAGGGAGTCATTTTTCCTTTAAAATAACATGAGCACATTATAATGTGCTAACGGTATAACATACTCGTGTTATCAAAATCTTGTACCAAAAAATAACACAAACACATTATAGCATGCTTGCATTAATTTATGCCTTGGTAATTTCCAACCCTTAGGGTTGGATTTTCCTTGGGCTTCCAACCCAAAGGGTTGGAGTAACATTTCAATTCCAAAAACATTTTTTTGTAAATTGCAAAAAAAAATTGACACAATCTCAAGCATGCTCCCCATCATGTTTGAATGTGTTTCAATGTCAAGGCAAGAAAATGGCATATTAACATTGAGCTCTTTCTTAGCTTTCTATCCATATAATTTTTTTCACATTTCAAATATTTTAGAGTTTTGATCTTTAATTTCTATTGCTAGTGTCTCCATTTTTTGTCAAAAACCTATGTATGGTATTTTTCGTATCATTTTTTACCCATAAATTGAATTTTGAAACAAATTATATTTTTACAAACTAGACTCTATTCTTTGCACAATTAAAAAAATTGATTCTCGATTAGTTTTTGTGTCACCAAAAAGTGTACCCTTGACACTTTTCACTCATTTGGGCCCTTTCTTGTAGTTTTTGGCCTAGTTTTACTTAGATTCTAAGGTGTCTCGCAAAGGTGTTGTGAAGTGTTGTAACACATTTCCTCACTTTTATAGGACCCTTTCATCATAATTCATCTAAATAACCCCTTTCCAAGCCTTAGTCTAAAGTGTTGTATACTATTGTAACCAACCCTCACACTTTTCTATGTTTGTCATCACTAAATCAACCTTTTCTTATGCTATAATGACCCCTTAATGTACTTATAGGTCCAAATTTTAGTGTGTTTTGGAAGACAATCCCGAAAAGCATCAATAATTATCTCTTAATCCCTAACAATCAATCAAAAATGCCCAGGTGGACTAGGTCACCACCTTAGGCGACCTAGTCCCATGTGGCATAAAAATTAAAATTAATTCAAAATTCTTTTAGGATTTTGTCTCCTAAACCCTAAGGTCGGCCTGTATGGTGTTATTTTCAATAAATTAGGGCACAACATGTATAAATAAGGGTTTTTCTCATATTTTTCACCCTAATCATTCAATCTACAATCTTCTAATTCATCTCTCTTCCTCCTAACTCACTCATCTCTCCTTCTTCTCAAGCAAGCTAGGGTTTGGGCATTCCAAGTCAACAAGACATCTTTTCTAAAGCATTCAAGGGCAGATTGTTACAGCAACTCAAGATCTCTCATTGTGGAAAATTACTAACTCCATTATTTCATGTTCATACTTCATTACATTTTCTATTCATTTTGGTTTAGTTACCTAAAAGGGGTTTGACCAAGGCAAACCCCCATGCCCTAACAATCAACATTTTCTCTTTCTCTCCCTATGTGTTTGCAGATTTAGGTACATTGAAGATATTTGAAGGCTTTGAAGACTTCTTGAAAACCTCTCCTTGCTTTCAAAGTACCAACATCCACCAAAGGTCACTTTCAAGCTTGAGAATCAAAGTTTCAGAAGCGAACACTTGTGAAGAACTGAAATGCAGACCAAGGGCTTTCGTTTCCCCTTTTGCATTTCCAAAAATTTAGAAGAGGACTAAGTCACCAACAATGGCAACCTAGTCCCACTGAACCTTCCTTTCAATGATTTTTGCATATTCAGACACCCATTTGGCAGAAACGGGCTTCAAACCAATTTTTTCCAGATCTAGGACTAGGTTGCCTAGATTGGCACAAGTGTCCTATTCGGATTCTACAACAATTTCATTAGCATTCCAGTTCTCCATCTGATCCATCTTCATATTCCAGGTGCACACATTATTTTTCACATCTTTCTATTTATTTTAATGTACATTTCTAGGTCATTTTGTATATGTTTGCATACAAAATTGTGTTTTCTAGCACTTTGCATTTCTTTAGTTTTGCATTAATAAATCATTTCCTTTTCAGTTTGTTGTGTTTAGATCATCAATTTTCAATCAAACACACATCACAATCCCCTATTGAATGAACCCTAAAATGAAAATATGTGAAAGAGAGTCCATTTCTCACAAAGCTTCTAGGTGAAAAACCCTAGAAGCCCATTGGGGAATCCTCTTTCCCTTCTTTCATTTTTTATGGTTCATTTTGGTGAACCCGACATTCCTACACCCTTCCTTTCTGATTCAGATTCCTTCTTCATCCTAGGTTGGCATTGCATTGCATTTTGCATTGTTTAATTTTCATCCTAGGGTTTCACATTTTTGCATGCATGAAACTATTTATAACTTGCATTTTTGCATGCATGAAAGTGTATATAACTTGCATTTTTGCATCTCAAATCCTTGTCATTCATCCAAAATCTGCACCTACCTTTCCTCTTTTGATCATCCACCATCAAAACCATCCAAAACAGTTGCAAATTTCTGGAAATTTTGAAAAAAAACTCTAACTAGGACTAATTCACCATTTTGGGCGACCTAGTCCCTGTCCAGATTTTTCATTGTCTATTACAGCACCATAAACCTCATTTTTGTGCTTTCTTAGGCTCCTAGTATGATATACTATAAGTCTGGAAAGTTTCGGTAACATAGGTTTTACCCTTATAGCTCAAAATCATCATTTTAAGATGGTCATTCTTCAAATCATTTCATCATTAAATCTAAAAATGCTTACATTTCTGCAATTTTGCACGACATTAATAAAAGTACTTTTCACTTTTGCATATATAGTGTTTTTATTCATAAAACTTTGCATAATTTTGTTAAAAGTGTTTTTCATTCTTGCATGTACATTATTTACATTCTTAAAGCTTAGCATCTATTAGATAAAAATGTTTTGTATCTTTGCATATACATTGTTTATATTGCTAAAACATTGCATGAAATGGTCACATGTACTTTTCATTTTTATTCAAACAATGCTAGTAGCTTACATAACTATACATGCTAAGAAAACTTTCCTATACCCTCCCTATGAGAATGTTTTAGTGAACAAAGAGACAACCTTGGACATTCCTAACGATCATATTTGTTCTTCTCCTAATATCTCTCATCTTGGTGACAAAGATATTTTGTTAGAAGAACCAATCAATGACTTATGAGAATCCTCATTGTTTCTCTCCTGTTACTTCTCCTAGTGGACAAAACATTAATGAAAAAGACAACACAAACATAGCTCATCATGACAATAATATTTTTTTTCTCCTAGTATTTCTCCTTGTTGTGAAGAAAATACTTTGCTATTAGAAAACACAATTAGTGAAGGTCATGAACATCCTAGTTGTCCCCCTTCACCTAAAAACACCCTTCCTATGCATGACAATCTAATCATTGATCATTCACCTCTTAGTGATGAAGTCCTTTTAGAAGAACCGACATTTGATTGTCAAGAGCAGATGGTTTGTAGTTCTCCTAAAACCCTTCCTCCTAGGGAGGATATCATGATACAAGACAAGGCTAACATCGACTATAATAATATTGTATCCTTAGAAGAAAATAAAGAGACAACCTTAGCCTCTCCCTTGCTCAAGGATGTTAATATTATTCAACCTCAACTTATCCTTTACCCTCCTTCACACAAACCTCAAACTCCAAACAAACCCGAATTCATCCTCTACCCACCCAAGACTAATGTGTCGCAGTAGTCGAGTCATAATACCATTGCTCATACACATTACACAAGAAACAATTTGCGCCAACAACAACCAACCTCAACACCCTTACCTTTACCTAATCCTCCCATTCTACCTGTTGACCCTCACTTAAATTAAATTCTTAGGGAGTATGACCTTGTGGACCAACTAAGTAATACTCCTTCCAAGATATCTATTGGGTGAAAATTGTGTAATCAACTTTTCAATAGATTACACAACCTAAAATTCAGCCACAACTATGTGAGATAAAATATCTCCTCTCAGAAAGGGAGGCACCCTTCTTATTGCTAACAGAATCTATAGTAAAACTAACAAAGTATTTACACAAAGTACACTACACTTACGAAATGGGGGGTGTGTGTTACATTCATGCTTCTCTTTTTTTTCAGAGAAGATGTTTTACAATGCTTCACGGTTTGGAAGTTCAGATTCAAAATAACTTTAAACTTAACAAATAGCAGTAATGCTGATATTTCTATCTTGTCAAAGCAAAGCATAGAAATACTAGGGAAAGCTCACGAAGGCAAAAAGTTGTTTTGTATCTTTTTCAATGATGGATCTATGAAAGACGTATCGTTTGTCGCATTAGAAGCACAAAGTCTTCTTAGATGCAACAATTCCTCGAACAACATGAATGATTACAAGCACAAAGTCTTGTAGATATTTCAACCAAAGTATCCAAACATAACGTAAATCCAAATAAGGAATGTGACACAAAGTTTACATAAATTACTTGAAGCCTTTGAAATATCATTCACTAATCACCACCGATCTCATTCAAATCAAAAGAGAATTGATTCCAACACAAATTCTAGCATGCAACTTCCTTCTTTATTGATTAGATTCATATTCACAAAATTGAACACAAAGTTTCAATGTTCGTTTCAAAAGTGCAACACTTCGTTGCAAAATACTAAAAGGTAATTATTACAATAGAGATCCCTCTTATTTATAGAAAAGATGGAAGAACTAATTTAGGAAAAAAGTTGAGTAAAATAGGAAACCCTAACATTGACTAAGTCAACATGTAAACTATCTACGTGAAATTATATCACATATTTTTGGTGTAATTACACTTTACAAAAATACATTTTAAGATGTCATAAAATATTTACAAGATGCATAAAAGGGAGCATCAAAATTGGTGAACACTGGAGACAAGAAGAATACTTTATTGTTCTTTATTATGGGTGTGGAAGTCTTCATACTTCTTTTTAGTCTCCTGCAGGAATGCTTCATCTGAACCGACCGTGTAATCCACAAGGGTGTGTATTTTGGTGATTGATTTCCTGGCAGATGAGCAAACTTTCTTGCACCTCTGAAGATGTGTTTTGATACAATCAAGTGATAGCCATATATCACATATGTTATGCATGGTGTTCTTTGAGAAATCTTTATCATCTACCTGCTTCATGATGGCTTCTTTGAAAACTTGTGTTATCTCACTAAGGGGGAGAAAGGTATGCTTGTCATCTAGGAGGTCGCCTGGTAACTCCTCCATTCCATTTATTAGAAGAACATGATGTCCTTCAACATCCTCCTATACTTGGCGAATATCATCAATCAGAGACTTGATTACCTATATTATATGCTTTAGTGATTCTTTCACCTCCACATATTTATCTTTGTCAGGAATAACCCCAACCTTCACCAATTTGTTGATCTTTGCCTCTTTCATCTACGACCATGATGAGAGGAATTTTTCCATTTCTTGTTGCTCCTTGGATAGTAAACTTTTTTCTTTATCAAGCTCCGGTTGAAGCTTGGCTATCTGTGCAGTTTTCTCATCTGCTACAGTGATGACCTGTGAACCGTGATCTAAAATTTCATCAATGAAATCATACAACACTTTACCTTTAGACCCAAGTTTCTCTTCCTTTTGCACCGCCGGTTCTTCAACATTCACCAAGGTCAGAGTTTGGGTATCTCCAGTAGAAGAGCCTGCAATGTTCCTTAAGATATTTGCATAGCACTCAAATTTTTCTTTGTATATATTCTTGGCTTGCTCCATCTTGTCGAGCCTTCCTGCCATATCATCCAAAACTACTTGGGCATCTACTTTATCACTTTCATTGGTTACTTTCCCAAGTTGTATTCTTTGAACAATGTAATCCTCCATACTTACATCGCCTTCTTATTGCGGAGGAAAACCTACCTTGACATACTTTTGACCAGCTTTATCAATATGAAGTCTTGAAAGAACCTTTGTCTTTTTCTTCCCCTTAATCTTTGGTGGAGGTATTTCTTCAAGGTCCATATCATCAAGAGAGATCATATGTTTCTTCCACTTGGATACTTGTGAGACCAACCAAGGAGGGAGAGAAGAAGTGTGTGTGTCTGTTGGCACTGCCAACTCTTGAGTTTCCATGACTTCCTGAGAAATGACTGGGATTGTGACTATGGGTGCAATGTTAGTCATTATTGGCCTAGTAACTTGCACGCCAAGTTGATTCTACAAAGATTCATCCATGAACCTATTAAATTCAGCTTCAAAAGAAATGTCAAAATAAGGGGATGACAAACTGGGTATGGAGGTTGGAGAGTTGGATAGGACATCAACAGTTTGTGTTTGGACAACTGTAGAAGAAGCCAACACGGTTGATATTGTAGGTGGGGAAGAAATGTTTTCTACTCTTGTTACTATTGTAGGAGGAGGAGAAGAAGGAATAGGAGGGACATGAGTCTTAGGTGTTGGAGGAGTATGAGGAATATTAGCATGACTTGGTGAATATGTAGAAGGAATATCTCCAGTTTCATTTCTAGGAGGGGATAAAATTTTCTCATCATGTCTGAGCTCTTCCTCATTATCCTTCTCAAATTCTTCTTGAGATTCTTCTACAGATTCTTCTTCTTCATTAGACTGTGTTTCCTCATACTCTTCTCCTTCTGATTCTTTAGATTCAAACTTTGTATCTCCTCCTTCCTCTTCTAAGGATAATTCTTCAGAAACAAGATCCTTACCTTTTGCATCTAGTATTTTAGATCATGTTTCTTCTTGTACCTCAACATTCTGTGTAGTATTCTTTCCTATAGTGAATTTCATTCCCGGTCCTTTTCGATATGAAGAGGGAGTAGTAGCATGCTTATCCTCGGTGTGGAGTTCTTGTCATGGGCTGGATTTTTCCTTGGGAGGTTCTACTTCTAAATCAATTTTGAAGACTTTCATTCGATAACCATGCTTTTGTAGCCATTCTATTGTGTTATGTAGAATGGGAGCGAGCCTTTCCCTCATGTAAACACATTCTTTCTTTGACCATTTTACTAGAGGTAAAGGCTTATTGGCAATTTCATCTTCATCATAAGTAGAATTCAGGATGTCACCAAGATCAGTGAAGTCTTCAGGTAAATCAGTTATACCAAGGGCTCTGATTTGATCGACTGCCAACCTACAATAATCCATCCTACAGACATCTTCCTCATCTCTGCATTTTTCCCATATGTCTTAAAAATGATAGATGTGATGGTGAAATTTCTTGAGTCTTCTTTTTAGATCTCAATAGTCAAAGTCACGCCTATACCTATAGGTTTTGATAGTCATTATTTTCATCTCTGTTGCAACATTATTGGCTTTTTGTACACTTTTGATAGTGTACCTTCCAATGGTTAGGGGAAATTTGAATCCTGGCTTGTGGATCCTCTGTCATTCCTTGTGTACGGAAATCAACTGTCTGCACAACTCCATGAGAATCCATTTGTCTGAGGGATACATGGGTAGCATGTAGGTGCACCCAATGAAACAACCTAATCTTATGTAAGTAAAGGTTGGGAATTGTAGAAATACACAACGAACCTTGTTGACTGCTTTGTAAGCCTCATCTGATATTCTCTTCTTTTCTAGAGTAGGATCAAAAGTGAAAAGTAGAGGTGCGAAGAAAGCATCTATAACCCTTCTGAAGTGATGGAAGCTTTCTCTCATATTTAATTGGTAATAATAGTCATACATTGGAACAAAGTGTATGTTCCCCTTGGTAGACAGACCTAGGTATTTCCTCATTACTGCAGCTGCATACACCAAATAAGAATTCATGTAGAACTTCAAAGTGGTGGGCACATTGATCTGTGTTCCCCAGTCAATATGTACTTTCTTACTTCTGATTATACATATGTATTCATACATCCAGTCTTGGAAACGAGAATATTTAGGTAAGCCTTTTACTCTACTTAGAAGAGTGATCATGTCTCTCACATCCTCTTTGAAATCACTCTGAGGAAGTCACTTAGGCCATCTGGATATGACATGTCTAGGAGTTTTTAACCATTGAGTGTTGATCAGTGTTTTAGCCCTAACTGAATCATTGTCAGAAATATATTGAGCATTATGAATTGTGATAGGTGTATATTGTTCCATATGTGGAACCTTGAAAACAATATCAAAGAATTCACCATCAAGTCTCATCATAACTTGACCTACATAATCTCTTATAGTTCTATCTTTTCGAATATAGTGGGTTGCAACTTGAAGCACAAATTATGTATGGTGAACAGAAGTTGGGAAAGTGGATACCAGGTGGAGATTACTGTGGACAATTTCCTTTATATTTTCATCCCATGGCCTTTGTTGAATCCTTTTTAAGAAATCCTCTAGATTTTGGTGACCAATCTCAGTATCTTTGATTTCGTCTACTTTAGATATCACCATAGTTGGCAAGAAAAAGCCTTGGTATTTTTACTTCATCTTTCCTTTTTCTCTAAGAGATGATGGAGGTGTTTCAGTTTTCATCTAGGGAGGACGAGACTGATGTTTTCTCACCTTTGAAGACCCCCTGATGAACTTTGAAGGTAACTGCAAGAATGGTGGATCCACTGGTGTGAGGAAAAATATACAACATAGGGAAGTGTGAAGCGAGTAGATGATATGGAGAAACCGCGTGTTGGAAATAGGGTAATAAAAATGGAGCATAAATGATGAGATGAAAGCCAGAGAGAAGAAATTGCAAGCTTTTGGGTGTTAGAGAAAAATGTAGATTTTGGTGTCAGGGTGCTGAAAATCAGCGCCTTGACACCAAAAAGTCATTTTGTGGTTTGGTGCTCGGGCACTGAAAATCAGCACCTCGACACCAAAGTATGGAGTTTTGGTGTTGAGGCACTGAAAATAGCACCCGAGCACCAAAAGTTTGGAAGAATCATCAAGTGTCACGAGGGTGAAAATCATCGCCTTGACACTTAAGTATGAATCACTTAGTGTCATGGTGGTAAAATTCACCGCCCTGACACTAATAGGTCATTTTGATCTAGGTGTCATGGCGGTGAATTTCACCATCGTGACACTTAGATGTCTTGGGAGTTCTATTGTCTTGGTGTCATGGCAGTGAAAATCACCGCCTTGACACCAAGAGGAGAAATTTGTTTGAGTGTCACGACAGTGACAAACACCACCCTGACACTAGAGAGTTGTTGATTTTTAAGATAAGGGAAGTTCAAAATGTATTAACGTCGACTTGTCAAAGGGTTCAAAAAAATGAATGAAGAAAAGAGGAGCTCACAACGAAAACCCTAGGGTAGGAACAATGAGAAGATTCGAAGGAGGAATGACAACGTCTAAGAGAGAAAATGTGGTGAGGGTCGAGATGGGAAACAATAGTGAATCTTCATACTAAGAAACAAGAGAAAGAAAAACCAAGAACGAATAGGATAAATGGTGAAAGGTGTCAACATACCTCAATGAAAAACGTGAACACAAACTGATGGTGCAAAACGTTGATGTGAAATCTACGGGCAGGGGCTTCTAAACAAACCTCCAAACTTCGAAATAGGCAAGTGGGAAGAGTCTAGTGCAATGGGAGGAGAGGAATGAGAAGCTAATGTCAAAAAATCATCCATAAAACAAGCTTATAAGCTATGTTAAAAACTTAAAACACACACATTAAATGCGCCACTAATGATTTAAGTTAACTGGCAAATAGGTGCAAGGGCAATGAATTTCACCGCTTTTGCACCCATTACCAAAAATAAGGTTAGGTGCAAGGGCGGTGAAATTCACCACCTTTGCACCAAACATTAAAAGTTTGAATAATAAGCAGGTGCAAAGGCACTAAAACTCAGCGCCTTTGCACCAAAGACTAAGTGCAATGGCGTTGATTTTTAGCGCCCTTGCACCAGAGACTAAAAATGACTAACTCCTGGTAGAAAGGAGTTACAAGGACCTTCATCTCGAAAATTGAGTCAACATCACTCACGTGGACTAGGTGAGATCAGGGACTATACATCGAGGGTAATTTGAGATTTCCTCGTTTTGCGTGCTTGAAACACACTGGCCTAGAAAATGGACCAGTTTCATAGGGGGGTTATCCGTGGATTGAGCGTTGCTATATTCTCAAATAACAATATAATTATGGGATCTTATCCAAGCCTCCCCTCACTATCACAACATGATGCAAAATACCTTACAACAACTTCATATCCCTTCTAATACACAACCAAATGACATAGCAACTATTATTCACAAAATTAATGTTCATATTATTTTTCACCAAAGTGAGCTTCCTCTTTGGAAGTGCAAAAAACAAATGAAGCTTTCGTAATAAGCTCTCAATACAACACAAAAGGGATCAAGCGAATTCTTGTAGACATTGGCTCTACTCTTAATGTGTGTAGTGTGAGCCTTCTGGATAGGTTTGGCATTGATCGATCAAACATCAAACCTGATTCTCTGTCTGTTAGGGGATTTGATGTCACTAGGCAACCACTCGGTGTGGTAACTATACCTCTTATAGTTGGAATAGCCACATTGGAAACAAAAATCCATGTTATGCCTCATGAAATTTCATATAATCTTCTCTTAGGTAGACCATGGATTCATGCAATGAATGGAGTGCCTTCCACCCTTCATCGTAAGATGAAGTACATCTACAACAACAAAGTGTACACACTTGATGTCGACCTCGAAGCTAATAGTTGCTTGAACATTGAGAAAAACAAAGAGAATCATTTCAACACCTTAACACCAACCACCCAAGTGGAACCTACACAACAAAAAAATAAAAACCAAAATCTTGAGCAAATCATGAAGCTCTAGACGATGATTGGGGTTCCTTAGACTTCACACCTCCTTTACTAGGAGAATCCAAGATCATACACAATGACTCTAAAAAGGGAAATGCAGTCTTTTCAACACAAGACTCGACTGATCCTTCGAAAGCATCCACCTCGACTACTTTAGACAAAGAAGCCAACAATGAACAAACACCCGATCCAAAAGCAATGAAAAAGCTTTATGGAAAATGTTATTATCTTATGAAACAACTTGGCTATAGTGGAAAAGGTTGTGGTGATAACGAACAAGGTATCTGCAACCCTATCGAGCCTCATACACAAACAACACATCATGGTCTTGGTTATTGTCCTTTAATCGAAATCACCAAGCCTTCACCTCACACCAACACCATCCTAAATCACCCTTCTAACCCAACCTTAGAATGTGATCCTTTGCACCAATTGAAACAAACAAAGGACCCTTCTCTTAATTACAATGTCATCTCGCAACCCACTACTGATTTAGATTTAACACATTCCTCTAAAGGAGTGTACAAAATCTCACAATCTATAGCACCTTGCATAAGTATGGCATCCTATACTAAGCAAGACACTTCTTTGTTACAAACCAAAGGAACACCTTCTACCCTTGATCAAGAGGACATCTTGTTAAGACTCCTCCATGATCACTTGATTTCTCTTCCTCCCAAAACTCGAAAGAAATGTTACCACAAACATTCCTTTTGTGCCTACCACCACATTCACGGTCATTATACTAATGAATCTAAGGCCTTGAGTAGTAAAATTCAACATCTTTAGGAGCTTGGTGCTCTCTCGTATGTGGGGGCATCTAACTCCTCTACTTGATACTAATTTCCATTCTACCTTGCATCTCATCCATCCTTTCGGCTCACTCTTGTTATGCACTAAGTGGGGGAAAAGGGTTAGGTAGCCTCTTCCCTCATATGTCACTTGTTGTTGTCTCTTTTGGCTACTCGTTAACCTTTCATGAACATATAAGAGCAATCTTGGGACGTGGACGACATGTCTTAAGTTGATTCCCATGTGACATACTCCCCTTTTCATGACGTGTCTTATCAGAAACATATGACTTGGCATAGGGCTTTCCGAACAAGCTCTCATGTCTCCTACTTTAAATAAATTTCTCACAACAATGGTGTTAGCAACTGCTTTAAAGTGGGGGCATACATTGACACTCACATTTCAATGTGCGATTTTCTTTCTCTTGTGATTCCATCTCTTGGAAACATTAGGTACAATGTTGCCCACGATGAGACATTGCACTTGTCCTCTCTTACAAACAAGATGAGACCATTTGCACTCTTCCTCTCTTGGAGACATTACACATGATGTTCCTTAAGATGAGACCTTGCATGAACAAAGCAAATTTTCCTTTGAACATTCCTTACACCATCATTTACAAAAATCATTTTCTTTTGTGGCGCCTTATCAAAGTTATCACGAGGTATAACTTCGGTATGGTTTAAACAGGAAGCCCAACGAGTGGCATGACTTTCCCCATAGCCACCTTTTGGGCCTTCTCACCCGGCGAACAACCAAGCGTCTTGCCACCCCAGAGTGAGTACACATCATATTTTTGGACAAAAAACCTAGATCTGATCCACAACTAGCTAGGAAAATGGTTCAAGCTTGATCCAACTTTTTACTTTCCTTCTTCTCTTCCTTCTAGTTCTTGTCATCGTATGATCATGTATCTTGTCTTGCTACATATCATTCACCCTTCAATGCATCCTTCGCATTGATTTCGACTTGACTTAGAATCTAGAATCCTAGGGGTTTGACAACCTCCTTCATCTTTCTCAGTATTCACCATCTGCACTAGGGATAACTTTAAGAAACCCCTACAGATGTAAATCCTCGAATCCTGTATACTTCTCGATGAAAAATATTAATTTTATTGGCGATTTTTTTTGTTTTTTGAGAAAAAATAATAATCCCCATTGGAGAATCTTTTATAATCCCTGGAAGTCTATGGAAAATCATGGCGAATTGCAATTTTTTTAAATCGAATAAAATATTTTTCATTGGCAAATAAAACCATTTTTCAAACCAGAATTTTTTTCCGTTGGCGATTAAAACCTTTTTTCAAAGCAAAAAATATATTTTCATTGGCGAATTAAAATGAATCTCAAAATAATAAAAAAATCCAGTGGCGAAATAAAAATCATATGGGTCGTTCGATGGACGACTGTAGTTGCATTCCGGAAGTAAATCTCTAAAGCACTAGACTTGCGATTTGAATCCTCCAGAATATCACTAGAACCGTTAGATTTCTAGAAATCAATGGTTGAGATTTTATTACCGTACAAATGGTTATAAAGTTTTTTTTCTCAGCGATTGGGTGACCTCGGCTGGATACACAACTTTTGAAGTGACAACTCATTTAATGAATTGTACGATGCCATTAATGGATGTCTTCTCAAACACCAACTGGATAGAGTTAACACAATCTTTTAAATCCTCTGAAAGGATAGATCTTAAATAAGGTATTAAGGAGTTTGGAGAAATGGATTTAGTAGCAGATTGTCACTTCCTGCTGGTAAAGTTAAGTGAGCCTGCATACGAGGAAATGTGGCAGCATTTTGAACTCCATACTCAGAGTTTCCTCAAAATGGTACTTCTAGCCGATATTAGGGTATGGGAAGATGAAATTGTGGCCTTCATGCAACCAAATTTGAATTGACCTGAAGAAGAGAAACTCGACATCATTTCCCAGCTACGTTCAGTGGCGTGGAAAGAGAAAACCATCTATGCCGAGTACAACAGGGTAATTTTTGTTTTAGAAGAAGAAGAAGAACACGCTGAATTTCATAATTTTCTTATGGAAATGCAGTTGGAACTGTACAGAGTCCCGACACCTCCAGTAGTTTAACAACATACATGAATCCTTTTGTGAATTGTGAATTTGTGACACATAATGATAAGGGGGCGTAGTTTCAGTTTTTGAGCGCTTTTTGAATTTTGATTGTACAAGGTGTGGGGTGACAGATCTGTGAAACCACATTTTTGGCATTAGAGAGATAAAAGAATATATTTCTAAATCTATGTTTTTATCAATGCTTCCTTTTAATTATGAATGAATTGTGTTTCTTCATGATAATTGTTCAATGTTTATCTGTTAGTGTTAGGTCAAATTCAAAATGCTTATTTTTCATTTCTGAGACTTTGTGTTCAGATTAATTCATTTGTTAAAAGAGAAAATATTGCTTTTCTTTACTGATTGTCAAAAAAGTGGACTTTGTGTCATTTGTTTTAAAATATTTTACATCTACTTTCATGGTTAAAGTGACAAATTTGTACACCAACAAGAAAAAAGAGTTACAGTCCGGAAGTAAATCTCTGAAGTATTATACTTGTGAATTGAAACCTCTAGAATAACACATTAATCGTTAGATGCAGACATGTGGTGAGATAAAGTCCCATCACTCATCGCTCATTCACTCTTTTCAATGCCTCGAATCTCGATGTTGTACATTTCATTTCATTGAAATTCTTAATCTTTTTGAAGAAAGTGTGGTTGGCAGTGGCAGTGGCAGCGATTAATGCCATATCATATGTGATATGAACATCTGAAGCAATTTCTAGGACAACTCATAGCTTTAATGAAACAAGATTTGTAATTATTTCATATTGTTTGAATGAGTCATTTTGACAGCTTGTCAATTGTCAACTTGAGGTAGAGTTCAAGTTGGCACATAGCAAGACGTCAATCAAATTAGAAATTTTAATTATACAGGCTGGTAGCGACACTGGTGGCTCATAAATAGGGATAGTGATTCAGTGATTAGTAGATGGTGCCATAAGGGTTTTTATTTTCTAGGGTTAATAAGGATTCACGAAGAAGATGATGCAGTATTGGGGATACCGTAAATTCTCCTACCTACAATTATTTAGTTACAGAGTAATCAATAAAAGACGAATTTCCTTCAAGTTCAAAATGGGTGGAATTGGAAAGAAGTTGATTTGGTTAACCTGAATTTTCAGACGGGTTTTGAACCAGGATGAGGAGCTCTGATGGAGATAAGTGCTATCCCAATGCATAGAGGCTACAGGTAAAAGATGGGAGTAGATTTGCTTCTCCTCTTGTATTCTAACAGCTCCCATTTCCCTAGCATGGTTGGCCAGGCAAGCCCCATGCATTTATTTTCAAAGAGACATCTGTATTTCATCTTCTGTATGACTCTGGTTCTCGAAGGGGATAAGTACATTTTGTATCTTCATGGCTCCCATTTCCCCAGGACTGATTGGAACCCCCTTTGCCTAGCATGGTTGGCAAATCCACCAGCAGAAGCTTGGAATCATGAATTTATTTTCAGAGCCACATTTATTTTTAGAGATAGATGTGTAGTAAGTTTTCAGCAACAAAGCTTGGAAATTGGAATCAATTTGTAATCCATTGTAACGAGCAACAACTTGGAATAAATTATTAAATTTTGTCTATGTAAATTACTAAAGTGACACATTGACATATGTAAAAAGATATGTAATAATGTGACATTGAAATTCAGTTGCAATAAAATAATGGTTGTATTGTGTTATTTTTGAATCTTGATTCCTTGAATCTTCGTTATTCATTTACGTTTAAGAGTAAAGAGTTGTTTTCTGAGTTCAGAACTTCAGTGTCTATTAATAATTTAATATATTCAAATCATTTTTTTTTCTTTTTAGAAATTAAGTAATATACTCTATGCAATATGCACTTGAGAATTCATGGTTACTCAAGTTTCAAGTTCAACCGTTGGATGAATATTTGATGTATGGTTGTAGTTACATTCTGTAATGAAATGAACATAGCGATGGCGTTCCCAATTTAAACCTCCGAAATTACCCTATAACCGTTAGATTTAGAAAGATCAACGGTTAAGATTATGACAATAGCAAACAATCAATATGAAAATTTTATGACGGTTTGGTCATTTAAATGCCTATCAAAAAAATTGTTTAATTTACGAATTTTTATATAAAATCTTTTATAAATGGAAGATCTTGAAAAATTAGAAAACAATGATAATTATTAGTGATAAATATAAAAATCTACTGTTATAATTAACAATTAACAAAAGTTTCTAAAATCGTATTAAAAATAAATCTTGTCAAATATATTCTAAAAATTAAAAATAATTATGTTTTATTTTGAAAAGATTCTAAATTAATATATATTTTTATAATAATATTATAAATCACATATATTAATATAAAAAATGATAGATATTAATATTATAAAAAAGTCAAAAGTTTCTAAATTCATATTAAAAATATTCACAAAAGTTATATTCTATTTTCTTTTTATAATAAAAATTATAAAATGATATATATTATAAATTAAAATACTATATAATAATTTTTTACGGTTTAATAAAAATATAGCAAGTTAAACTATACGGTCTAATAAATTTTATAGCTACAATATACGGTCTAAAATTGAAAAAACGGTCAAATATTTAATAGACCATCAAATTCCAGGCCTGCTGTCAACTGTCAAGTGATTAATGTTTATTTTTAAAGTTAATATAATAAATTACTCAAGTTTCAACCGTTGGATGAACATTTGATGTATGGTTGTAGTTGCATTTCGTAATGACATGCACAGAGCGATGGGCTTCCCAACTTAAACCTCCGGAATCGCCCTATAACTGTTAGATTTAGAAAGATCAACGGTGAAGAATTTGTAACTTGTAGACGTAAGACGTGTCATTCACTTTAATGTTCCAATTTCGAGAAACAAAGCATTTAAAGCACTTTGTACTGCCAAGTGTCAACTGTCAAGTGATTAATGTTTATTTTTAAACTTTAAAGTTAATATCATAAATTACTCAAGTTTCAATCATTGGATGAACATTTGATGTATGGTTGCAGTTGCATTCCATAATGAAATGCATAGAGCGATGGGCTTCCCAACTTAAACTTCCAGAATCATCCTATAACCATTAGATTTAGAAAGATCAACGGTTAAGAATTTTTAACTTGTAGTCTTGTAGACCTAACTCCTAAGACGTGTCATTCACTTTAAAGTTCCAATTACGAGAAAAAAAGCATTTAAAACACTTTGCACTTTGAAATTGTATAATGATTTTTAAAGTCTTCAATCTTCAGATTGCTCATTGGCCATTCCAGTGCACCACCCTATTTTGGATTCCACAGTTCCACTTCCAACAACGCCATTCCAGTTTTCAAGCATCAGGACTCAGAATCTGGGTAAGTGAAAGAATTCCTGCGGCTATGTTTCATAATTTGACATTTCTTAAAATCTTATTTTGTCAAAGTTTGAAGTTTGGTTTTAGACTTTAGAGACTCAAGAATTCATTAAAATTAAGGAGGACTAATAGGTATTACTTATTAGGGAATTCAAATTTCACAACTTCACATTTGTACAAGCATGTCTACCACCAATACCACTAGAGCAATGTCCGATAAAAAAATACATTATGCAGAATTGCTTAAAACCCCAAGTATCACCGATAGGTACCATGATATTTATGATCCTGAAATCTATGGTAGGCGTACCTCAGAACTTAGATTTTCATCTCAGAATAAGGCTACAAAGCAAACAAAAGTTGATAGTGTCAGTGCACCGTGGGTAACTAGATTAGGGCGCATGATGTTACATGAAGTTTTCCCTTGCCCAGAATTTATCATGGTCTGTGCCAAAAATTATGATGATAAGAAAAGGGCAATTGTTAATAAAGATAACCAAGAAGAATTGTTATCCATTAATGCATAAGAACTTGGAAAAGTGTTGGGGTTTACAACCGAAGAGTTTGGAAACCACCACATTGACTTAGAAAAGCTTGCTAGTGATTATGAAGCAGTGGAAGAAAGGCTGAAAAATGATTTCTTAAATAATATAGTTAAGGATAGAAACAAATTGAAAGGTGATCAGAAGCCTCCTTATAATTTGGATTTTTTTAAACCATGGGTTCAGGATACTATTTCCATGCTAGCATTTTTCCTCAGTCTGGATAGCAATTTGGAAGTGGGTGCAAGCCTCCTTGAAATGGCATATAATGTCCATTATGTTGATGAACATGTCAAATATAATTATACTCAGCACATTGTAGAATCCATGCATAAAAAAAATTTAATGATTAAAGCAGGTTCCACGAAGACATTTAGGTTCACAACCTACTTGTGCTATCTTTTTCTATTCAAATTTAGAGGAATGTTTCAGACCAACAAGCTTCGGATTCAGCCCTACAGTAATGCAGAGGAAAATAAAATGGCTCTAGCATATGAATGGACCATTGAGATAAGGATGCATGATTCTCGAAGGAACTACGGTCATTTTGTAGACTACTTTTTGGCTCCATTGCATCAAGTAATTACAAATAATCCAATTCCTAGATTGCCTATGTCATGTAGAAACTGCATGCAACTAGGAAAAGAAATACAATTGGATGATTGGTACTTAATGGAAGAATATACTGTGCTAAGATTTTATGGATCAGGAGTACAGCCATACAAACTTCCAATACATGTGACAGAAAGGGTTTTTGCATTGGAATATGTAAGGCAGGTGCAGAGTGCTGATGAACTACACTTTCTCAATCAGCAAAAGAAGACCTTATTTCCTTCTTTACCTTTTTCATGTGGAGGGTTCACATTCGAGAGAAAAGCATTTAGTGTGGCACATGATCTTTTGAATTTTTTTGCATTTGATGCTATCTGTCACTGGCAGTATGATCCATGTGACATCATTAAATCAATGATTGTGGCCAATAGGAATGCTGCAAATAGAATTCAACATCAAAGTAAACCCTTGCTTGAAAACTTGAGAAACAAGGATTCTTGGGATGAGGTCAAAATAGCAATGGAGAAAAGTGATGTTGAGAATGGTATTTCTTTTGAACAATTGTTAGGCGAAATTATGGCATTGCACCGAAAGACAATCAGGACATACAAAAAAAATTATGAAAAAAGTTATAAACCATCTAGTAGAGTAAAAATTCCAGGTTCTCTAGAGAAGGATGTTATAGATAAAAAATGGTCACGATAAAAAATTACTGCCTTTTGGTCTATGAGGAAGGACCTAGGAGAAGAAAGAGCTCTTGCAGAGTATGATGATAACGAAGAAGATGAAGAATTTAGCAAATTGTGGAATATAGAGCATCCTGATGAACGTGATGAATCTGATGATGATATTGATATGGAAGAAGAAGAACAAAGCCATGCCAATTACACATGTTTTAAGTGAGGCCGCAAAAGAAGAATATGCTTCAACATATACTACAGGAGAAGCCATACTTCAAAAAATTGGTTATGAAGGTGGTCCTTTGGGGTCCAAAAGACAAGGCCCTTCGACAATACAAAGTGTTGAGCATAGAAAACCAGTTGATAAATTTGGCCTTGGGTTTGGAGGTGAAAAATTAGACCAAGGGGATACAAGACAAAATCAATTTGTTAGAGCTTCTAGTCCTCATCCTCATGGTCAGATACAGTCACAACTAGGACATGCCCTTGGTGGACAACTTAGTGCAACTAGGAGTGCCATTGGTGGCGATTGTATGGGTAGTAGTACTAGTAGTGGTCAACATGTGTTACAATGACAAATTACACACAATACTAAGAGGGAAACAAAAAAAGATACCACAGAAACACCAAGTGATCAAGGCAATCAAAAGAGGCAAAGGATTTTGACAGGTCCAAGTCACACTATCAGTGGATCCACCAGTACCACAAAGGAGTTATTTCCAGGCACTCCCCCAATTCCAGTTAGTGTGGGTGCGACATCATTAGCAGCTGCAAGTACTCCTATTCCTTCGCCATTCAAGCATTCCATTGTTCCTGCCTCCCCAGGTTATGACTTCATTGAAGAGTTTAAAAAGAAATCAGACTTAAATTAAAAAAAAAGGAGCAACGAATGGAGAGTGCATCTGTTGTAACTTCAGAGACTACAACAACCATGGTATTACCCACATTTGACACAAATAAAGAAATCATGGAGTACACAATTGTTGTTCCCACAGTTCAAAACAAACCAAAAAATAAGATGGATCAATCTGAATACCAGGTAACCAATTTTCAATTGGATTTTTTTGGCCTGAAAAATACTAACAAAATTAATGTATCAAAGAAGAATAATGAATTGGTGTACACATCATTGCTAAAGCAAGATAGAGAGAAGAAAAGGTTGCAAACCCAAATAGAAAAGTTACAGGCAGACCTAGCAAGTGAGAAAGCAAATAGGAAAGCAGCAGACAACAAGAGCAATGAATTAGAAAAAAGAATAATAAAATCTGCCTCTACATCTACAAGCAAAGAGGATAAATCAAATGAGAGAGAAGTGAATGACCTGAAGCGAAGGCTAGATGAGAGCAACAAGAAATATGATGAGGAAAAATCCACTTCAGAAAAATTAAGACTAAACATTGCGAATGGAAATGCACAGTGGGAATAAAAATTGGAGAAATAGAGAAAAACAATTGAAAGATTGGAGAAAGAGCTGACGGAAGCAAAAGAAGAAATTAAGTCTTCTCAAAATAAGTTATCTGCATTTTGTAGAGATACGGTGAGGCATATGAAATAAAAGATTTGGGATGAAATAATGAAGAGGTTTGATCATTTGTGTGACATGTTTCAATTGATTGATGCTATCAGACAACATTATAAGAAGCTCAGCAAATATTTAGTGGACAACAAAAAGGTGTTGGAATTAGAGAAATCTGCAAATGAAGTTCTACAAATAGTCTAAAAGGCCAGTGACAATGATCTGAAATCAAAAGGGATTACTAATCGGATTGAAACCTCAATGAAGTTGTCATCTATCATTGAAAATTGTTCGAGAATGTCTGGAACAAAGGAATATTTGCATTAGGTTGCAGACAAGATGAAGGTGGTGGATGAAAAGGTAAGGAACTTCACAGAGCTTGGTTTTCCAAAGGCTTTTGACACAAATGAGTGATTCATTGGAAAGGATGGTTTCAGAAAGAAGATGGAAGGTGCAAGGAAGATTGATTTGAACCAGTTTCCTCAAAACCTAGATGTGAACTATTTTAATTTGGATTCAATCAGAACACTAATAACCTTGAATGCAAAATTGACTGAGCAATTCAAGACAAATTCCACTTCTAATTACAATCATGAAATGTTAACAAAACTTCAAGTCAAACAACATCAGTTAGAACAAATGGCAATTCCACCTCCTGAAGAGTGGAAGTTGCTAGAAAAGGTGATACAGTGACTCGATTTTTTATTTTCAACCATTGATAATATGAGTTTCCAAGTTCCAACTCAGCTCTGTGCAGATTTATCTTTGGGCATTGGCAAGATTTTGCATTGCCAGTGCCAATGTACTCCTTCATGTGAAATTCAATTAAAAGCTCAAATTCAGACTTCAGTAATGTGATGATGTTCAATTATCTGTATTATTTATTCTATCATTTGAACTACTGATGAACTTGATGGAACTTCTAGTTTTGCTCTCTGAATTCCTCTTTGTCTTGACCTTGTCCTGGTCTGTCAATGTGTCATATTGTTTGGGAAAGAACCTAAGGTTGGGGTTTTTATTTTGGTTTTCATGAAAATCCTAATGTCGTATGTAATACCTTGGGTGAAAATCTATTCGGATGTTACCTTTTTTGGGTGGGTTTTGTTGGTGTTTTTTAACGTAAACCAAATTTGTCTCCTAATCTACCTATGGAATTGCCAATTCCAATCAAGGGCATGGGATGATTACAACATTATTTCGTAACTTATGATAGTCATTTTATTTTCAATTTGGCAGCAAGCTCTAAGTAAAGACATACAGACACATGACTTCACAAACTCGTACAATTTAAACCAGTGCCATATACCATTAGGGAGTCAAATTCACAAACATTTAAAATTTAACAACAGATTCAATTTTTCAAATACATATCATATAAGATCCCCGGAAATATTGCATTACAATAGTGTCAATCCATATCCTAACCCAATACTTCTTACTAAATCCCTTTACAAACATATCCATCCATGATTCCATCCAAGCATTTTAATTAATTCCTTGAATTAAACCCAAAATGGAAAACATACACACCAGAGCACTGAGCAGTGAGATGAACACCATAATCCTTGATTATACTATTCAAAATTATGATATGTTTATACAAAGGAGAGACATGAGCTCGAAATATAACATCATAACTCAAATGCTAGTACTGTTGCGAAACATCAAATCTTCATAGACCTAAAACCTGTTCTGCAACTATACCTAGACTCGACCTCAAAATATCTGACTTGCCAACCCCTATTTTTGGCCTTGAAATCCTTCTTATAGAAAATGAAGGAGCAAACAAGCATCGGGCCAGAAATTACACATGTCATTGGTCAATTATTAATAGACCGTAATCAGTTATACTATAACTGTTGAGTTGTTAGTTGCCGGTAATAGACACTGTTTTACTCCTCTTCGGTTAAGTAATTGTCCACCCATTTCTGGTATTCCTCATTCATTGGCCAGTTAAAATTCACCACCTCGATCACCCTAGTATCATAAGGTGTGTACTTCACCGCAACCTGGTTAGCCTCTCTCTCAAAAGACTCTAAGAATATACTGGTATTAATTATTTTATCCATACTGCTCACCAGCAAGTCATAGTCCAAGCCATCACAAATCAATTTGATTTGTGCATCAATAACCTCTTATGCCCTATCTTGCCACTGCTGCAGTGTCTTAATATTTCCCTCTGCATCTATTATATCTAGCAGAAAAGTATCATTCCAGTCATCAAAACTCTTTACCAGTTCTCTAATTTTTCTACTCAAATCATCAGGTAGGGCCTAGAATCCCTTCAATGATTTCACAAAATTTAGAGTAGGCTTCAATGACTAAGGCCTATTGTCTGCATCAAACCTGGAAGCTTTAAACATAACATCTAAATCAGTGGCCTGAGGGATCCACTTCTCAACCAAAGGCAGAACTACTTCCCAATCTCTATTAATGTTTTTAATTCCACCCAAGAATAAAGAATACAAAGAATGTACAGATGGCAACCTACAATCAACCTTCTCATTTAGATGCCTCAAAACGGTGTCAACCACCTCATTGTGTTTAGCAATTGCATCATCCTCACTTGCCTTTAGGGCAGCCTGCAATTATGTGATTTTATTCATTTGCTTCTTGGTAGGATCCATAGAATACTCAAGTTCCTCTTCAACTGGCTCTAGTGCAGGGTTGAGACCAGGTGTCTGAATGGGGGACCCAGGAGTAGAAATGATTGGGATATTAAGGGGAACTGACCCTGAAGTAGTGGGTAGTGCTTTGATACTAGGGGCACTGGAGGATTCTCCTACATGCCCATATTTCAATCTATCTACTTCAGACTGCAGCTCAACATTCCTCTGTTGTATTCTACTATATTCCCAATTATTACGTTGTATTTCTCCATCAGACTCTTCTTTTCAGCTTCCTCCCTTTCAACTGTCTTTTGGGCCAATTTGGCCACATTCAATGTCAAGCTTGTGGCTTCTGTTGTTGAGGTTTCAGAAGCTCTCTTGATGATGAGCCCTCCCCTTAGACTTGGGCCAATATCATCCACATTTGGTTTTCTACCCTGGGGTGCCAATGCCCATATGGCCAGAGTTTCATATTCCTCACTAAAAGCAGAGTCTTGCAGAGCTGCCTTAACCTCTTCCTCACTGTTTTGCATGGGATGCTTGGACTACAGGATAGCATTGAATGCTACAGCATCAGCTATGTCCCATTTAGGCAGAAGTAACACACCAGCCTAAGTCACAAGTCTCCTTCCTTCCTCAGGAGTAATGCTCTTGAATTCCTCCATTAGTTCGGCCTTAACTTCATCATCATTCTCTTGTTTAGACCTATCAGGTCTTGACTCTCTCCTTCTCTTGCATTTATCCTGATATTCCTCTAATTTCATTCTCCAAATTAACTGCAAGAATACAGGAGTCTTCACGAAGGCATCATCATCCAGGAATGTCTTGCAGGCCTCCATCCTGGCATCCTGTACACACTGCCCCTTTATATCCATATCAATTAACACCAATTGTGTTGATCTAGGAGGAGAAGGGATACCAACCTGCATGTCTTGATCAGTTATAATTATTTCATCCATCAGAGCCTCTTGTGTTTCCTCAACCCTTTGCCTCTTTAGGCTTGGCTTTGATAGTAACTCTACATGATCATTTCTCGGTGGTGAATCTAGGTCCACAATCCTTATCCCTCCAGGTTTCTTGATCCCTTGACCCAGTTGTGATGATGCTTGCATTATTTATTTTCCCCTTTTATCTCCTGCCTCCTCATCACTGCTATCATCTCTCTTCCTCTTGTATAGAGGCATGTCCTCTGGTGGCTAATAAGTTGGCCTTGTTTCTTCAGGCCTCGCCTCCGGTCTTTGAATTCCCAAGTCCAGTTCCAAATTGACTTTCTTGGTTTTCAAGGTGCTCGTGATATCTTTGAAGTTATTCATTAAGAAATCTATTCTTTTGTGAAATGGAGTGAACTCCATCAGTGGATCATATTTTGGATCCATTTTATGCACCATAGCCAGCAGTTTCTCATAGGAAATCCATTTCTCTTTATTCAATTCTTGCCTGCTCAAATCAAACTCATTTCTGATTAGATCCTCAGGAAAATTGAAAACATGTGCAAACTTGCCACCTTTAATTTGTTGCCTGAATAGGGCAAAGAATCCCTCGGGGTCATGCTGCCTCTTAGATCCACTCTTCAAATGATAATCATCAAAAAATCTTCCAAAGTGGACCCATCGTCCCTTGGAAAAGACAAAATCATAAACAACAGTATAATCAGGGAACAAAGTCCTTTTTCCTTTCCCTGTCACATTATCCTCATGAATGCAACCTAGTTGTCACATGACCTCGGCAAATACCATCCTTGATGGTACATTATATGGGAGAATGTGAGGAGCTCCCCAGAAACCATAAACCCTTAGGACAGTGCTTACGGGGTATAAGATGATGTCACCCCAATTGTGGCACACCTTCAAATCAGGCTTCCTCACTTTGGGTCGGAGGAAATCATGCAAATCCTCAGAGACCCTTGGCACATTTACCACCAATCTAGCTCTAAGTCTGGAAGCAAAACAGTTATCAAACTGCACAAAGCTAGCACCTCCCTTGTTGCAAGACAAATCTGCACTCCAAACCTGTACTGGTAATCTTTCTCCATTCACTTCTTGCCTCAACACCATTTTCTCTGAGAAGAAGTCGGCATTCTTGTACAGGAACATATGCATTAATAGGGAGTACCAAAAGAAAGGAGTACCAGTGTCCCCCATATGCAACTTCAACAAACCCTCATGTATCTTTTCAGCAAGAAAAGATGCATAGTCATACACTACAGAAAAATTGGGATGTTGAATCTGAGCCCCCATAAACATATAAGCAATGGGCATCACGGTATTAGGGCTATAACATAAAATCTGGCAAAGTGAATAAAATTTTGCCAAGAAGTGATCAGCAAAATAGCTCAGCCTGAAAGGCTCCTGATCAGTTGGTCTGATGTGAATCGTTGAACTGCCTACCTTGGCTAAATGAGGAGGAAGCAATTTTGATCTAAAAAGAGGCTTTGACCTGGCATATTCCTGCTTCATTTCCTCAAAATCTACCCAGACTAAGAATGGGCTATATTCACTCAAATTGAAAACCTGTCGAATCTCATCTGCATTTATATTCAGTAGAACCCCACCATCATTATCCCTGATAATCCTTGTAACAGGATCATATCGTGTTGCCACTGCTCTGAGTAGGTCAATATCAGAAATACATTTGGTACAACTAGTTTCCCCATATCATACTTCCAACCATTACAGAAAGGATGAGGCACATTTCACTGCCCATACCATCTCCTAAACATTTCTAGGCTCGTCATTTGGACCCTAGCATCTGCAATATTATAGGTTTTACACCTTAGTCCCTTGCCTAAGGCTTTCCCATTCATTAAAACCAAACCCCTCTTCTTGTCGTTCGTTGATAGCGAGAATTGATTTAGGAAATCATCGTATAAATTCCTTTGCAAATAATCAATATGGCCAGAATGTTGCTTTGATGGCGCCATTTCGAACAACCAGGGCTTCTCCTAAAATCAAATTCTTGAACAAACTAGGGCAACCAAAAATGAAATTACACTAGAACTTTGCAATTTCCCACAATTAAAAAAGAACCAGTAACCTTACAGTCTTAATCAACAAGACCCCTGACCAACACAATACAACCCTCCACAAAAAACACATTCAAATAGAAACCGTGGCATAGAAGGTAACTCACGGGATTTCGCACCTTGCAGAAAACCAAACCTCGTTGTAATTGCTTGAAAAACTCAATCTCTGGCTTTGGACCGCTTTGAAAACATTTGAATGCCTTTGTGGTGAAGATATAATGGAATTAACTACTTAAAACCGATGAAAAATGGCCAGTAGATGTCTCATCTGCCATTAAAGCTCACTTGCATGCCGCGCCAACGGCTTCAATCGTATTTGATGCAAATTTAAATCCTCGTCATTGATCTCTTGTTCCTATCAGATCATCAATGATCAGATGGCCATCTTCAAAAGGCTGACAGCCTGACAACATCTCTGTGTCATTATCGAGGGCCCACCATAATACACAGTGCCAAAGGAATACACGTGGCATCCGCCCGTGATATCGCAATCACTAAACACCCTTCACTTTAGGATCACGCGATGGCGGGCAACCGTTGATTCCCTCCATCGGCGATCATGATCATTCACAATAGTGAGCAGCAGCTGCAGCACCAAAACCTATTCGTTGAGCAACTTTTCATCAAGGTTAAAACATCATCGTCAATCTCAAGCACGTGCATCTCACATCTGGTTTAGTAACCCACTCTATAACGTACTAAAGTCTGATACAAATATTAAGCACTTTATTTACTCCTTTTCAGCATCGGTAATCTGGGACACGTGGCGCCCACCCGTGATATCGCAATCACCAAGCAACCAGCGGTGATGTCATCACGATATCGCAGGGAACAGTCAAAATCAACCATAGGGAGATCGACGGTCACTAAAAATAACCCCTGCAAAATAATACAATTACTTAAAATAAAAGAGGGGAAGGGGACACCACCTAGGACAACGACAAACGATGGCTCAAAGTTGTTCTAAAACACAGGGCACGGTCTGACCCAAACTTGAGAAATAGAAGGTCAGGCGAAATATTTAGCATTTTTATTAAAAGGGGCCCAGCCTAAACGATTCAATGGGACATAAGTTGTTTTAAAACCACCCTCAAAAAGGTAACGTCAGAAAAGACCCAACCCAAAGATATACATTATATGGCAGGTTACTAAAGCGGCTGCGAGATGCACGTGCTCAAAATCAACGGAGGTGTTATAATCTTGATGAAAAATTTGCTCGACGGTTATGTTCAACAACGGTGACTGTTATGAATGAACACGATTGCCGATGACGGAGATCAACGATTGCCCGCCATCGCGTGATCGGAAGATGCGAGGTGTTTATTGATTGCGATATCATGGGCGAGCGCCACATGTATTCCTTTGGCGATGCATAGTGTGGTCATTGGTGGGCCCCTCGTGCTGAGATGGAGATTACATCAGCCTTTTTGAAGGCAATCGTTCGATGCTCTGATGAAAGTGAAGGATCAACGGTTGGGATTTGAATTTGATCGACATTAAGTAATTTTCCTTCGTGGCAAAATTGAACGAAGGAAAATTATCTTCAAACGGAGTCAGGGTCCTCAAACTGATGCTCATCTTCAGATAAAGTAAAAGAGTCATCTTGATTCGAAGACTGCTCTGCACTTTGTTCGGCCTATGTCTCAAAATCAGCATTCATTGTTTGATTTGTGTCAATTTCAATATCATTGTCATCTTGATCTATCCCAGGCCCACTGCCACTTTCACTAGTACCACCACCAGTATCGATGGCTCTTGGAATTGGAGAGCCTATGTTGCACAACCCGACCCCTCTTATTTCACATGTGGACCTCCAGATTGCGAGTGCCCTTTCAAAAGAAATTTTTTTGACATTATACGCAATTCCTTTTATCCTCAAGCAATTTTCCAAATTCTTGTCCAGTTTGTTTCTTAACTTTGATTTCAAAAACCCCAATGTACTGAAAACTCTCTCATCCTCCACCGACCCCAATATCATTGTTTGACATAAATGAACAAGTTTGAAATATTCTGACATCGAACCACGCAATATTTCACTCTGACCTAAGCTTGTCCAAACCTTTTGTATTGATCCTAGTTCAAAGGCCTTCTCCTTGCCCATGGAATCAGTCTGGTCCCTCATAGCTATTGCAAAACTCCGAAATTTCTTTCTAAGCTTATTTTCATTTAAAATTCCTTCTATTGTCTACTCATTGGATGTTACCTTTTTCGAAAATTGTTCGCTCACGATTTTTACTTGATCATGAAAATATTTTGGGTTATCTCGGTTTACCCAAAATTGAGGATACACAATACCCATGGCTTCAAGTATTTCATGTCGAGGGAATCTTTCACGAATCTCTGAGGAAAAAGATTTTGCAATTTCCTTCAAATTATCACTAACAGATTTAACAATGTCATTAAAATCTTCCTCGTTAACAGGTACTTCTTTTCTAGAGCGCCTAGCTGTCTTACAATGGTACATTGGTATCTCATATCCACGTACACAAATACATAAGTGCCTGCTTGCATTAAACTGTAAATAATTATCAGGATTATTCAAATCAGTAATTTTTTGCCACAACAAATAATTTGCGCCTTCTTGTGTTAGATCTAGATGTAGATGATTGAGGGCCAAGCATGTAAGTTTACGTAGATTGGCATATTCATAAATATACATAGTTCTATCTTGGGCTTTCTTCACAAGATTGTTCATCTCATCCAGCATGGGGAGAAGACTAGCTAAAGTCAAGAGTGTCTCTATATCGCTTAACCTATGTAAGAGTTCAGGAGCTTTGTCTACTGTGTTGCGATGCTCGTACATCAACCCAATCAAGGATTGATATTCTGAAAGAAATCGTTGCGCTGGTCCATGCAGGGAGATCCATCTGGTATCGACATCCTTGAGAAGCTTGTTTCCAGGTGTTATTCCCTCAGCAAAATGTTGAAATTCAAGGAAACGTTTGGGACTTCTGCAGAAGTATGCGTGGATTTCGCGAACTAGATTTTCAACTTTTGATACTGTTGGAAACTTGCTTACAATTTTAAATGCTAAATTCATTATGTGGGCCATGCAGTGAATGCCAAGCATGTATGGTGCACAAGTAGTTTGTAACTTTGTGCAAAGACCACTCCTTTGACCTTGCATCATTGCAACTCCATCAGCTTCTACACACACCAACTTTTTGGCAACTGTCAACTCATCCAAACCTGCAATTTCATTCAAAGATTTTTTGACTAGTTCAAATAGATTTTGCGATGTTGAATTGTCCTTCATTTTACGAACACAAAGAAGATGAGCTTGGCGAACATGTTGTTCTACAGTATACAAATGCATAAAAACCCAAGAAGTATTGTCTACTGTAGTAACTTCATCTAAAGATAATGCAATAAAATTTGACTCTTTTAATTTCTCCTTTAAATCTTGCTTTTCCACTGCAGCAAGACAGTTCGCCAATTCCCATCCAGCGTTTACTGACCAATGTGAGAAGGGAAAGTGGGGAACACTCAAATAAGATAATAAATCAAAATATTTTGGGTAGTCTATCATAGGACGCCCCCTAGACAATATATGAAAAACAACACTCATCTAAACAGTTTTTGACAGATTTGCTATTGCCATGGCTTTTCCAAAATGAGCCTCAAGTGTACCTTCACATTTTTTAATCTTCGACATTCTATGGTTATGCTCTCCATAATCTGCGGCATACTTAACATGAAGACATTTTTCCTTTGATTTTCATCGTACGACTGATTGTTCCTTTCTGTCTATGATTTGTTTTTCGTAAACTTTGCCGATATGCTTTTTTATAGTGTCAAGCTTTAGCTGCATCGTCTTGTCTCTTCCACATTTCCAACTACAAATCTTACATCTGACCTTTGTTGCCCTTTCAATATCGTTTTCATTTGATACCCCCACTGGTTCAAGGAATGGGTACTTCGACAACCAACCAATTTAAAAATTTCTTGTCATTTCCCACTCGCGCCCCAATTTTGCTTTGCCTTTTCTTTTCTTGCTACCAACATCATCCTCATCCAAGTCGATTATCTCATTTTGGCTATCCAGGGAATCCCTTGGAACATCTTATGCGGTATTGCCATCCCCATTTGATACATTTTGATTTAACACAATGACAATCTCACCTTGACCTTCCTATGGCGAAAGAGTTGATGATGTATCTCCATCTTCAATAATATTTGGTGGAAGAGTTGATGGTGTAGCTCCACCTTGATCTGATGGATTAGAAGTTTTTCCAATTCCAAAGTAAGACTGTATGGTACCTCCCCGTTTTGGGCGTTTTGATGGCCTCCCAGTCTCTTCGTTACCCGCCTACTCAGGAGTCTTACCCTTGCTGCTCGACATATTGATCTCACTTCGAATAAAAGCTGGAAAAAAATGTCTTCTTGTTTAAGGACAGACCGACAGAGAATATAGATCCCATTCCCTACTTAAAATTATGTTTAAGACTGAAGCAAGAATGGAAAACAGATAAAGAAATCTTATTATTATAACTAATAGTCTAATAACTAATAACAGTATGAAGAAATGGTCACTCACCTTTGAGTCTACGTTTTTCGGGTTTTGCTGACTTCTGAATCGAGAAGTAGAACCTCAGAAGTTCAAAACCGAACAAAATGTGTAAGAACAAATAACAGTTTCAATTGTATTTATATCAATCCATATTTGGCGAATTCCGCAGGATTTTGAAATGGTATGTTAAAAATTTGGCGAATCCTGCATGCTTATACAATGATACCTTGAAATTTTCAAGGTGAAATAGGTCCTCATAAGCAACTATTTATAAATTTTAATTAGCGAAATGGGTCTTCACAAGCAACTATTTGTAAATTTTAATTAGCGAAATGGGTCTTCATATAATGTTGTTTTAATAGTATTGGCGAATATGTTGGTGACTTTGACATGCTCCCCGAGATTCCAGGTGAAAATATTGATCGATGCATTGGAAACGCATAGTCTGTTATGGCGAATTTATTGCCTAAACATGCCTCGTAAAGAAAAACTGTTGGCGAATGGACATGCATTGGACCGATAGTCCGTGAATTCCTCACGATTTTAACACCCTGCAGATACGGTAGATTCACCAAATTCGAATTGCCAGATTCCTAGAATTCGCCAATTGGCGAAGATTCGCCACTAAAGTTATCCCTGATCCGCACCACTTGGCTACTTTAGTGTGAGTTTGAAGCAAGTTCGTCCTCTCACTAAAGTGGGGGCTAAATGTGTCGCCAAAAAGTGTATCCTTGACACTTTTCACTCATTTGGGCCCTTTCTTGTGGTTTTTGGCCTAGTTTTACTTAGATTCTAATGTGTCTTGCAAAGGTGTTGTGAAGTGTTGTAACACATTTCCTCACTTTTCTAGGACCCTTTCATCATAATTCATCTAAATAACTCATTTCCAAGCCTTAGTTTAAAGTGTTGTATATTGTTGTAACCAACCCTCACACTTTTCTAGGTTTGTCATCACTAAATCAACCCTTTCTTATGCTATAATGACCTCTTTATGCACTTATAGGTCCAACTTTAGTGTGTTTCAGAAGACAATCCCGACAAACATCAATAATCATCTCTTAATCCCTGGCAATCAATCAAAAATTCTCAGGTGCTCTAGGTTGCCACCTTGGGCAACCTAGTCCCATGTGGCATAAAAATCAAAATTAATTCAAAATTCTTTCAGGATTTTGTCTCCTAAACCCTAAGGTCAGCCTGTATGGTGTTATTTTCAAGAAATTATGGCACATGTATAAATAAGGGATTTTCTCATCTTTTTCACCCTAATCATTCAATCTACAATATTCTAATTCATATCTCTTCCTCCTAACTCACTCATCTCTCCTTCTCAAGCAAGCTAGGGTTTGAGAATTCCAAGTCAACAAGACATCTTTTCTGAAGCATTCAAGGGAAGATTGTTGTAGCAACTCAAGATATCTCATTGTGGCAAGGTACTAACTCCATTATTTCATGTTCATACTTCATTAAATTTTTTATTCATTTTGGTTTAGTTACCTAAAAGGGGTTTGACCAAGGCAAACCCCCATGCCCTAACAATCAACATTTTCTCTTTCTCTCCTTGTGTGTTTGCAGATTTAGGTACATTGAAGATCATTGAAGGCTTTGAAGACTTGTTGAAGACCTCTCCTTGCTTGCAAAGTCCCAACGTTCACCAAAAGTCACTTTTAGGTCCGAGAATCAGAGTTTCAAAAGCGGACACTTGTGAAGAACCGAAGTGCAGACTGAGCACTTTTGTTTCCCCTTTTACATTTCTAGAAATTCAGAAGAGGACAAAGTCACCAACAATGGTGACTTAGTTCCAGTGAACCTTCCTTTCAGTGATTTTTGCATATTCAGACACCCATTTGGTAGAAACAGGCTCCAAACCAATTTTTTCCAAATCTGGGACTAGGTCGCCCAGATTGGCACAAGTGTCCCAGTCAGCTTCTGCAACAATTTCATCAGCATTCCAAACCACCAGTTGATCCTTCTTCATATTCCAGGTGCACACATTCTTTCTCACATCTTTCTGTTTAGTTTAATGTACATTTCTAGGTCATTTTGTATATGTTTGAATACAACATTGTGTTTTCCAGCACTTTGCATTTCTTTAGTTTTGCATTAATAAATCATTTCCTTTTCAGTTTGTTGTGTTTAGATCATCACATTTCAATCACACACACATCACAATCCCCTCTTGAGTGAACCCTAAAATGAAAACGTGTGAAAGAGAGTTCATTTCTCACTAAGCTTCTAGGTGAAAAACCCTAGAAGTCCATTGGGGAATCCTCTTTCCCTTTTTTCATTTTTTGTGGTTCAGTTTCCAGAAAAATTAAGGGGGAGGATGCTCAATTTTCTATTTTTCAAGGTGTGTCCACTTTAAAAATTAGTAAAAAATCATATATTCATTAAAAAATAGCAAAAACATCGAGCATAAATTGCATACCTGTTAGTTAATTTCTCACTAAAGCAATTTTTTAAATACTAAAAAATATAAACATTTTAGAGGGAGTACACCAAACCTTAAGTTATGATTTTTTGTCAAAAACAAGAGCACTTTATGTGCACCCTCTTTTTGAACCCCTTAATTTCCACCATTTTCAAACCAAATTAATATTATAGAAAGTAGATTCAAAGCACTACGACTCTTGTTCTTATTGTGTCTTCAAATTTTGAGCGTAATTATCTTCAATTTTTCATCCAAGATCAATCTTTCCTAATTTTAGAGAAAAAAGTGGCCACTTAACACCCCTTTTGGTCCCCCCATCTCCCTTCACATACCCATTGATAGACTATCTAAGGAAATAGTGGCCTAGAAAGGGTTGCATACATACTTATACTATTTACATGAAATTAAAAAATAAAACCAAAACTAAATACTTGTATACCTTGATTCTATATACAAACATGTAGATAATGTGGGTAAATGAAAGAGGTTATCAAGCTTAGGGTTTCATGCGAGGTCGATAATTCCATTCAAATGAAAACATGTTGACTCTAACAATTTAATAATTTTTGAGCTTCAATTAAAAATTGAATCTTGACATTAAACTAAAATTTGATACTGAAAAGTGTAGGAGCTAAAATTAGCTCATCCCCCATAATTGCAGAACAAAATATAACCTTCTACAAGAGAGTATGACAAGAGAGTATTAAAAATGTACAAGAGCCTTGCTTAAATAGACAACTTGAGGGATGGTATTAGACTAGATCGTGACATGTCTTAAACTTGTACAATAAGACAACTACCTCGACAATTATTAAATAACCTAGAACACAAGTATTAAATGTCATGATAAAATAAGATCACATGACACCTAAGTCTTCCAGAAGAATTCCTAGGACCTAAGTAAACTTAACATGTGAATAAGACTTACTAGTGAACTAGTTAGGTAATTTATACCATATTCACACCAACAAAAAGATTTTTGGAGCAACTCAAGAATCATAATAAGTTAACAAAAACAAAGATTGATTGTCCTAATCTCAAGGAACACTGGAAAACTCTCGATATGGAACAACCCTAGAATCTTATTAAAACAACAGGAGGTAGACATGTTCAAGAACTAAAATGAAGTGCATAGATCAAAACAACACCTTCCCAAGTGAGAGAATGTTCAAGTGATAAACCAGAATGCACATATGCATAAGTTTGAATAAAAAATACCTAGGGGCGAATCTGAAAAAAGTGAATGGATGGCTTGATAGAGTTCCTCAATACCTTTCCAACACCGCAATAATTGTGAAAATTAGATATTGTGGTGACCACAATTAATGAGCTTGGGAGCCAAAACTTGAGATCTAAAGCTCTTGCCTTGTCTTATCAACTCTGCTAAAAATTTGCTAATGATAGTTATTCTAAATTTGACCTTGTGGCTAAACTTTTTTGATACTTGTGCAAAGGAAACGTGAAAGGAAAACCTTCCAATATCATAATTGTTTGCAAACCTGGTCATAGGTGTCTCAAGATTTTCGTTAATGGGAATGTGGTGATTGCCTTTTGGGATTTAACTCTTCAAGCGTGTTTCGAACACACCGTCTTGATTGCTCAAAGCAGTACTGTTCGACTTAAAATCAGAAGTGTTTGGGTGACATTTCACTTTGTCGAAAATTCTAACATTTACTCACAAGTTTCTTGGTTTTCTAGTGTGCAGATCGATGAAATGGGCGGTGATAGGGTGAGGACGAAGCCCGATAATTGTGGGGAATTTCACAAGGACCCACTAGTTTGGCACATTTGTGTTGAAGGTGGTTCGACGCCCTTGATGGAAAGCTTGGTTGGCCATGATCCGAAGATGTCTACACAATTTGTGAGTTCCTGGAAAGATCGAAGGGTTTCCATGGGTGGTATTTCCTTCAAGGTGAACAAGGAGGTGATTGCCTAGGCCACGGGGTTGTTGTGTACTGGGAAGAAGTACCCTAAGCACACCAAGGCTCAGGACAATGAAACCCTGAATGCCTTCTTTGTGGGTAATGAAAAACCAGTTCGCTCTCAATCTGGCTTTGAAAGAGAAGCTCTCCTGCAACCATGGGACCGGGTCTGTCTCACTCTCATGAATTATGTCACGTTCTAGGATAGATATAAAACTTTTTATTTTTATCATTTTCCTCTCTTAAACCGCCTTCATCATAAAATTTTGTTGAGTTTGTCGTTCTTTTTACTCACTGATTTGGAAAGCTTTGTTGAGAAGTCCCTTGAATCTACTGTCAATAACCCTAAGGAACCCATTCCCCTGCCACTACATCAAGGCCTTATCTTGAGGCTCTATCATTTTCACCTCACCCTCTGCACGCCTAAAGCCATCTCCGTTGTCCATATTGAGGAAATTGATCCCCCGGTTCAGACCAATATTTCCTCGACCGAGTCCAAGGGTCCCAAAAGAAAAACTCCTCTAGCGGTTGTTGAAACCCCTAAACCCAAACCGACTACCAAAAAGAAAAAGGGGATTGTGGGGATAGCCCAATCTCACGCTGCAACTAGTCTCTGTAGGCTTAAGTCTGCCTCGGTCAAGACTGACAGCAAACCTACTGCTAAGAGGAATGTGAAGGATGAGGGGAATGATTTGGTGGAGCAACTGACCACTGACAGCTTTGAAAAGAATAGGGTGGGCAAAGACTCCAAGGGGGATACTATGGTTGTTGCTACTATGGAGACTGGGGTCGAAAATAGTAGCATCAGGAGATTAGGCTAGCTAAAAACAACAAGAAAGTGTAGATTAGTGAAATTTCTACTAATGAGAAGCAGTCTGATAGCAAAGGGGATAGGAAGGAGGATGATACTGAGGAAGAGGAGGAGTTTTTTGAAGCACCTAGCCACTTCTCGGACTTCAACAAAATGTTGAAAGAGAATTTGACTTCCCAGTCCTCCGACCCTCAGGGGTTGGAACATGTTGCCATTGCGAAGAATGTGGAGAAAGGGGAGGATCAACATAGGCTTTTGGAATGGGTGGATAAGCTTGAGAAGAAACACAACGATCTGTTAAGGCTCATTGTCAAGTTGATCCACTGTGCGACTAACACCCTCTCTACTATGCTTAAGGACGAAGTGGATAAGAAGGTTGCAGAGGATGGTCCCTACTGGGCTAGGGAGGAGGTTGTCAACCTCCTCTCTTAGAATTGGGAGAATGCTAGCTAGTCTGTTGTTGCTCTGTTTGTTGGGTGTTTTGGTCAGCTATTAGTCTGTTATGTCTAGTTTTGTTTTGGTTTTTTTGTCGATATCCTTGGACGATCTTTTTTGGCCCTTGAGGCTCGTCGTGTAAAGGGTACAATGCCCTGTAAATGTTGCTTATATTATCAAAAACAAATATTGGCACCAAACATTAAAAACTTGAAAAATAACCTCCTCCATTGTAAAGTACATTGAGGCAATTTTCCAACGATATCTTGTTTTCAAAAATCCAATGTTGTGGCAAAAAGTTATGGCCATTTGAAAAAAAATCCCAATTTGAGCATTTGGGGGCCTATGGGCCATCGAGTCTCAAGAACCTATATGACTAGCCACTGAGAATTTTAAAAAATATTAAATTAGTGGGTAGTGAGCCAAAGGTCACGCCACCCAAGGCTTAGCCCCCTCTAATAAGTGTTGGTGACCGTGCATAGTTTTAAACCATGACTAGAGGCTTAACAAAATGACCAACTAACAATAAAACAAAACAGTCGATTAAATTTAAAACACAATTTTTAATTAATAAACTACCAAAAAACGTACAAATGTGACAACACAAATACAAAACAAGTATGCAAATTGGTGCAAGTGTGACACAAGCACTGCAATTGTATAGAAAATATTGATGAAGATTTTACCAACAACCACAAATGATGATGTCGTACAATACGACCTTATGGAAAATGGTGATGAACTAAAAAAGCTTTTGATGCCCTCAAGACAAAGTTTCCAATTTTGACGATTTGACAAGTGATCTTTAGATTTTCGAGCCTTCTAGTCACAATGACAAGGTTTGTTTTGGCCCAAAGTGCTCCAAAAATTTAGCTACCTCGTGAATCTGGCAACCTTCACCATACTTGAAACCCTTGTAGACCTAACCCCATATGTTGGATTTTGATGAAACAAAAGATAATTTTGATTTTCTCTAATGCCCTAGACTCAAATGTGAGGTCTTTGAAACCCCAAAATGCACCCAACAAATTCTTCAAGCCAAAATGTCTCTCACGTCCAAGGAGTACAACACTAAAACTCTGATACCATGTAGGAGCTAAAATTTAGCTAACACCCCAAAATCACTTGCAAATCAAAAGACAACCTTCCACAAGATTATAGCTTGCTTGATATGATTTATTACAAATGTACAAAAGACTTACTTAAATAGACAAGGTGAGGGATGGGATTAGACAAGATCATGACATGTGTCTTAATCCTATACAATGAGACAACTACCTCAACAATTATTAAATGACCTAGGACACAAGCATTAAATGTCATGATAAGATAAGATCATATGGCACCTAAGACTTCTAAAAGGATTCTTGGGAACTAAGTAAACTGAACATGTGAATAGGACCTACTAATGAACTAGTTAAGTAAAATACCATATTCACACCATCAAAAACATATTGTATAGATTTTGTTTCTCTCTAAAGTTTTGGGCTAGATTTTGAAATGAGACAGAAGCCTTATTAACTTTTTATTCTCTCAATTAATAAAGGCCCCAACACTTCCAATTAGGAATTGTTGTCTTCCAATAGCTAAGTCAAGACCATTTATTTTTGATATATTAAGTAGCATTTACAGGGCATTGCACCCTTACAACAATAGGTCCCAAGGGCAAAGAGTACAAAGAAGGAAAAAACCAACATCACAATCCCAAACCAGAACAGAGATAGCTCAAGATCCATTTTTTCTCAATAAGTAAAAAGAATCGTTTGCCTATCTTGTATTGACAAAGAGCCCATTTAAATATCTCAATTTATCTTTTTATCTAGCAAAATTAGTTGACTAAATTAAAAAAATTGTGCATTCTCCTTATTACTAACTATGTTAAAATGTTGAGTAATGGGATTTAATTAATGACCAAGTGAGTCATTACACAAAGGGTTAAATTTCTATTTTTCATTGTCTAGTAAATTAATAAGTTATAATATAATCGTGCAATAAGAAACCTATAGAATAACCATTACACAATCTTGAAGATAGGAAATTGGAAGAATTTTGCTCTTCCACTCAACTTATGAACATATATAAAACATGGGTGAATATGAACCACAAGACAAAAATGAGAATTCTTATGATCGAAGACTAGGGAGAAACAAATCTTGTTCATTTATCTAACTAGAACAAATATGGGGTACCTAGGAACATGTGAGATCAAGACATCCTTTCTTCCAATATTGAGTACATTTACATGTGTTAAATCATGAGAGGTGATCACAAAGGATTCAAGTTTTGTGATGAATAACAATTTGCCTCCATGCTAAAAATTCACTTTGTCTTATATATATGTATTGCATGTGGCAATCCTTTGATGTGGCACTAATCATGGGAGGTAAATTAATAGTATCACCATGTTGCATGATGGTTTGGCACTAAGCCTAGCATACACAAAAGCTCTATGCAAACACTAACACTACTAGTGTCATTTGAGTCAAGCACCTATAGAGGTATTCTCTAAGATCATGTTGACTTGTTGGAATGGTGATGCTAAATTGTTGTGCCATGTGATACAATGTAATGCAATACAACACAGGGTTGAAGATAGTGAAATGAAGTTGCCAACAAAGTTGGAATTGAACTAAGATAAGCAAATCAAAGTGGGCTTTCTTAAGTTGATCGTTAGCACTATTATGGGAATAAGATGTCATGGATATAGAGATGACCAAGAGAGGATCATGCTGAACATGTGAAACCAACAAGGATGATGCTAGGTAGAGTAGATGTTGGTGTTATGTCTAGCATATATTGATACCCTATTAACAGTGTGTAGGCCCAAGGCATGTCAATTTAGTGGTGCACAAACTGCAAATAGTGGTGCACAAACTGCAAATGGTGGCTAAGAGAATGTCAAACTCCTAGGGTGTTTTGTTATAAAGGTTTTCTAACATTTAGCTCGGCCGGGTCTGTTATGTACAACAATAAGCACTATGCATGATAGAATTACTTTTGTGTGTCCAAATAATGACAAGAATACTACTTTGAAGTATGATCTTGAGTCACACCTACTAGACTCTCAAATCGCTTCATTTGTTTCTTTACAGCTTTAAATGAAAGATATTAAGCCAAGAAATGACCGTACAATGAAAGAAAGATGCCTTGTGACATGAATAATTATTTCATATATTATAAGCTTATATACATTTCCCTAACAATGTAATTACTCTTCCCTATATGTTCCCTCATACTAGGAAAAAACCTTTATACCTACTAAGTACTGCAATGAAATACTCTATAACTTTATCAAAAAAAATGTTGGAAATATAGCAGTAGCATTAGCTGTTATTCCATTACTAGAAGACAAACACTTAGTTTGCGTGAACACAAAACATTAATATAATATTGTGTATAACGTTAAAGAAATTTAAGAATTATTGGAGAATAATTGTGACAATTAACAATTACTATTTCAAAATCCTACAACTAAAGATAATTTTCCATCACAAGTTAAATTTCGGGGAAGCCTACTAAGCAAAGTATACATTTCTCACAAACGGGAAAATAAATGTGTTTCAAATGCTCAGTCGTGTCAAAAGATTTCAATAGAAACAAAGATTGATGCAAACATTGACAAGATTGTACGTTCTCCATCTTGAGCTAGTTTTAAATTAAATTGTTTGAATCCATACCCACCATTCCTCGTCACCAAGCAAATAAATCTATAAATCTATTGATTGGTTGCTGTATTGATCTTATAAAATTACAGCTTTTGTTCTGTTCATGAAGACAATTTTACAAGATCCACGCTGTTGCAGTTCCCAAGCGAACTAGATTAATATCCAGATGTCAAATGGAAGGGTAGATTGAAGATTGACAGTTCTACTGTATAATGCTTGCTTTTGGTTTCATGATTCTCATAAACAAATAATCCAATGTAAGTTTCTGGAATGCACCAATTGAATTGCAGTCTCATTTCAAAATTTTGAGGCCATAAACAATAGCTCTTATGAATATCATCCTACCAACCAAACCATCCACCACCACCTCTGGAATTCTCTTGGGTTACTCCAACTTCAGAGTCATTTTCACTATTATCTGAGTCCTCTCTATTCTTTTCGGGACTTAGAATTAGTTTGTCAGCATTTTCACGAGCCCACTTTGTAAATTCATATGTAGACACTAACTCTCTTAAAGCTTTTTTTGTGGAAGTTCTGGTAAAAATTTCCCATTCTTCCTTGGAAAAATGTCTTCTTTCAGGTGTCTTATGAAATGTAGAATAAAAGTCCTGCTCATCAATTGTAGGAATTGACGGGGTGTTTGAAGGAGAAACTGATGATGTCCCTGTAGCTAATAAAAAAATTAATTACACCAAAACCTATCCCATATCTTAACTGTTTATGAAGCATAGGCAAGCAGATATATGGAGAATCATAATTTTAATCAAACAACAATCTAAGATATTGAGCTTACAAAAATATAAATTGCTTCTACAGATGTAAACAGAATAAGGAGAAAAGATTATGCACCTGACATGTATAAACTAGGAGATGGAGTTTTCTTTGATGCAACCAATGGTGATCCTACATTACATAGGATTAATCAAAAGCAGATCAAATTAATGAGCTGTGTGCTGCAAACACAAGATCTTGAAAACAATATGAAGAGTTATGTTGCCCAATAAGGCTAACAGACCATGAAAAAAGTTTAAAATACATGGGCTGCTTCAGAAACAAACCATTCCTGAACATGCAAAACACCAAGATACAATAAAAATAAACATTAATTCAGTTTTCAAAAGTAGATATTTATTAAAACAGACACATATATGTGCAGCCATGTATTGTGAATGTGTGCATTCATGCAATCATGTTGTTTGTGGTTTCATTTTGGTTAGTGTGAGATCCACAGTCCAATGAACTGATTCCCTGGGCTAGGAAAGGCCTAAAATGTTTGTTTTTCATGAGAAACATCCACTTAACAACATAGCCTCATGTAATGTCCCCTTCTCCTAGGCAGTTGACAGATGCAGTGGTTAGTCTACCAACTAGTCCCCGTACGTTAACATGGTGTTTAGGGGACCCCTTTGAGGGTGATTTTTGGTCTTTCAATAGGCCCTTTGGTGTTTATTTCAGTACTCTTCAGCTCAATGTCTAAGTTTATTTGTGGCGTGCCTTCTGGAGGCCATTCAAAATGTTTTTCTCCACACTTACTATTTTTAGTAAGTCACTTGGTTGTACTGCTCATACTTTCTATTTATAGTAAGTCATGGTATGGTCAGTTGTCATCACGCCTATATTTGGAAAAAAATGATGGTTTACTCCCATGAGTTGGTGTTGGTGTTATTTGGGGAGTTGACGGTTTAATTTATATTATTAAAGTTTTATTATTTATTATTGATGACTTTATAATATGGCGTTATAAGGTGTTTAAAGGGTGATACGAGGCATTTAAATAAAGTATTATATTTTAATGTCAACTTTATGAAATGTCATCAAACGCAAATGTATTTAAATGCCAACAAAAGCAAATAATAATTAAAAAGGTTATTTGGCCAAGTGGGACCTCAAGATTTGGGGTAGATATAAAAAGCACACTTAATGCTTTTCCTTCATTCATTGTTATTTGCACAAATTTTGAGAAGAACTAAGCAAAGGTTTGCTGGTTGAAAGCTGTAGCTTTTTTGATGACGAAATCCCTCAATGTGAAAGATCACCCAAAGGCACTTATTGGATAATCTCATTTAGGGGTTATCATTGAGCTTCAATGGATTCAAAATAGCAATCATTTCAGACATACAGAGGAGAATATAGCAGATCAGGAGGTTTATTGCCGTTTGTTATTGTTGGTTCATCCAAAACAAGCTGGCACGTGTGGTTTCCAAGCAGGCCATACAACCTCTTGCTGGGTGTGTGGATTCCTAGGGTCAAACGCCTAGGGTTTTGACTTGCAACCACCTCCATTGTTGGCGTCTAGGACAGATTGAAGGTTGTGCAGCAGTTTCGAGGTGGGATTTGGAGGTATTTGTGAATGGCGTCCAAATCTATGTGATTCCAGTTTGCTGGTCAAGCAATATTCAGACCTGCAATATTGCATTTTGTAATTCAGATATGATTCCAACATATTATCTTAAGCAATAACTAAATCTGGGTTATTTATTTTATGCATTTTCTTGGTTTATGTTTATTTTGCAAATATTTGTATTTATTTATTTTATGCATTTTCTTGGTGTTTGTTTATTTTGCAAATATTTGTATTTCCTGCATTACCTGGCAAAATACCAAACAATCAGAAAGCTTTAAAAAAAAAAAAAAAAACTCAGAACAGGAGGTGGGGGGGGATATTATACCTCAAAAAATAAATCTAAGTATTTACATGCCATTCCTATTGGATGAAAGGATGGACCATTATTTAACACATATGTCAACTTGATGATGCAGGTGTTATGCAGTGCAGACAAAGACGGTCATATATAAAAGGAAAAGTCTAGTGCTAAGACTTAATCAGCAACTGCTGGGTCCAGGAATCTCCCTTCTGTGCCATTATTTTGTGCTGCAGGTGTGAGTGGTGCAGCAACTGCCTGATTGAGGAGGAAACTTATTCAAACCAATTCAATTCCATGGTTTTAAAAAGTGTCATACCAAAAACCTCACTCATCCATCCATAGTCATTGTTTCCAGATAATATTTATGAATGTGAGAACCCCTAGATTCTAATGATGGTCAAAGTATGGACAAATGTACCTTGCATATGTGAGACTGAAGATGGAGTAGCCAAAGATGGACCTGCACAAGGAATGTAAAATTAGGCAGATGCAGATTCATAGAGGTACACGTAAGATACTAATCTGATGCTATAATGAACATCACCTATATATTTTAAAGGTTAGTTAGATTTTAATATTTATCAATTCTAGAAAAGTAGGCAGAAAGTAAGGCTAAGATGATGAACTTCATACTGGCTTTGTGTGCACTATATGGGCTCCACTTCAAGGGTGCTCCTTGAGATCTTGAAACTTCTGCATCCTTTGTTGGAGTTCTAATCAAGAACTGAGCACGAGAATTTTTCTGACTTGAATTTTTAGCCCATTTTAAACTGTGTTGCTTTTTTCTTAATGATATGGCCCTGCAATGTGAAGAAAAATGTCATGTCATTAGATTTTAAAAAATTTGATTGAAACAGATTTTAGTTTTTTCTTTTTCTAATATTTGGTGTGGCACAACACACCCCAGTTTATTTTGAACCAATGACCCACATTTTTGAGCTTCAACTCCAATGAATTCTAAGAATTTATTCTTAATTTGTGATTTCCAGGTTTCTCGTGGTTTTGTTTTAAGTTCAAGTTTCCTTAATTTTTTTTGGTGACTAGGCTTATTACCCTCATTGTCTAGTGTCTCATGCGAAAATTCTTAGTTCCAGTTTATCTTCCAATACCTAACTTTAAGTTGTAATCATTTTGTATCAGTTTTCTACTTTCTGAGCTCATCCAAACCCGAAAGGGATTATTCTACATATAATTCTTTTGGAAGGTCCATCAAGGTGTTATCCTTTAAACATTTTATTTTTATTACCCCACTTTATTGGACTTCATTGGTTTTTGTAATATGCTGGTTCCAGTTTCACTTTTTTCAATTTATTTATGTATTTCCTAGATCCGAAACCCTATTTAAACTGTGTTACACGGGGACGCGTCCCCTGCCCCAAAACCCCCCGTCCCCTGCCGTCCCGGGGACGGGGGGACGCAAAGGGGACGTCCCCTTGCCGTCCCCGAAATAGCAAAATCAAGAGGAAACGCCAGGAAACGTTTCTTGTCGTTTGGGGACGTCCCCCCATCCCCGGTACAGATTGGGGACAGCTAGCCATCCCCAAATTGTCCCGGGGACAGCTAGCCGTCCCCTGTAGGCAAAACTGTTAAAAATTTAAAAAACTTTAAAATTTCGATTTTTTTAATCTTTTGATTTTCATGTTTGAACTTTGAGACTTTTGGATACATGTTTGAGACATTTGGATATTGATAAACCATGGTTTTATTGATGTTTTATACTGCTGTGATAAATTTTATAATGCTTTAATGACATTTCTTATGCTGTTATAGTACTACTCTCGTGATTTACTTACATATTGATATTGTTGTTATCAATTATTAATTTATTGAAATATCTATCTCTTTCCCTCTCTCTCTCTCTAATATATTAATAAATTTTGAAAAAATCATATATATATATATGTATTTTGTATGTTGCCGTCCCCTGCCGTCCCCTAAAAATTGCTCCTTAGGAAACGTCCCGGAAACACGTCCCCTGCCGTCCCCCCGTCCCCGTCCCCGACAGGGTGTGGAACATAGTATTTAAACCATTTTAATACTTTGCTATGTCCAAATGTTTTGAGGATTGTTTAAATCTTTTGCATTTCCAGAACCAAAACTATTTTTAAACTAGTTTAACCCAAAAGTCTAGGAAAACCAAATCCCAAGTGAGTCTCAAATGGATTTTGATTATTTTCACATTCATTGGCTTTCAGAGAGAGCAAAAGAAATTTAAGAAGCTTTTCATTCTTCATATTTTGGATTCCCTGGGTTACCAAACTTGGTTTAATCTATTTCATTTCCATTCTTCATCTAATTCGACTTCATTGATAGGAAGTCTTGTTTTCCTGATCAAGTGAAATTGAAACAATTGTTATTTGAGTGCTTTCTCCAGTTTAAATGCATGTTTTGTAGGGACTAGTCTGTCAATGTAGTGCAATCAATGAATATCATGTTTTGAAATGTTTTTTAAGCCAATTAAAATTTGTTTTTCCTCAGGTCCCTTTCAGAGGACTTAGAAGTATTCTGTTAACCTAGTTTGACTCCTGAAACTTAAAAGTTAAACTCACCAAGTATTTACAACTGATTTATAAAAATTTTGAATCCAGTGTTTTCGGTGTCTCAAAAAGTACTTCCTCTAGTCCCTTGATCTCTCAATTTTATCAAATCAAACTAAGTGTTCTAAAAGTTATTGGATTTTGTTTTAGCCAAATTATGTTATATGACACTAATGTGACAATTCACCTTTTGCAGATGTAACTGGCTGGCAATAAATGGTAGAGTTTAAAGCCCAGATTTTGAAGAGACATCAAGCTTAGTTTTTCAAAGCTCATCAAGTCCATAGGATGAACAGAAGAAAAGGAAAGCTCACCATTCTATCAAGTCAGATTCTTCAAGGTCACTCAAATTAGTGAATTGAATTTCAGCTCTGCCATTATTAAACTCAAAAACATTAAAAGTATTCAGAGGTGTAAGTGGATTGTTGGGTTCAATAGCATTAAAAAATAAACCTAGAGATTCTTAATTAGTATTTTAGTTAGTGGCGTTTAAAATCCAACCACAAAGATTTTTTTTTTAAATTGTTATCAACCTAGTAGTGGTAAAAAAATGCAAACTATTATCAAAATCGGGAAATGCTAAAATGTAACCGTCAAAAAGGAAACTGGTAGTTGACAAGTCATTATTGAATGATTGTAACAGCCCAAGAGTATTTAAAATCAGGGAAATGTGTATTGTAAATGGGGTGTGTGGGAGGGAGTGCAAGGGGCGAGGCTAGATAGAGAAATCTTCAAGTCATGTAATTGTAGAACCGATATGTTGCACATGCCTTGTTTCTCCAAATCTGCATTTTGTATATTACCTCTTTTGTAATAGACTATTAGTATCAATTAATGTTGCGAGTCTTCCTCTTTATCTGTATTCTTTGAAGACTAATTTAATATCTAGAGTTAGACTACTTTTACTTGAATCTTGCAAATTATTTGTGCACACATTCATGTTTGAATAAGGAACGGGATATTTCGAAGTACTCCCTTAGAAGCTCACACCATCATGTTTGAAGGTTGTGTTTCAACTGGTTGCTGCAAAGTTGGTTCAAAGGATTCAAGGTAACTTGTTAGCAAGTATATAGGAGCAAATTTGCACCCCTTAGGCAAATTCCCCTTTCACATACCCTCACCTTAGAAAACCAAGTCTGAAGGCGAAATTCCACGTCACCCACCTGCCTTCCATCCACTTGGTGATTTCTTGTGTGTCGGTGAGAGAATATTTGTCGGGAACGTAAGCGCGGCGCACGGACGTCTACGCGGCGTGCTGTCTTCCCTAACGGATTCTTGCATCTGAAGTTGGCAGAGGCATTACACACCCGATTGGAGTCGAATTGTAACGTCCCTCTTCGACCAACCAACCCAAAAATGGCTTATTCTTTCCCATTCCACCTTCAAAAACATTTTGGTTCATTCACTTCACCTCTCTTTTCACACCCTCTAAGCAATTACTCCATCTTTTCTTCGCAACTTCACATTCTCAAGCAGCATTCTAACATTCCATTGTGAGCATTGCAGCAGCTTTGAAGCTCCATCAACTCCACATTGCAAGTGTGAGGCCATAGAAGTGTGGGCTTGGAATCTTGCTAGACCTCCCTTCATCACCACTGCGGCTGTGGTGACTTTGCCAAGCCCATACCTTGCAATCTCCTTCCATTGGCTAGTGAGCTTTTGGGTGGAGGCGGTAACGCTTCACTCCTCTTCTTTGTGATTTGATAGAGTAGCATAGTATTGTTTTGTAGTGTTCATTGCTATCTTTTCTTTCCTTTATCGCATATTCTACTCCGTTGCTTTTTGGCTGTCTGTGGAGGTGGAAACACCAAAACGAGGATCTAACTGAGGCAGGCCCCTATACGGCCCCAACAATTTTCCCCTTCTTGCTTGTGTGTAGGTAGACGTACGCGTGGAGCTAGCTGGCGAACTGGTACTTTTGTGAGATTATCTTCATCACCCTAGCTTTCATTTACTTGTTTTATCATCGCCATCTTTATTTCCTATATTTTCTTATTCGGTTCTTTCCATCAAAATCAACTAGCTAGGTTGTCAGTAAGTTTTTAGGTAGTTTTTATTGTACTTCGTGTTTTCTGGCCATACGGATGCCAGCGCACCACGCTGTCATCCTAGAACCGCGCTGCCATCCTCGGGCAGAGAGTTGTCTGAGGTGCAGTATTGACTCTAAAAACCAACTCACCTAGCCTTAAACAAACTTTCAAATCTGTAGAGTGACAAAAGTACTACATAGTGCTCTTCATTCTCGATCCTCTTCCTAAAACACCCTTTAGAGTGAGGTAAGTTAGGGCAGCCCTCAGCTCTCGGCTCTCCGTGATCTGGAGCGTTGACGTAGTTGGTCCCCCTCTCTTAAAACAACATTGCAAATTTGTTGGTATACTTGATGCACTCTACACTTTCTTTCCTCTCTACTCTTTCTCTCTTTTTCCTTTTTTTAAAACTAAGTTGTAATACTAATAACCCTTTCGCAAGATTGTGGTTTTTACGATTTAATTCGTTTGTGGTGTAGTCACAGATGGAGGGTCCAAAAAGGATTGTCCAACCATGTAGCTTAAAGTTCAACATTGCGGAAATAACATAAGAAATGCTCAACAAACATGAATGATCATTGATTCAATAACTTCTAGTCTTACATGCATCATATGTCTCATATGCAGCATAATTAGAGCTCACAGGCCTGCCGCAAGGGCATTCAAGCTATTACAACTGGCACAAAGGCCTTATTAGAGTCCCACAACTGGGCAGCTCGAAATATCTAAACTCTAATCATGAAATCCTAACTACTTTCCTATGAATTACAATTGATCTTAAATATGAATCTCCAACTCCAAATATGGTACGCGTTGACCTCAAGGGTTTACCAACCCCAAGAATGATCAATCGTGTAGATTGGCCTCAAACATGAAAAGATAACACATCGGTAAATGAAATCAATTCTCGATCTCCAAGAAAGTTCCCTTGAGACCTAAAAAGTTTGTATGATGCTCCATTAAGCTCTAAATGCTTCGGAATAGGTCCGCACAATAAATCCTGGATCAGGTCAGCCCCAAATGCTTTGTCAGAGAATGACAGTGAAATTTTCAGAGCGATAACTTTCTGCAAACGAATGCAAATCTCCTGAAATATGGATATGTTGTAGATGACCTCGTGTAGATGCTATATCCTGCTCTACGAGCTCGAAAATGACAATGTGGTAAAATGCGAAAGAAACTAATGAGATAGCTAAAGACTAAACTGCAAGAAAATAAATGTTTTTGGTTGATACAAGATTGTTTTACAACCAGGGATGCTCCTACATCAGACACTCGGGGTTGGAAGAAAAGTGAGTCGCTCACTTTCTAGGGGTTAGACGAAAACCAAAGCGATCCACCTCAACCTGAGAAATCCATGATGAATCCTCCACTGGTCTGCCTTTCCACTTTACCAAGTACTCCTTGTACTACTTGTTCCTAGTGCTCCTTCCAATTCTGGTATCCAAGATCTGCTCAATTTTCTCTGGTGGTTGATGTGGTAACTGCTCTTCCAATCCAACTTCCTTGTTATTGCCACTTGATTGTCCTTCATGATAAACATAGATGTTTGCAACATTGAAAATAGGTGAAATACAAAATGTCTCCGCTAATTTGTCATGTCCCTGATTTGGAGCCAAAGTAATTTAATTAAATTAATTAATTAAGTTGTCCAAATATTGATATTTAATAAAGATGACTAATTGAATATTTTAATTAAATTAAAGTGGAGTATTAAATTAATTATTTAATAAAGTTATCTTAATAAAATAATATCTCAAAGGTAACTTTATTATAATTAATTTAATAAAGTGACTATAATAAAATGATATATCAAAAAATCACTTAAATAATAAAATAATATAATATTTCTAGAAGCTTCTTGGAGATGGGTTAGAAAAAGTATATAAGAAGCTCATTGCTAGTCAATCAGGCACACTTGATTATACTTCTATTTCTCATACCTGTGTGGTATAAGCTGAGGCTTGCATTGCCTGAGGGTTTGAAGACTCTAAGGTACCGGTTTCGGTTGTGAAAGATCAACCCTAGCTGGAATTGAGGAATCCATCCAGGGTTTCTACATTGTGTTTCATTGAAGAGAGTTCCAGTTTCGTTTGTGAAATATCAGACCTAGCTGGGTGAATTTGGAGGAGATATTTCAGTCTTCTCAAGTGTGCAAATTTAGTGGCCAAGGGCCAAATTTGATGAAGAATAAGCAAATCGAATTGGAGAAGAAGTTAGTCAGATTTTATTGTCAAATATTTCTAGTCTTGGGACGACTTTGATGATCAGCTTTTATCAGCATATTCAGAAAATATTTGTAGCATTCTTACATTTGAAATCACTCCACATTTGGCACTCTTAAAGGCATCGATTGGAGTCACAAGTTCATAGTAGCAGACGTGGTGTTTTGGCAAAGAAAGATCGCAGCATATTGAAGGAGCTTGCAGCATATTATAATTGCATTGGTGAGTCATACATTGATAGTTGCTTGCATACTCATTTCATATCAGTCAATTGCACATCTTAGTCAAAGATTTATGATTGCATATGCACTCTCAAAACATCAAAAACCATCAAAGAGTTTACATCAACAAGTATAGATTTCGCTTGGCAAGTGTTTGACAAAATTCCCAGGGTTGTAATCAGCAAGTTTAAAGTCAAATCTAGCAAGGGACATCTCAATGGTATCAGAGCTAAAGTTCTTGCCAATCTGTTGGTTAATTAGATTTGTTATTAGCTATTTCAGTAGGACACCATGTTTTCCAAAGAGGATATTAAATAGTTGAATGCCATGATGGAAGAATTAAGACAGAGTCAGAAAAGGATGAATGAATTGGCTTCACAACCAGGGTTCACAAAGTATATGGCATCCATTTTTAAAGGGTCTACATCACAAGACCAAAAGAAGGAGCAGCATGATGTATCTACAAGTGAAACATCTAAGAGTCTTTATGATGAATTTTCTGCAGTTAGTGACCAACATACAGCTGATCCTAAGGAGAGCAGAATGGAGAAAGATGTTGAGCACATGACATTGCATGATGACTTCAAGATTGAAAAAGAGCACATAATGGTTGAAGACAAACCAATTACATTAGAGCAGCTACATGAAGACATAAAGGTGGATGAGATAGTTGATCATTCATTTAGTGGAGCAGCCACTAGTGATTCGGCTATACATGATGAAGGAGACACTATACAATGGCATGATGTCATTACCAATTTGTTTGAGGACAGCAGCATTATGTCCCATCATTCTCACAAGATCAGAGCGTTTGATCATGAGAAAGTTAATGATATGAAATCACCCATTGATGGAAGCCCTACACCAAGTGATAGACATGAAGATATCAAGCATAAGAGGACTGATTTTGTATATTTTGGCATAGAAGAGATAAAGAGGTCCGAAAAGATGAATGAAGAATGGATGCAAAAAGCCGAAGAGGCTAAATTAGTGGCTGCCAATGCAAGACAGCGTTTTCAAGAAGTCAAAGAAAAGGTCAACCTCATCAACATAGCAAGGCAAAAAATGATAGATAACATTAGAAGACTCTTTATTCAAAGAGAGGCTGAATCCAAAAATGCACATTGTTCTCATGATGGTGATGAGATTGAGGCTTCTTCATGTGAGGCTGAAGTTCATAAACCTGAAAGTCTTCATAGCTTGGAGACTCAGTTGAAAGTGAATGAGGATGAGATTATTGCAGCATTATCTCATCATGACAGGATGTACAAACGGATTGAGGATCATCTTTGGGCGGTTCAGTTAGAGAGAAGACACAAGGGGATTGGAGCAGAGTCTTCTCATGATGATTTACAGGTTATCAAAGAAGGTATAGGGACAATGAAGTCAAATTATTTGAACCTTCTTTTAGATCATGACCACCTTCTTAAACTTGTTAAGGAGATGATTCCTTCTAGGACTTGCACATTGGGTGTTAGTAATGTTCCAGTTTCTCTCCGGAGAGTAGATGGCATTCATTATGGTGATGATATTGCTTTTCCTGCATTGAGTAGTGAGTCTTCTTCTTATGATGGGTGGAGTACACCTGACTACTCTGGTTGTCCTTTGGTGCAATCAGGGGAGTTTCATCTCAATTGTATCTTGAGGTGTGCTCATCAATTTACAGCCAGCCCACATGTACATGATTTGATGATGCGGAGAGTTGGGTTGAGTTTGGATCCACTCTGGTATGATATGCTTCAGATTTCAGTTGAGGAGTCCAATGGGACTCTAGGGGGTATCAGAGTGGCACAACAAAAGTCAATCGATGTTGAGAATGATGGACTTCCATTTTATTCATGTGATCCAAGTGGAGATTGTTTTTGGATAATTTGGATGCATGAGGACTATTATTACAGTACTTGGAGTCTGCATGGTGGGGCAGATATACAAGTTTGGGATCTAGGAGTTCTCTTGTTGGATAGTTGGCCTCATAGCTTGATGGGACTTCACAGTGACAGGAGCTTCAGCTATATTCAAAGGATGTTGGTTGAAGTTCTTCTCAGGATCACTTGGGATCCGAGTGGTTGGTGGATAGGTGTAGGTGATTCTCCATTTCGGGTTTCAGGTACTATGGCAGTTGGATGGTTTGGCAGATGCGGATTGCTTGAGGGCAAGCAATCTTTGGAAAGGGAGGACTATCATGTCCCCGATTTGGAGGCAAAGTAATTAAATTAAATTAATTAATTGAGTTGTCCAAATATTGATATTTCATAACGATGACTAATTAATTATTTTAATTAAATTAAAGTGGAGTATTAAATTAATTATTTAATAAATTTATCTTAATAAAATAATATCTCAAAGGTAACTTTATTATAATTAATTTAATAAAGTGACTATAATAAAATGATATATCAAAAAGTCACTTAAATAATAAAATAATATAATATTTCTAGAAGCTTCTTGGAGATGGGTTAGAAAAAGTATATAAGAAGCTCATTGCTAGTCATTTAGGCACACTTGGTTATACTTCTATTTCTCATACCTGCGTGGTATAAGCTGAGGCTTGCATTGCCTGAGAGTTTGAAGAGTCTAAGGTACCGGTTTTGTAAGTCGTCAAATATCTGTAGTGTAGTCGGTCGTAGTCGGCCAGTTGTTATATTTCAATAAAACTATAGTTGTAGTGGGAATAATTAATGGCATGTGCATTCGGGTAATTAAGTCCCGATTAGTTGTAGCGGGTTGTTATGGAACGTCACGACAGTTGGTTGCTCAACCACCGCCGAACGTTATATGTACTCAATTCTGTAGTCAGGAGATATGATTATGATTCCATGGTTGATAATATGGGAATACTCTGTGATTGTACATGGTGATATTTGTTGGAAATGAATATAAGCATCTCATGATTCAGTATATTGTGTTCTATTATTCTATTACATGTGTTGCATATAGTACAGTTTACTTCTTGTGTACGTAGTACATTGACATATACCCAATGAGGTAAACATTTGGCGCCGTTGCCTAAGCGGACCAGGGAAGCACTCATCATAATGGTAGTGTAATGGGCCGACCAGCAGAGGAGCTCATAGAGACGAATGAAGAAAGAGAGGACGACTTGACACGGGATTTGATAAATCTCTGGAACATATCTCTACGAGATCACGTACGAAGGGAAGCCCTCGGGCGAGAAATCCGTGAGGCAATTATTTGGGATCGATTGGAAGTGAACGACGAAGTTGATCACCTTCTCCACTGCATGCCAAGATTGTTGGCCTGCCACTCAATCATCCTAGAAGACCTTCAGGCGGAGGAGGATCAGGAACGCCAAAGGCAGCAAATCTTGCAGCGGTACGAAGAATGAACCAAATGGGAAGAGGAGGAATGAGACACTAGCCGAAGACGTACCCCTGGCAACCAACAATGATCACGTGAAAGACCTGTAATGCCCGTACGGCCGAACAAAGACAAGAACCGAATACCATTCGGGCACGAAGCAGAGGAGGAAAGAGTTCGGCAATCATTGAGAATACAGGAGCAAGAAAACCGGCGGCGAAGATTAAGGCAAGTGGATAAGGAGTTGAATGAAGATTTAATTGAGATAAATCAGAGTATAAAAAGAACAAATGCAAATCTTAAGCAAATAGATCAATCTATCAGTAGAGCACATCAAAGTTTTGTGGAAGGGAGGGATGAAGAACCCTTCGTCACCCCGTACGTAGAAAAATATAAAAGCCGAGAAAATGAAGATGAATTGAGTGGAGAACTTGAGAACAACATCCAATGCATTCGGGAGTTGTTCATATCGGACGACGACGAAGGGCTAAGGACAAGGAGATCTGAGCCTAAAACCCCTTGGCAGAGGGAGCACCGGAGTGGAACCTAGAAAACTCAAGGTGTAGAGGACGCTGACGGAGGACGGGAGAGTGACTCATACGTGGCCAAGAGTGCAAGTGACGCACCGGAACGTAACAGGGAAACCGGTCCAGTCGAGCCCAATACACAAGGAGGACAACGGGGAAGGATGGTGACTCCAGAGAGGCAGAAGCTGCCAAAGTTTATGGGGAATGGGTCAAAGGATCCAGTACGACATTGCAAAACGTGTGAGACAATATGGATAGCAAGTGGAGAAGATGACCCGAATAACTGGTTGAAAGCGTTTCCGGCGACACTCAGAGATAGTGCCATCGACTGGTACTCAGAATTGGGCCAAACACAGAAAGCTTCGTGGAGGTTACTGAAGTAGGCATTTCAAGATGAATTCAAACTTCTGAGGGACGACAGCGAAATTGTGGCCAAGATTTATAACACCAAACAAGGGAAGCACGAGAGTGTGCTGACCTACAACCAGAAACTGAAGGACCTGCTAGGGAAACTTGAGTCATAGCCAACAGATGGCTTAAAGAAGAGATGGTTTATTGAAGGTTTGCTTCCCTCGCTACGTAAGAAAATGAAGGTGGTACCTCCATCCTCGTACACTGAAGCATATAACTATGCGATGGATATTGAAAGCGAGAACAAGACATCCTCTAGAGGGAAGAAGCATGATGACGAAGAAAGCGCGGGGGAGAGCGAGGATGAATCAAAAACCGTACAAGCTCTCCGTCGTGACATGTTGAGAATGATGAAGGAACTAAAAGCGAACTGTTTACTCGCTACAGGTACAATGACATACAGAGTAAATGGAAATATAAAATAACATTGATAGCATATAATAATCACATGGCAATCGCACAAAACATAGATATACTTCTTTATTAAGTATTCGGCAATTACATCATAATGTCTCTAGACAAAACATAGCATAGCATAGTAGAACCATAATGTTTCCCGACTACATGACTCAAGTACATATAGTACGCTAGCAGTGGTTGAGGTACCAACCATCGTGTCCCTTCATTATAACTAATTGCTTCGTCGGGAACTCAATTCCCAAGACAACTAGCCAACATGAAACGTACATAAGTATATGGATTATTAATATTAACTAATTTCTTATTTACTTATGACTCACAGCCTACCAAGTACACTCTCGACCGACTACATCGACTCACGGCCGACTACACGGACAAACAAGGATCCAAGGAGGCAATTGAACTATGGTGTACGGAATTCAAAATAGGTGGTCATACGAAGGTGAACTGCCCGAAGAAAATGTTTTATGACATCTGCCAAGTTATCGGACATTCCGTTAAGGAGTGCCCGTACAACTTGAAAACATGAAGTTCGCAAGTGTTCTTCACACAGGGGGAACAATCAACCCCTTCGACCACACCACCTAAACCTCAGAATAACAACACATCCCCTAGCGGCTATCGCAACAATCGGAGAAATAATACACCAAGAAGCAAAATTCAGTACGACAGCAAGGGTAGGCCCATGATCCAGTGTCTGAGATGTAACGAATGGGGTCACTTTGCCAAGGAATGCTAGAACAGCCAAGGTATCGGGGGAAAACTGTGCAAGTGGTGTGGCCCAGGCGATCACGAAGACACGAACTGCCCGAAGCAGAAAGGCGTCAACATGCTGGAAGTAGCCGACAAAGAAGTCCTAGCACTTACAAGGGCGCAGACAAAGAAGGCTAATTATCTGGACCCTCGTACGGAGAAAGAACGACTTTGAGAAGCCAGGGTAGAAGTGGAAGAAGCAATGGCAAATGAACGGAGAACTTCCAAAGCGGCTAGTGCGTTGTTGCAATCGGAGTTGGAGAAGAACATAGTACGGCAAGTGCTTCACACAACTGTACCAATCAAGGTAACAGACCTTCTACAAACCATGCCTCAACTAAGAATAGCACTCACAAATGTCATGGCAGACAATACTCAGATAGGCTCAAATGAAGACACCACAGAGCCGACGGGAGAGATCATAGATCCAACACTACTTGCAATAAGTGTCGGGAGGAAACTGGTTGTCGTAGAGATGGAAATCTTGGGGATGAAGCTTTCCAATACCATCGTCGACGGAGGATCGAGAGTTAACGTACTACCTGAAGATACATGGGAGAACCTCGGGAATCCCACACTCTGGCCACTGACATTTCAACTGGTTGGTGCTGATCAACATAGTATCAAACCGGTCGATACTTTAATGGCACAGAAAGTGTTGATAGGTACGCAACAGTTCTTATTCAATTTTGTCGTCATCCCACTGGAGAAAAAGGCGTACGATGCACTACTGGGACAGGGATGGCTGATTGCCGCCAAGGCGAATCATAACTAGAAGAGGAATACGCTCTCAATTGAGAGCCATGGGAAGAAGAATATTATTGATTTGAAGAATCAGGCGGTCAGTGAAGACTTGGCATCATCAAAATCAGAGTCTAACGAAGGATCGGATGTTGATGAAGAAGGGAAGATAATGGAGCCAAACGAGGAAGGCGTACTGGAAATCGGGAGTTGTTCGGAAGATGAAACCAGTTCATTGAACGGGTTATTTCACTGGCAGATGGAGGATTATGAAGTTTTCCACCAGGATTGCAACATGCTACAGATCAAAGAAGGAGAAGAAGGCGAAGATAAGGGCTTGGCTAGTGAAACCTTCCCACCAGAGTACAATGAATATAAGGAAGGTACGGCAGCATTGGATGAGACGCCAGCTCATAAGCTTGAACAAAACAAACTCATCAAGTACGAGGAACCGACACTCAAAAAAGTGAACCTTGGGGAACAAGAGAAGCCTAGGGAGATCCTCGTTGGTGATGATTGGGACCCCGTACTGAAGGCGACAACATTCAAAATATTCATGGAGTACAAGGACACCTTCACCTGGACGTACAAGGATTTGAAAGGCATACCACCGGAGTTGTGTGTGCATAAGATTCCTCTCGTACCAGGAGCCCAACCCGTACAGAAGAGACCCTATAGGATGAATAAGAACTATGCGGCAAAGGTACAAGAGGAGATCGAGAAGATGTTGGAGGCGGGCATCATTTTCAAAGTGAATGTCAGCGAGTGGGTGTCACCAATTGTTATCTCCTTGAAAAAAGAATCAGCGCAGATCCAAATATGTGTCAACTTCAGGTGTTTGAACGCAATGACTATCAAAGACCCGTTCCCAATTCCCTTCACCGACACCATCCTGGAAGAGCTCGCTAGGCATGAAATGTACTTGTTCTTGGATGGGTTCTCCGGATATAACCAAATTTGTATTGCCGAAGAAGACAAGTTGAAGACAACCTTTGTGGTCGAGGATGGGGTGTACGCGTACAACCGGATGCCATTTGGGTTGTGTAACACACCAGCCACGTTCCAAAGAATAATTTTGCACATATTTGATAAGATGTCAATGGGCAACTTCAGGGCGTTCCTAGACGACTGGTCCATTTTCAGTGACAAGGAAAAACATCTCAAGGCTCTTGGAGAATGCATGGAGAGGTGCAGAGCAGCACGCCTCGCATTGAACCCAAAGAAATGCAGGTTCGTGATACCACAAGGGAAGTTACTGAGGCATATTGTGTGCAAAGCCGGGTTAAAGACCAATCCTGACAAAATAAGTCATTGTATAGATGGAGGCTCTGAAAAACGTCACAGGTGTCAAGTCCTTTCTCGGCCATGTCAGGTACTATCGGAGGTTCATCAAGAACTTTGCACAAGTATCGTACCCTCTCGACTTATTGACAAGGAAGGGACAACCCTTCATATGGGCTGAAGAACAAGAAAAAGCATTCAAGGAACTGAAGGACCGGCTAATCAGTTCACCCATACTGGCGTACCCAGACTGGGACAAGGAATTCCACATACATGTGGATGCCTCAAACTTCACCATTGGAGCAACATTCGCACAAGTAGGAGCACACGGGCTGGACCACCCAGTATTCTTTGCCAGTTGGCTACTGTCGAGGGCGGAGAAGAACTATAGTACGACAGAGCCTGAAGCACTGGGGATGGTTTACTCCATACATAAATTCAGGCATTATTTGTTGGCTATGCCGTTCACCTTCTATGTGGACCATCAAGCCCTAATGTATTTGGTGAACAAACCTATAATCCAAGGAAGAGTGAGTAGGTGGTTGCTATTGCTTCAAGAGTTTACATTCACTATCATAGTACGGCCGGGAAAGAGCCACGTGATCGTCGACCAGTTGTCAAGGATATAGTCGGGCGAACCTGCAGAAGGAGTGAACGAAGATTTTCCTGATGCGCACCTGTTCCAGATTGCAATACTCCCTTCATGGTACGAAAAGATTGGAGAATACTTGTCTACATCCACATTTCCAAGGGAAATGGCACCGACAGAGAGAAGGAAGCTCGTATTGAAGAGCAAGACATTTCAGCTAATTAATGGCTTACTATACAAGATGGAGTTAGACCAGATCCTCCGAAGATGTGTCATAGAAGAGGAAATACCAGGGGTACTGAAGGAAGCACACGAGGGTCTGGCTAGTGGGCATATGGGCCTGGATGCTACGGCGAGAAAAATTCTCCTGGCAGGACTATGGTGGCCGACAATGCACACAGACGCACGGGAGTGGGTGTTAGGTTGTGATACCTGCCAGAGGGTAGGGAAACCTCTAAAGCGGGATTTTATGCCACTCTATCCATCCCAACCACATGAGTTGTTTGAATGATGGGGATTGGATTTTATTGGGCCACTAAAGGTAAGTCAACTACACCGGTGCCGATATATTGTGGTAGCAATAGAATATCTCACAAAGTGGGCCGAAGCACAAGCATTGCCAGATAACACAGCCCAGAGCACGGCCAGATTCATCTATGAGCAGATAGTAACACGGTACGGGATTCTAATCCAGATTACGAGTGATCGGGGAGGACACTTTGTGAACCACGTCATCCGGCTGATGACGACGGAGTTTCGGATATTTCACAACATATCAAGCCCGTACTACCCATGAGCCAATGGTCAAGCAGAGTCTACAAATAAGGTGTTGGTGTCAATCATTCACAAGTCATGTGGTGTAGAGGAAGCTGATTGGGAAGAGCAGCTACCAACCGTCCTGTGGGCGTACCGTACGACGTATAAAGTGACAATAGGACACACCTTTCCAGTTGATGTACGACCACGAAGCAGTGGTACCAATGGAATACATGGTACCCAGCCTGAGGATAGTCGTGGAGAACCGGTTGAGAGATACGGAGAGTTTGAATGAACGGTTGTACGAACTCAACAAACTGGACAAGCGAAGAGTAATGGCACAGTGGGTCACGGAGAATATGCAATGGAGAAGGAAGCACTGGCACGACAAACACCTTCGGTGAATGAATTTTCGGCCAGAACAATTAGTTTTGACATATAACGGTCGTAACAAGATCAAGTCGGGGAAGTTCAAAGTACGATGGTTAGGACCGTTTAAGATCAGAGAAGTATGCGACAATGGCTCTATAAAACTAGAGAACTTGGATGGATCATTCCTACCTAATGCAATCAACGAATCGAAGTTGAAGGTATACCAGGAGAGAAAGGAGAAGAAATACACAATAGCCATCAATATGCTTGGCTACGCCACCAAGGAAGACTGGCCTGTGCAGAAGGAGCCGTCGAGGAAGCAGGAATGGGGCTTGGGGGGCCCTTGGTATGCAATAGAGGGAGTCTGGGCAGACTCAGGCAAGAACTAGATCATCGAAGAGAGACTAGTGGAAAAGAAAGTGGAAGGGATTGCAGTGCCGCGAATACATAAGCACCTGATGAATGCAGTGTTCGGGACACCAACGCTCTAGAGACGAATGGGTGGACACTGGATGTACGTCGCCCCATACGAAGGCATACGGAAAGGGTATCTGGTAAAAGAAATGGATGAAGAAGCACATAAGGAGAAGGAAGAACAAGCGGAAAGAGAATCCCAACCTAAAGATAATGACGAAGAAAAGAATGAATGGGACGATGAACAATGGGAGGCATACTTCGAGAAGACGGCTCCTCGTTTAAAAACGGTGGTCATGACAAAGGACAAGTTCGTATCACATGTGGATGGATATACAGAAGAAATACTTAAGCAAATGAGAAGAGAGAGAAGGAAGATGCCGAGGGTAAGGAAGATAGCAACAAAGGATAGACTCTGGAAAGTAATACCCAATCCAATTGGATTCCCAACGGTAGAAGGAGATGTTACGTGGTACTAGCAATACGAAGGGAGGTATGTCAACAGCAGCTATAAAGGTACTGGTCCTACCCCTTTACTTGATAAATGGTTTGATATACAATACATGGGTACTTGTTGCGAGGAAGAATGCTATAAAAGACCCTTGCACACATGTAAATGGTATTATGCGTCTGAATTAAAGGTCAAGATAGGTGGAGAAGTAGGAAGAACGAAGAGAAAAAGGGAAGATGGAGAGAGAGAAGGTGAGAAGAAGAAGAAAATAAGAAACGAAAAGCAAAAAATGAAGAGGAGAGAGAAAATACGAATTAGGTGAAAGGGGAATTAAAAGAACTCAAAATTGAGAGAGAAAAAGGACGAAAAGAAAAAACCAAAAGAATTAAAAAAGAGAAAGGATTAAATAAAGATGAATATATTCAAATGAGAAGTGTCGGAAAATTAAAAATGAAATGGCCAGTTAAAGTAAAGAAAATGAAACTTCGCCAAGCCCCAGCCAGCAACAAGGCACGACCATTTAAAAAAATTGCCAAGAAAAATAAAGTTCGGCAGGAAAATAAAGTTCGACAGGAAAATAAAGCTTGGTAGGAAAATAAAGCTCAACAGGAAAAAATAAAGTTCGGCAGGAAAATAAAGCTCAACAGGAAAATAAAGTTCGGTAGGAAAATAAAGCTTGGCAGGAAAAAGTTCGGCGAAAAATTAAAGTAAGAAAATTCAAAATAAAAGGTTTGGCCATAAAGACCGTACAACACCAAGAGCAAGGGGAAAGATTGGCGAAAAGAGCAAAACCTTGGTAGAGAAAGATGAAGCCCGATCCGTAAATCATATGGCCTGAGGAAGAAGAAGCCAACGTCGATCCGTACATTGTATGGCTTGAGGAGGAAATCAAAGAAGAGAGAGAACACGTACGGCTTGGCAAGAAGACAGGAGAGCAAGGCGTACGACCTGAGAAAGGCATAGGAGAGCACGTACGACCTCACAAAGATGAAGAAGATCACGCTGTACAGATTGTCAGGAAAGAAGATCACGTCGTACGGATTGACAGGAGAAAAGAACACGCTGTACAGTCTGGCAAAGGGAAGGAGAACCACGCTGTACGACTTGGCAGAAGGGGGAAGTACGTACGACCTAGCAGGAGAAGGCACTTCGTACGACCTGGCAAGGGAGTGGTAGTACAACTAGGCAAGACCATCGTACAGTAGAACAAATGTAAAATACGGACAAGAAGAACCATCATACAACCAAGAAGAAAGCTGAGAAAGGCGTCACCAGAGCAACTCGTACGACATCCATCCATCCCACAGGGCGTACAACCCTCCATAAATTTTCAAATCGTACGACCCTTATTAGGCGTACGGTTGACAGGTGGTTGTGTACGACCCAGGTAGAACACATTTGTATGGTCGGCAGTTGAAGTTCAAATCAGCAAGGTACAAAAAATTTTAAATATTCAATCTCTTTTAATATGGCAATTGCCTCAGTTCGGCAGTTGCAGCAACGGTCAAGTGGAAGGTAATAAAGCTGATTGTAATTGTCGAGACAACACCAAAATGGACAAAGCAAAAAAAATTGTGCAGTACGAGCCAAAGGTGGCGTCAGAAGCAAAAAGGAAGAGAATAGACACTGATACGGACGCCATGACCTGGGAAAGCTTAACTGGCAATGAGTGCAAGCAATGGTGGAGGAGCACAACAGATGACCACACACTGAAGATTGCCTTGAAACATGCTTCTGTAGATAAGGTAGTGATGGTACCATTCTTCAATGCCTGTGACTTTGAGCCTTGGCTGAAGGCTAGAGTCGATAATTATTGCCGACATTCACACAAATCAATCATAGACTACAGGGGTTGTCCAGTTACAGTTTCCTTCTGGCCACAGGACTTCGAGAGAGTATTTGGCATTCCAGCCACAAGTGCAGGAGTCAACAAGCTAGGAAAGATGAGTCAACAACACAAAGAAATACTCATTAAACAAGTTTGTTGGAGTGATTTGACAACCGAGGAGAAAGACACCATATGGAATGCTGGCAATCGAGGGCTTCGCAAGAACTACCTAGCGAATGCCGAGTGGAAGTGCCTACTGGATTTTGTAAAATGTCAATTGACAACAGCCAGCCGAGCATCAGACATCGCCATTTGGATGGTGGATTACATGGTAGGGCTCAGTGTTGGCAGGGTATACAATTGGGGGTGGCTGCTCTCAAAACGGATGAGGGAATTCTTATCTCAGCCACACAAGGTATTTTATATAACACAACACACAATTGCCTTGCTCCTGGATGCAATCCACACGCAGGTACCAGAAGGTAGGTGGGGTTAGCTGCAACCTCTCAAACATCTGGATCCAGGGTTGCCAACAATATTCTACTGGATGGTACTAGAGCTAAAACAAGTTGGCGAAGGCTCTATGGAAAGAAAAAAGAGGAAGTGTCGAGAAGCATCTGTGGAAGAAGAAACATCGGCAGAGGAAGCATTTGCACAAAGTGGGGAAGAAGGAGAAAGGGAACACGTTGAGTTATCTTCCTCAACATCAGCTGGGAGTTCGCCTGAAGACGAAGAAGTGTATGTGGCTGTAGCTGCGCAGACCAAAATGGAAGTAGAAGAAGCAGTAATACCACCTTTTCAGCCAATAGGGTTCACCTTGCGAGCACCGCCAGCGGGTCAGGGGAGTTCGTCGACTGTCACTTTCACCCTGTCGGCGTCATCCATCGACGTCAGACGAACATTAAGAGTGGCAGCCTCAATACCTGGCGCATTGCCAGGATGGGCACCGCTAGCAGCCACACTTCCAGAAGTGACCGCCATATCCTGGAGTTCGACAGCCCCAGGCAATACAGTACCACCGCTGGGATTCACAGCTACATTGCCAAGATCGATAGTTTCAATAGAGGCATCACCAGGGTTGGCAAATTTAGGAGAGAGAATGGAGGATTCAGGAGAGAGAATGCCAGAGCTCGTTGTAGGAGATGGAGTACCTTCAGGGGTCAGCGTGCCAGGCCTAGCAGGGACATCACCAGTGGCCCCCACCGAGCCGCCAGAGGTTTCAGGGACTTGGGGAACCATCACACCTCAGGAGCAAGTTCCTTCTGTTACACCGCCAGGAGCACCAGGAGTGGTCCAGATTGATAATTGGCTAGGGTCAGTGGGCCTCACAGTGGAGGTGGCCGAGACGCCTAGCGAGAGTCCACTAGAAGGGTTGGTCGGTGATACGGATGTTGCAGGCTCAGCCATTTAGACTCAGCAGAGTGATACTGCAAGGATGGTAGAGGAAGTGCACCAACAACCGCCCATGGCCACAGAAGGGATAGACATAGCAGGAGAGACAAGGGAGGAGTGGATAGTGGCAGAGGAGGTGCACCAGTAGCCGCCAGTGGCCATGGAGGGGATAGACGTAGCAGGAAAGACCACAGAGGAACGAACAGTGAGGGAGACCCCTACAGCAGATGAGGAGGATGCACCTGACAGGGAGGAGGATGATGCTAGCGAGTCTGGCAAGTCTAGCGGGTATGTGGTAGAGATATCACAACCGGATCCATCAGATCCTTTGGGGACAGTGCAGAGATACGTGGAGGAGCTCCAGCACATGGGGCGAGTAATGATGCAAATGGGGCACATTTCAAAGGACCTCAAAATCGGTCGATCCCCACTAGTGGGCCAGGAGGTGCAGTGAATCAGAGGGTTTGTGCAGATGGGATGTGAGGCAGAGTTTGCTCGCATTTGTACTAGCCAAGGTTGGTCGGCAGGCGAGACCTCAGCAATGCTCAGAGCATGGCGAGGTAAGCCACCGAGGTTGGTAGGAAGGGATGTTGGAGTCCTAGAGAGCCTCTACCACATTGAGCTAGCATTTTGTGATGTCTTCTACAATGTGAAGAGGCAGATATTGTCCGCGGAGTTGGCAGTAGCAGGGAAGGTGGAGGCCTATCAGATGTTGTAGAAGGTTAAAGAGGAGTCAACCATCACCACAAAAAATCTGCAAACTCAGTTAGCAGAATAGACTTAGATAGTCGGTTCACAGGGGAACCAGATAGCGACCTTGGAGGCCAAGATGATTAGTTTGGAGGGGACTCGCCAGAAGGAGGAAGAGACTCTGCAGAGAGAGCAGATGTGGGAAGAGAAAATCAAGGAGTTGGAGGAACAGTTGGTGACCAGAAGCATGGAGGCAGACAAAGCCAAGCGTCAGCTGATGGAGGCAGCTCACATAGTGAAAGTTGCCAGGGAACGAGAGATTCTTGTCGATCGCTAGCTTCGCATACACACAGAGGAAGTAAAGCGATTGAAGGAACAACACTCTTTTGCTGCCACCCCGACGTCATCAGTTCATCCAGGCACATCCTCATTTCCCCCTTCCTCTCAGTAGATTTTGTACAACGTCATTTCCTATCTTTTTGTTGTCTTGTCGCCTGGAAGGCGACTTCTTTTGTGATGGGGATGATGTAAGTCGTCAAATATCTTTAGTGTAGTCGGTTGTAGTCGGCCAGTTGTTATATTTCAATAAAACTATAGTTGTAGTGGGAATAATTAATGGCATGTACTTCTTTTGTGGGGGGGATGATGTAAGTCGTCAAATATCTTTAGTGTAGTCAGTCGTAGTCGGCCAGTTGTTATATTTCAATAAAACTATAGTTGTAGTGGGAATAATTAATGGCATGTGCATTCGGGTAATTAAATCCCGATTAGTTGTAGCGGGTTGTTATGGAACGTCACGACGGTTGGTTGCTCAACCACCACTTAACTTTTTATGTACTTAGTTTTGTAGTCGGGAGATATGATTATGATTCCATGGTTGATAATATGGGAATACTCTGTGATTGTACATGGTGATATTTGTTGGAAATGAATATAAGCATCTCATGATTCAGTATATTGTGTTTTGTTATTCTATTCCATGTGTTGCATATAGTACAGTTTACTTCTTGTGTACATAGTACGTTGACATATACCCAGTGAGGTAAACAGGTTTTGGTTGTGAAAGATCAACCCTAGCTGGAGTTGAGGAATCCATCCAGGGTTTCTACATTGTGCTTCATTGAAGAGAGTTCCAGTTTCGTTTGTGAAATATCAGACCTAGCTGGGTGAATTTGGAGGAGATATTTCAGTCTTCTCAAGTGTGCAAATTTAGTGGCCAAGGGCCAAATTTGATGAAGAATAAGCAAATCGAATTGGAGAAGTTAGTCAGATTTTATTGTCAAATATTTCTAGTCTTGGGACGACTTTGATGATCAGATTTTATGAGCATATTCAGAAAATATTCGTAGCATTCTTACATTTGAATTGCTGCACATTTGGCACTCTTAAAGGCATCGATTAGAGTCACAAGTTCATAGTAGCAGACGTGGTGTCTTGGCAAAGAAAGATTGCAGCATATTGGAGGAGCTTGCAGCATATCATATACTTCGATTTACATCAGGTTAAGCCCATGAAATTCGTGGATGGCATCAAGAGGGGATCGCTGTCACACAGAGCAGAATCGCGGCAGCTTTTGAATGTTCATGATCATTAGCAATCGTGGGGAGCTTGTTAGTGAAACACTGCCTATATATGAAGAGATCAATCATTACCAAAGGAAGACTATATTGCTACCACTGTCCAGGTTCTATAGCTTCATTCATTTCGGTTGTATTTTCTGCAAGTTGTTGACATTATATTTCATAGTTTGGTCTCATTGTAAGCCACAAGTTGGCAATCTAAATTGTAGTCAGCTTGTAACCATTTATGCATCTTAATAAATGAAGTTGGAGATTGCAAGTTGCTGTAGTTATTCCTTTCAGTCAGAACTGAGTCAATAGTAAGCACGCCAAGTGTTTGGGAAAAAGTCTACTTGCTGTAGGTATTGTATGATTAGGTTGCATTCAAAGTATTTGACGAAACACATTATTGTTGTAGCTCCATATGAGTACTAGTTTCAGTCATGATGAGTTTTGGAACTTGTATGTCAACTGTTTGACATAATGTCCTTTGTTGTAGATGCTCATTTACTTGCATTTTCAGTCACTTGCTAGTTTAAGAAGATGTCAGAAATATATTGCATTGCATCTCATCTTACATTTCAGCCTTAGAACATTGCATGATAAGTGTTTGGTATAATGCTCATTGCTATAGTTGCATTATTACATAAGAATTCAATCATCTAGGTTGCTTGCCAAGTGTTTGCATTAATGTCCCTTGGCTGTAGATGCATATTTTCAGTCATATAATTGCATTGGTGAGTCATACATTGATAGTTGCTTGCATACCCATTTCATATCAATCAATTGTACATCTTAGTCAAAGATTTATGATTGCATATGCACTCTCAAAACATCAAAAACCATCAAAGAGTTTACATCAGCAAGTACAGATTTCGCTTGGCAAGTGTTTGACAAAATTCCCAAGGCTCTAATCAACAAGTTTAAGGTCAAATCTAGCAAGGGACATCTCATAATTCCACTTCATATGCATTTCCCGAATCAAACTTCCTGAGAATATTACATGGTCCAACCTTCCTTATCTTCAACTTGTTGTATGTTCCTACTAGAAACCTTTCCTTCCTGAGATATACCATAACTTCATCTCCAAAAGAAAATTCCTTATGTCTCCTTTGTTCATCTGCCATTTCCTTGTATTATTGTTCATGTCCTCCAAGTGCTTCCGGACCTGACTATGCAATGTCTCCATAAATCCTGCAAATTCTTCTACTTCAGCACTCCTCTTATTCTCCATACTGATGTCTCTAAGCTTTGCAACTCCTCTAAAGTGTATCCCTGTCACTATCTCAAATGGTGTTTTCCCTGTACTCCAGTTTACTGAATTATTGTATGCAAACTCTGCTTGCAGTAGAACTATATCCCAATTTCCTACCTTATCTCCAACCAAACACCTTAGCGAATTGCCCAAACTTTCCTGTTCACTACTTCTGTTTGTCCATCTATTTGTGGGTGATATGTTGAACTGAACTTCAGGTCTGTCTTCATCTTCTTCCACAATGTCCTCCAAAAGTATCCAATGAACTTGGTGTCCCTGTCTGAAACTATGCTCTTTGGTAATCCACACAACCTCACAATCTCCTTGAATGTAAGGTACCTTTCCAGATGTATGTCATTTTTTCGATTGTTTCTCAGTTTGATAGATGAAACATTTTATCAAACTTAATACATGGGATGTGCATACAAGATAACAACCTTAAGATGGACAGAACATACAATCTGGAAAATCAATTTAAACACTTCATGTCTCTTGCATTTCCAAAACAACAGTAGATATGACCTTTACAAGCCTTGGTGAACTAGCTGAATCATCATTATAAACAATATACTCTTCTCATAGGTACGCTATGACAGTGCTGACAGTGTAACCCAGAATAATACAATAACAGAAATACTATAACAGCCTTTAACAAGTAATTTATATATGACTTAAAGTATGATATGCTTGCCCTAGAGACAGTTTGCTATAGCAGACTTCTACTCAGTATGTGAGCAGATTACAAATAGTTTAGGCGACAATATGATGCTACAACAGTATATATAACTCTTTCTTACACAAAGAATCATAAAATGTGCAACAATTGACCCTATCGTGCAAATATAGACTGTTCAACACAATACATATAAGCAGATGTAGATATCTCAGACCTGGTAATGAATGCGCCTAGGTCAAGGAAGGTTGATTAATGCATAGAATCTGCCCAGAAATGCTACAGCAGCAGACATCTCACTCTTGATATGCCGGACGCCTAAACTCACACTGGTATCTCCTTTAAATCTCCCACACAGCCATTGAATATGAGCCCACAATTTAATATGAGCTGCTTACTGTCCCAAAAATGCCATGAACAGGTCTGTATGATAAACACGTCCCCAAACAAGTGATTTCAGACTGGTGAAAGGTGCACAGAAGCTGATTATATGAATTGCTTCCCTCTAGAACTGAACATGCCCTTCACAAACACTCTGAACTCTCCAAACAAAAGACCATGTCTCTTCCCAGAAATTAAATACATCTCAGCGCCTAGGGTTTGGGAAGCTACACAACTTTTTGGAAGCTGAGACCACCATAGACGGATGATATTTGATGTAGAAAATATAAACTCTCAGAGATATCATCCATATGACTAGAAAAGAAGATATTCCTTCAAGCTTCAAACCCTTGCTCAAATCCCAACTGAATATATTCGTTCTTCACCAATTTCGTCTTTGAAAGAGACTCACAAAATTGCATTATTGCTCAAGTAGAAGACTTGAATGATCTCATCCACGAATCAGCTAGGGTACTATCGAAACCGATTTACTTTGAAAGGGTTTCTGTCCTTCCAAATGCTGAGATGAACCAAGTTCGATCTCCTCAACCACAAGGGTCTCAAAAAGAGAAATATAATAATCCAACCTAACCAAATAAGCTCCAAAAACCTCCTTTTATACTATTTCTCCAAAACTCTTCAAAAGCTTCTTTTTTTAAAATGCACTTTTTAATTTAAACACCCTTTTAACCCCGAAAATGACCTTTTCATTAAAATAATGATATTTTGACATGCAAGGTCCATGTTTAATGCATCTATGATTTCAAGCATCTCGTCTTGGTTCCGACGAGCTATAATACTAAAGGCCTTTTTAAACATTTTAATTAATGTTAAGCAACCTTAGTAATTTAATTAAAATATAACCATTAACACACTCATTTTTGCAGAACCGCCGGAATGTATCGGAATCAGAAACTAATTGCACCAGAGTGATCCCAATGAAGAGTAAACATGGAGCCAACTAGGTGACATAATATAAATAGATGCTCTCTCCAAGAATCTTGGAGCCCAAACCAGAAGCCGAAATTAACATCTGAGAGCATCAAATAACTCCTCCAAATTATCTAAGCTCATTGGTAAAATCAAACTACCCTTTTGATCAAACAAACACACTGCAAAGCATGAGAACCCTAAAATGGGACATTACATTGAAAAATAAGTCAACAACATACACAACATCATTAGTCTTCTTGCAAGGAATGAAATGTGCCATATTAGAAAATCTGTCCATTACTACCTGTTGTGACTTTTTCACACATCCCCCCATTCAAAATGGGGACCCCCTAATTTTTGCTCCATTCTAGTCTTTTGGCTTTGGTTTTGGGTTGTTTTGCATCTCTCTCTCTATTCCTCGTGGTCTTTTCGGGGATGTCCCTATCTTTGACCTAATTGGAAATTTTGGCTAAGTCTGAAGTGCATTTTGATGAATTAGGGTTTTCATTCTTCAGGCTAGATTGAGGTTAATTCAAGTTGGCATATTGAAATCTGAGAATGGCACTGCAATCGGGAGGCTTCAGGCAGGATCCCATTAAATTTTCACTGAATTCTGACAACTTACTATTTTAGTAAATACTTAATTTGGGATCTTTTCCTTAGGATTTTGGAATTCCGACTGCTTCACCACGTTTAGAACACTTCAAAGTGCTTGCACGCAAAATTTGAGCAAATTCTGACAACTTTCTATTTTTAGCAGTTCAGGGTTCGAAAGAAGTTTTTAGGGTTTGCATGTATGATTGTTCAATGCATGTCAAGATAGTCTTTCTGGGTTTTTCGAGAGCTTCGCGATGGTATAACATGCAAGTCAAAATGATGACTTACTATTTTTAGCAGGCACTCACATGTAGACTAGTTTTCTGGGTTTTTTGAGATCTCTCGGGCAATATGACATGCAACCAAGTCCGACAATCAGTTGATCACTTTTTCGGGCACTTACTATTTTTAGCAGGGTTCACTCCAACAGTCCCAAATCTTCAGTTTTAGGAGCAGAGCAATTCAGAGCACAAACGGAGTTGAACGGAGGTCAATAGAGGCACATGCAAATGAAATTAGGGTTTCCAACTTTGGTGCCTAAAATGAGGGGCAAAATTCGAGAAGAATGAAAAACAGATGTATCCCACTGATATCAGCATCTTTCAAGGAGTCCACTAGTAAAATTTGAGCATAATCTGCATACTTACTATTTATAGTAAGCCACTTCCAGAACAGGGCTAAAAATAGCAGGTGAGCACAAAAGGCAAGTGTGAACAGGTCAGATAGGTCATGAGGATCACATTGGGAAAATTTCAAGTCAAGAGGAGTTGCAGAAGTCTGAGAATCAAGAAGTTACTAAAAATAGAAAGTGACGGCGAGCCAGTCAAAATTGGCTAAGTATGTTGATACGCCAAGGAGGGAGCTTGAAAAATCTCCTAAGTCAAAATGTCAGCTCTCACCCTAAAGTGCTCCCTTGACAGGTATGAGTAAGGTGGCATAGAAATTTGCCTGAGTAAAAAATGGAGGCTCAACCCTTCATATGTGCCCATCATGGAGAAGGAGGTATGAAAAGTTTCCAAGGCGTTGAAAATGGAAGCACACCCCCTTAAATGCGCCCTTGAGAGAAGGAGTTGGTGAGAAATTTTATCCAAGGCAGAAAACCAGAAGCTCACCCCCTCAAATGCGCCCTAAAGAAGATAGAGGACATGAGAAAAATTATCTAAGGCAATGAAAATGGAACTACACCTCCCTAAATGCGTCCACAAGGCATGGGGTGTTAAGAAATGTTCTAAGGCAATGAAAGTAGAACCACAACTCCTCTAATGCACCCTTGAAGAAGACCTTATGAAATGATCACACAAGTCTCTAAATGTGCCCATGATGAAAAGTTATGCTAGAGAAAAAAGGATAAATCGGATCCAAAGATCAATCAGACCTAGGAGATCAGAACATGGAAATTAGGTAAGTGAAGTGAATTTATAATAAGTGTTTTGATGCTCTTCTTTTTGTTTGTTTTGCAAGGTGAACACCGGAACCAAGGCGTGATGACTTGGGGTGAGGGAGCAAGTACTCCGGGACAACATTACAACCTTAGAAGGAGAAAAGTTACATGTTTGAAACTCCTCCATGATGTCTCATTTGCGCCCAAACCATGAAGGGAAATGTTGGAAGAAACGGCTAAGTGTTGGAATTTCTCCACAAAGACCTAATATGCACCCAACTCAAGGAGGCAGGTGGCAAGGAAGAAATGGTCGAGTCCAAGACAAGAAAATCCTTCAAGATCAAGATGGACGAAATGATGAAGGCCCGAGCATTAAGGATCATCCTCAAGCATTAAAATGTCCTCAAGGCTAAGGAGGAGGAATGAGCAAAAACTTCAATGTTAAAGAGTGACAGTAGGATGGATTAAAGAACAAAGTAGAGGAATTCTTCTTAAGTGTGAAGTCCTTCTCCGGCAATGACCCATAAAATGTTCTCCAGCATACTTCGCACAACCCAAGGTGCAATGGAAGCAAGGAGGAAAATCATCATCAAACAGGAGAAAGAAGTCGCAGTCTTGGAGTTTTAGATTGAAAGCATGCTTGCCATATCAGTTCAAGAAATGGAATCTATGATGATCAAATTGATCGAGTTTGCAGTCAAAGAGAAGACAGTGGGAACATGTTTCTAGACGAGAATCTTTTGGATGATAGTGGGCATTAATTTCTCATAGTTGCCAAAGGGAGAGAGTGGGCATTTTGTGCTCATTTATTACCCCAATCCTCCACTTTCTGACAATTTTTAGGGCAAAATCCCGACTAGAGCTTAAGTGGCTCAATCTGAGCCCTTCATTGTAATTGAATCTGAGTCGTCCGTTGGATTGGGCCAACTATAAAAGGGGCATCCCCCCTCATTTGTATCATATATAGAATATAGAGATAGGATTAGAGAGTAGAGAGAATAGCATAAGAGGTAGAGATAGCATAGATTGATAGCATAGCTTAGATTGGAGTGGAAGGAAAGTTTTCCATTTGAATGCTTTGTAAGAAATTGTTGTGAACACTCCTATTATAAAAAGAGTTATCATTGTTTGTGGTTTCATCTTTTGTTATGGGTAGCTAGCAAGGTTTCTTTGTCCTTCTAATTCATTTAGAATCTTAGAATAGAGCTTAAAGTACAGTAGATTTTAATTCATGCATGTAGATAGTTGTGGAATGTGGTGGTTAAATTGAGCGAGCTTCATTAATCCATACCACTAGCAGCTCACTGATGGTGGGTTCGCCTTGCGTGGTCAATTGGAATATTGTGTGCTTAACTTTGATTATAACTTATGTGTTGATATGCGTCGTTGTGATTGTATCTGTGATGTCTGTACATCTCGTCTTGTTGTGACCTTTTTCACACATCACCCCATCAAGATGGGGACCCCCCTAAATTTTGCTCCAGTCTGGTCTTTTGGCTTTGGTTCGCTCTCTCTCTGGTCTCTGGTCCTTCCGGGGATTGTCCTGTCGTTTGACCCGGGTTGAAATATTGGTCAAGTCTGTGTAATTAGGGTTTTCATCCTTCAGGCTTATTTAAGGTCAGACTGAGTTATAAAATTGAAATCTAAGCTTAGAGCAGCAGTCAGAAGACTTCCAGCAGAGTCCCCCTAAATTTTCACTGTATTCTGGCAACTTACTATTTTTAGTAAGTATTCAACTTGGGACTATTTTATTGAGATTTTGGAATTCTGTCAGTTCCACTGCATCCGAGTGACATCAAGCTGTCTACACGTAAATTTTGAGCCAGATCAGACGACTTACTATTTTTGGCATTTTGGGCTTTAAGAGCCATTTTCAGGGTTTCCACATGGGCTTTTCAGATGCATGTCTGGAGAATCCTTCTGGGTTTTCCAAAACCTTCGCAGTGATGTAACATGCAAACCGAGACAACCACTTTCAGAGTTCAGCCTTCGGAGGCTATTTTTAGGGTTCGCATGCAGTGTTTTTCAACGCATGTCGGGTTTTTCTTCATGGGTTTTTCGAGAGCTTCGCAACGGTGTGGCTTGCAAGCAGTGAAGATCGAGTTTTGAGGACTTACTATTTTTAGCCAGTGCATGCATGCAGACCAGTTTTCTGGGTTTTTCTGGGTTTTTTGAGATCCCGCAGGCAATATGACATGCAAAACCATCCGGCAGTGAATGAGTCACTTTTCAGACAGTTTCTATTTTTAGCAGGTACACTCCGGCAGCCGCCCAACACTCCAGTCCAGCAAGCAGAACGACATGCAGAAGGAACGAAGTCAAACGGAGACCGTTCGGGATACATGCAAATCAAATTAGGGTTTCCACTTTTATAGGGGGTAAAATCCAAAAATAGCCGAAACAAAGTACCCCACCCATGTCAGCACACTTCAAGGTACCTGCTGGCAAAATTTGAGCAAAGTCGGAGAACTTACTATTTTTAGTAAGTCAGAGCACGGCTATAAATAGCAGGTCTGCACCCGAGGTTGGCGTCCGAGTAACCCTCAAGCTATCAAGATCAAGCGTTGCAACTTTCAGGCAAAACGGAGCTACTGAAGTCAAAAAGTCAAAACTTACTATAAATAGCAGGTGGCTATAAGTAGCAGGTCAGGGCAGAGGACTGGCAAAACAGGTTCACAAGGCAGAGAAGATCATCTGATGAAATTTTCAGGCAAAACGGAGCCTTAGAGGTTGAAAATCAAGAGATTTGCCAAAAATAGCACAACTTGCTAAAAATAGAATGCAAGAGCAGGGGCAGGCAGAGGCTTGAAAATTGTCTAAGGCAGAAATAAAAGTAGACCCATCAAAATGCGCCCACCATGATGACTCTCTCAAAACACCTAAGGCATAAAACAGAAGCTCACACCTCAAAATGCGCCCTCAAGAGAAAATGGAAGCTTGGCCTAGCATTTGCGCCCATGATGAAGAGGAGATGGCCGAAATTTTCCTAAGGCATAAAATGAAAGTAGAGAGGTCAAAATGCGCCCTCAAGAAGATACATGGCTTGAAGAAATTCTAAGTGGTGAAAGTAAAACCAGACACACCCATATGCGCCCTCAAGAAGATAAAGTGGCTAGGACTTGAAAAAACGTCTAAGGCATGGAAATGAAAGCTCAAGACCCCATATGCGCCCAAGGTTGCTGGAGAAAATTTCCTAAGGCAACGAAATAAAAGTGGAACCTAGCAAATGCGCCCTCACCTTGAAAGGATATTCTAAGTGTTTGAGTATTTTCTAAGTGAGAAATCAAGGCTTGCATGAGTAAAATACGCCCAGGAGGCAATAAGATTCTAAGTGGTGAAATGAAAGTAAGCACATCAAAATGCGCCCTGAAGTGAAAGTTAACCCCATGAAATGCGCCCAAGCCTAGATGATGCTAAGAAGAAAAACGCCTAAGGTAGAAGGAAATAGAACTTGCAAGGGTGAAATGCGCCCTCAAGGTGAGGAGGTCTTGAAATTTTCTAAGGCATGGAAAATGGGAGCTTGACCCTCTAAATGCGCCCATGAAGAGGATAAGTTAGAAGGGGTTTTAAGTATGAGAAATATAAAAAGTTAACCCTATGAAATACGCCCTTGAAGAGGGATTTAAATTTTAATTCATAAGGCATGGAGATTTTTTTTTTTTCAGAGGGAAAAACTATACCAAGGGAAATATACGCCTATGGTAGAGAAAGTGTTAGAAAATTTTTTCTAAGTGATATAACACTTCACTAGGGAAAAATACGCCCTTGGCATGGAAGGATGATTTGATGAGTTTTAAAATTCTCCGAAGGCAGTTGAAAGTTAACGAATTTTTTCAAGGGGAAGATTTGATATCGATGAATATTTTCCACGGGTCAAGTGAAAATCAAATGAACCCGTTTAAAATGCACCCATGATTTAACAGAGTTTGAAAATTAATTTCCTAAGGGAAATTTTAGTATTTTCAGAGGAAATTCGTTTTGCCTAGATTATTTTCCTGACGGAAGTTAAATCTCAGAGGATGAATTATTTCGAGCGGGCGCAGATAATTTTTAATCACTCGGAGTTGAACATTTTAATGAGAGAATTTAAAATGTCTAAGGCAAATTTTATGAAATCGAGGATTTAAATGACAGACATTTTAAAAGTTGGAAATATATTTACAACTCCCACGAATTTTTTCGAGTTGAATTTATTTAAACACTGCGAGATTTTAAAATGGAATT